>JAFBJZ010000969.1:642500-877500 GCA_016785225.1 Psettodes erumei
TATTAATACCCAAATTAAAACTTGCTGAGAATACTTATGTACTTTTGCTTAAGTAGAAGTTCTGAATCCTCTCAATGCGTGTACCAGTGCCTGGGGCGTTAAAGGAGACTTTATTCTTCAGATGAATAACACAACCTTGAATAAGGGGAAAAGAAATGGAGGCTGGTTGACCTAGTTAGAGGGAAAAGAAGCCATTATTATTGTAAAACATATTGTGTCTCCTCAGCTGCCACAAAGCAGAGTCTGCTAGGAGAAGCGGCCCAATCTATACTTTTTCACATGAAACGCATAGAACCCGGTGAGGGACGTTCACCTTTGTGAGCCCAGCGAGCATATAGGTAGGTCGGGATCAACCGTGTCAGGTGATATACTCTTAACACGCCAGGGAGAGGCCTTCTCATGCCAGAACAAAAGGAATCGTCCTTTATGCAACAAAGCCCGTACAATCGGACCCTGCGGTCCATCAATCACATGGGGCCACGGCACGCCCGTCATCGCAGACAAACGGGGCCGAGCGCTGAAATGGGAGCCGCCTCTAAAGTAGGCCATCAACTATTCATTCTGTTGTGATATCAGGTGTGACGTGGCCTGTACTGATTTCACCTGGCCGGGCCGCCTGTTCGCATGCGGGAATCACTGCGGGCTTCGTGAGGAGAAGGAGGAAGGAGTCCAGTGACAGCCCGGAGCCAGATTGCTCACAGGGAAGACCAGCCCCCATGCATATTTCATGAAGGTATTCCAGTTGTGGGGCTAATTCATCAGATGTTTTAACAAGTGCCTTATTAACTGCCCCTCCCCCCCAGGTATTTACCCACTTCTTGTTGTGCAAAAGAAATGTGAGGTGAAGAAAACTACGACAACAACATGGGATGAGATGATAGGTCGTTTATTAAAGCGTATAAAACAGGAAATCTCCAGTTCAAGCCATTGTTTTCTAACACACGCACAATTTCAGCCTCCTCTTGTAACCTAATTCCATGCATTTACTTTTTACTTGCTCTCACACTGTAAAGGTGCTTGATGCATAGCGCCAGGTTCATAACAAGACTAGTTTATAAATAAACCACACGAAATTGGCAGTAACCTTTTAAAACTACTTGGTTCATCAAAAAAAAAAAAAAAAGAAAAACAGCTGCTCTGTCTTCCTCCACAAAACATACACACATGTACAGTACACAGTGTAACTTCTCAATTATTGCAATGGAGTTATTTGACAGTCAGACTGAAATAAATTCTGCTTCCATTAATCGTCCTTTATTGATTAAATGAGCCCCGGAGGAATAAATCTATCCATTTGTGCATTATTTATGCTTGCATTCGATATCACTGGATTTGACCAAAAGCATGAACTTTACCATCGGGCGTTTTGCAATCCAGAACAACAAACCCCCAAATTAATGGTTTACTCTGCAGCTGACTTAGCAATTTTTTGATTAACTTTTTTTTTCTTTATTTTCTCAGTCAAATGGATTCATTGTGCCAAACCCAAAGTTATTTATTTTTGAAATATTGTGAGACGACAGAGATCAACAAATCAATCAAAAGCAATTAATTATGAAAATAGTTCATGGTTAATTTTCTGATCATCTCAGGTCGTGTGTTATATTTTATAGGGTTGCTGTATTGGACTGCACAGTTGTTGTTGTTATCTATCACCTCTGCATGAGCGTCGGAAAACTTGTTTCGTATTATTTGCAGTTGTGTGACCATTTTGCACCCGGTTGATTGGGATTGTGCGTGCTTATATTATTTCAGACAGCGTCACATTGAAATGAATCTGAATCTGAGAGCAATATGGCACCTCGTGCTTGTTGCGGTGGTAGCGTGGTCAGTGTGTCCAGTTTTGTCTGATGGGCGATTATACAATAGATACAGACAATAGACATGATAAATATTCAAGCTTGAGAACTTAAAGGAGCAATTTAACATTTCTGGGAAATGTGCTCGTTTGCTTACTAAGAATGAGATGTTAAGAGTTAGCTTAGCTTATCTTAGCCAGAAATGGACGAGCGTATAACCCTGTAAAAAAAAAAAAACTTGATGTTTTTGCACACTGGGTTTTGTACATGTTAAACAATAGAGAGGTAGTGTGTTAATAGAGCTGCTGTTAGCTGTTAGCCCTCACCTCCAGTCTTTATGCTAAGCTACGCTAACCTTCTGCTGACTGCAGCTTCACATTTAGAGGTTAGAGTAATAGCCATCATCTCATTTTTTTTTCTTGGCAAGAAAGGGAATGCACAGACTTCCCAAAAAGGTCAAACAATTTCCTTTAAGACACAAGCTGGCAACAAAATGTGTACAAATGATAAAATTAAATGTATATGTTAAATCAATGCAAGCTAAGCTAATAAATAGAGCCTTGCATGTTTTGATCTCAGAAGCGCCGGGCCTTAATCCTTGTCACACCTGCTGTAGTAGCTGAATATGGTGTTGTCTATCCACCGGCGGTACCTGGACACGGCGGTGTAGACTCCAGGGAACTGGGCGTCGGCACAACCCCTGCCCCAGGACACGATGCCGTACACCCGACCGTCACACACAAGCGGACCCCCAGAGTCCCCCTGAAACAGTGGACCAGAAAACATCACTGAGCCGCATCACCATCACCTGCTTACCTCTGGGTTCATTCGCAGCTGAAAGTAGTCCCTGAAAAATACGCTGCCGTAACTCTTACCTTACAGGCGTCCTTCCCGCCGGTACTGTAACCGGCACAGAGCATGTTTTCCGTGATTCTGCCGTCAAACGACTTGCTGCTGTTGCATTTCTGCGTGGAGACGATGGGGAGCCTGGTGGTGCGCAGGGTGGAGGGGATCAGGCCCCCGCTGGAGCTGGTGTATCCCCATCCTGACACGCGACACATGCGGCCCTCGGCGATGGAGGCGCCCTGCCGGGGCATCAGGGCGATTGACACGTAGTTGTTCAGGTAGACGGGGGCCCTCAGCTGCAGAGGATGGATGATGGAGAGTGTGATCAGCGAACACGACCTACCTGACTCAGACTGACTCACACGTTTGCATGCTGTACTTTTATAAGCATGATGTCGTTGTTGTTGGTGGTGTCGTTGTAGTCCGGGTGGGGCACCAGAAGGTGGGGCATGATTTCTTGCTCTGTGCCCTCATAGACGGTCAGAGAGTAGTCTCCTGCTACTATCATCATTTTATCTGCCCTGCAGAGATTAAAAAAAAAAAAAAAAAGTAAATGAAAGTCAGCATGTTGTCACACAGAGAGATAACCCTCCCAGCTGTCAAATGGTTCTCGTCAGTTTTAAAAGAGTCGTTTTGAGAACTGCCCTTTCTTTTCATTTTCTTGCCAAAAGTTAACATGGAAAGGCCGAGCTCACCATCATACATCATCATATGTCTGTTACAGATGAAACTAAAGGAAGTACATAAATGTTAGAGGTCTTCACAGGTCCACTCGGGTTTAAGGAACCAAAACCACGACAACGAAACCATTTCCCCCAGTCTTGACCAAACTGCTTTTGTTTCCTAAACCAACAACACATGGATGTGAAAGATGCAGATTAGTGATGAACTGAATTTGAATTTTCTTTCAAAATTTCCTCTCTCTCATGTGCCAACTTTCTGATAAAAGCCTAAATTATAATGGCTATATGTAAAACATATTACATAGGTTCTTGTTGACAGACACTGATATTTACTGACCAATAGGGAAGCAGGATATGCCGATATTTGGGAATTGTTGTTTGATAAAGGGTAAATATCAGTTTGCTGATGTGCCGCTGTAACCCCAGAGGTTTGGTTACCATGAGCATTGTCTAAAATTATTGACTGTTTGGAAGTGGTTCCTATGTTTGCGTCCAGTCTCCGGTACCAGAGCTCCATTGTTGCTGCTCGGCCTATATCACTTTCATCAGTCTCTGTAACTTGCATTAGTGACTATCTGATATAGCGTGAATATTTACTGGATGTTTCGAACGAGATCCCCGGAGGTCAAGCTGAGGTCAAGAGGCCCAATCAGGGCAACGCCACCCCCGACCTGAGGTTGACCACACCCACTTTATGGCGTTTGTTTTTCCGCCTGATGGCGCGTCGCTTTTTAAACCCAGCAGAAGTCAGAGTTAGCTCACCCGATGTTGCAGTGCGCCGCCGTGATCAACCAGTACTCATTTATCAGGCAGCCGCCGCAGATGTGCTGACGTACCATCGTCTGAATCGACACAATGTACTTGATTAAATATGGACCTGGTTCGTATCCTCCCACTATACGTGGCCGTGGGACCGTTTGACCTGCGGCACGCACGCACACTTACACGTGGAAACACGCACACACACACACACACACACACATGGGGCAAACAATTTTTATTACTGAAAGTTACAAGTCATAAAAAATCAACAACAGAGAACTTCACTGCACAGACGCTGTATGTGTCTGATCATCTTTATTGATCTCATGTTAACACAGAACTTACCATTTTGATTTGGATTCCTACTCTCACGCCGTTTGATTCCTTAATAGCAGTGTTGGAAATCAGACGTCCGTGACGTCTCAGCGGTACAGAAGTATCTTGCATTCACTGAATAAAAATTAACTGAACAACTTTTCTCCGAGATCCTGAGCTCATTATCATATAATTACTGAGCATTTTCTTGCAATTATGAGATAAGGCGTCTCATTTTTTTTTTTAATTCTCTGAATGCAACTTCTGTACAGAAGTCTGAGGTTGATGCGAATGTTTCTTTTGTGAGATTATAGTTTAATCTGACACAAACACAACAAAAGTCATTTCAGGATTTATGTAAAGTGCATTTTGCTAACTGTGTCTGTCTGTGCTTGGAGCTTTTTGAGTGAGAGCTGAACCTCATGATCAATCTCTATAAAGCCAAGGGGAGAGCAGCAGAGTCAGGGGACACCTCTCTGTAGGCTCATCACTATGAGCAGTGTGATTTAACACTGCGTTATTATAAAAATGTCACTTCCAGCCACTTGAGCGACGTGAATGAACCGAATGGCTCCACCAGCAGAGAGATTCATATTCTGCTGCAGTCACTTAGGTTTACCTCGTTTAACCTTCTGCTCCAACACGTCTTCTGATTGGGATCCTTTTATTACAAAACGTTATGCAAAGCGCCTGAATGGCTCAGCCCCTTAAAAATGGGAATTACTAATAGTTTTCCAAGATGTTGAAGCCTCCACATTTAGATATCTGTAACCTGTAAGTGCAGATATCCAAGAGGTGATCCTTCAGACATTCTACAAATACAGAGTTTGGCTGTATCTTATAGACAGACACATGTACTTTATGATAAGTATGTTAAAACTCTCTGATTCCATGACTTACATAATCCCAGGACGTTGCTTTCGAGCAGCCCTGTCTCCTGAGGATGATCGACATTGTGAACATTTGAAACGTCACGTCTTTTTAAGTGACCGGAAGCCATCAGGGATGAAACAGAACCTTCTCACCGTTGCCCTAGATATCGATGCCATGCTATAATTAGCAGCAATGGTGCGTGTCAAGAGCAAAGTGGTAACTCTAAACAGTGAAAATAAACACACATGGTGTGTAGAGGTGCATTAGGTAAGGCCTTTGAATTTAAGCCTTGAACAGCCGGTTCCCTATTGTGTGTCAAATCTACTTTTCTCCTCTATAATCATAATTTCAAACGCTGAAAGTACAAGAGGAAAATAAATGTTCAGCATCGCTGCCTGCTTGTGAAACTGAGCGGATTCACCAGATCCTAGACCTGTTCTCAGATGTCCCCTTTCACATTTTATCATTGTAATATAATTGTAGTACACAAAAGCGGGTGTTGGCCACAATCACTTATTGTCATTTTTGTTTGTCAGACATGGGTGAGGTCTCAAATTCTGTGCATGAATAAGCACAATTTTACTGGCCTGCTCTTTGTTGCTCTTTGGCAGGGAGCGATATCTTTGTCGTATGGACAATAAACATGTAACAGGGATTTTAACAATCACATCATTATTACTAAAGTCAAAAATGGAACTTTAAGTTGTGAACAGAAACATCAGCCAATCAACTACAACCATGAATTTACAGTCGCCCTACTTTAAAATCTTTACATCTTACAAATATACACAACACTATGATGCTGTGCCCAATCTATAACTAAAATATCCTCATATTTCCATTTCAAGTCATCTGTTTTCCTGCTCTCCACATTTCTTTGCTCGTGTGATTTATGATTTAAAGTCCTAAGACGCTCGGTCATGCCCAGATGAAAGTCGCCCTTTCCTGCCCAAACGTCTCTGGGGACCCTCAGGGCTGAAAGAGCCACAGCTAAAAGGGACGTTCTTTAAAAAGGATACTAATAGAATATTAGACACACGAGTCAAGTCCATGTAAATACAGATTGAGTCTGTCAGGATCCAACTGTCCTGTCACTGTAACTCAGTCTGGAGCCCGTCTCATGCACAAACAGCCTGTGTGGATCGAGATAAAGAAGCTTACTTACATTTTACAGCCAGGACTTCCAGCAGCACGCACAGCAGTAAAGATGGCAGGTCCATAGTGAGACAATGGGAACGGCAGTCTACCCGGAGAGAGACGCTTCACCTGTCTAATCTTTACGGGGAGGCATCACACCTGCACTCTCGGGTTTCTTATAGTTCTTATTTCCGTTTCCATGGTCACCTCCTAGTCCTGCACGGATGTATAATTGAAGCTTCCACAGCGCGGCCCCTCGCCTCACCTCTCACCTACTCACAGCGTCCCTAAACCTGGCCATTGTCTATATAATCCCCCCGGTTTGTTGTCGGCCCATTTACTGTCACATGAAAGGTGATGTGTATACTGTGTTCCCTGTGTTGTCACTGGGCCCTCCCACACACCTTACAGCCGTGTAATACAGATGTTCTGATGCTGTAGCCGTGTCCAGTATTTGACATATCTCAGCTTGTGATCGAAAGCTCCTCATATGGGTCAAACGGGCCGGTATAAATGAGGGAGTAAGGGTCCGTTCGTCATCGTACGGTCTCTCCTCATTGATTCCCCCCCCAAGGAAGGATTAATGAGGGTTTTGACCGACGACAAGCAGTAAAAGCTTTTTGTGTCAGACGAGGCCGAGGCGGCGCTGCCGGGCCCGGCGTCATTAAAAATGGAGCAGAGCTCAGGCTGCTGCCATCCCTCAGCGCAGCTCCTGACCTCAGCTGGCCGATCGCCCTCGCCGCCGCCCTCCCTGATACTGATAGCTGCTGGTCCCGCTCTCATCCCCCCCCCCCCCGAGTGCTGACCGCTGCCTTTTTTCCGCGCGGCCTCTTCCTCCGTCCAAGCGCTGTCATCATTACACATGGCCGCCGGCTCCCCGCCCCCGCTGTTCTCACATTCATCTGTCTGCGGCCCTGGAGTGAAAAGCCAACTGTGTTTCACAAAGAACAAATGCTTTCAATCCACTCACTCACTCATATTAAACTGATCAGCTGATTGAAAACAAACCCACACACTATTTACTATTTGACAACTCTATCTATGAGGCATTTTTAATAACAGATAAAGAACAATATAACACAACAACAGAACATCAAAAAACTTCTGCATTTATTTATACATTCATTATGTTTATTCAGTGCATGAATTATGTATTAAAGCTACTTCCCCAGACAGTTGAGCAATTTCCACACAACGATGAAGCCCAAGCAATGACAGAGTAAGGGGCCCTTGAGTTTAGAATGTGTAATTATATATTACATAATTATTGACTATGATTACTGCGGTGTTTAACACAGATGTAATCACAAAACCTGCTTACAGCTGGACTGGTTAGAAATGTGAAATGCATGGTTATCTGATGTAAACACTCCAGGGGTTTTAACGTGTTTATCAGCAGCATTTGATTTTTTTCTGCCTGTATGACATGATAATATTCAAAACTTAATCTGGGTTGTCACATTTCCTAAATGAATTTAAAAATGCTCTTGAGGTTTGCGAGTAATCTATGTTGGTTTGAATTACTGACATTAGGAAAAAAAAAAACTCTGCTCACTTAAAAAATAATTAATTCATGGCTGTGTAACAAAGTGTTTCCCTGGAGCGGGGCCTTGTAGATCCTCAGATAATCTTGGTTTACAGTCCGAGGTATCAGAGCCGCCATCACTATCGTCACTTCTCCAGCAGCACCCGTGACTCGGCTCCTCATCAAAACATAATGCAATTCCTCCTTCCTCGTTTGAAAAAAATGTCATTAGTGTCATTACCACAAATGTAAATGCAGTGGAACTTTGCATCAGCGGTTCATTTGCCAGTTATTTAATCCCAATAAAGGTAGTGTAACCTAAAGACAACAGGTCAGCTGACCATGCAAATAGGTGCAGTTACAGGGAGGTATATAATTCAACACACTGACAGTCTCCAGTGCCTATAAATAATGAATAAACTTTAACGTGGGTTTAAATGGAGTTTTTTTTTCTTTTAAACTCAACAACTAACTTAACTAACTAAAATTGACATAGTTGTTTAGAGAAGACACTCTCAGGTCAACAGGAAGAAGAACTGTGAACATCTACTCCATCTGTGACCTGGTGATGATGATGATGACTGGGGAGAGGTGTTCCCATCCCATCCCAGAGGTGGACAGAAGCTCAGAACACATAATACAAGAGGACACGCGGCTTTGTCATGTAGTAGGTCAGCTCTTCTTTATTGCAGTGTGAGACGAGCGCAGCACAAAACAAGACGAACAGATCATTTCAACAAAAGATGTGGGCGAGGATACGGTTACACTATAAAAGACAACAGCTGAGCACTGGCCCCACTGACTGGACATCAAGACTACTGTATTTGGACTTAACAGGTAAGACGAAGGATATTTTAAATCCTTTTCTTTCAGTTTTAATAACCAATATTCAAGTGTCTGTTCAGATTTAATGATACAGTCGAGCATGATGATGACTCACCGATCCATGTGCTTTAAACAAGGCCCTGGTGCTCATAGTGAATTATTTTTGCCAATCATTAATATGATTTCAACCAGTATTTCACAGATGATTGTGAAGTTTTAATCATTAATGTGCTGCATTTTTGTGCTTTCCAAAAATAATCACCAAAATGCATTTAGATATCATAAGCAGGATGAAATATTAAAAAGTTAGGCCACAAACTTGTGCATGTAACCTGCTGAAGGTGCCACTTTTCCACATTTTGGGCTCATGTGTTCACCTTCCTTTTATTTCACACAGTCAGATTTGATTGGGTCTGTGTGAACAATTAAAAATAACTGGCATGTTACAGTATATACAAAATACAGAAGTGGCTAAAAGTCACATTTCTCCATTACAGGCGAAAAAATAAGAATATGGGTTTGTCTGCTGTGCTGCTGCTTTTGACTTTGTCCATCTCAGGTAAGTTTGAACTCCTGGTTGGATACTGAGACACGTGACATCCCAGACTGTGTCGACCTGTTGTTTACCGAACCCCGAACCTTTAACTGGTTAGAAAAACATGTCAAAATAAGGACAGTTTTAGTCTGGCTGCTCTGTCCTCACTGTCCACAGAGGCGTCAGCAGGTAGGATCATCGGGGGTCAGGAGGTTCGGCCGTACTCCATCAAATACCAGGCGTCTCTGCAGACGGAGAAGGGCAACCACTACTGTGGAGGGACGCTGGTGCGCGCTCAGTGGGTGGTGTCTGCCGCCCACTGCTGGAGACCGTGAGTACTGACACCGGACCTCAGCAGAGACGGCACTCACAGTCACAGACGTTAGGATATTTATCACACAATTAATTACAAGAATGTTTAATTTTCTCTGAATTTTGCAGTTAGGGTGGAGATTCTGAAGCACCTTATGTTTTCTTGTGCCCCACCCCTGTCCCCCCAGGTCCAGTTTCATGAGGGTGGTGCTCAGTGAACACAGCCTGACCAAAGTGGAAGGATTCGAACAGACCTTCAACGTCTCGAAGATATATGTCCACAACTACAACTACAAGACGTTCAACAACGACATCATGCTCATCAAGGTGAGCAGCCTGACGTCACCAACACGCTCACGCCTTGGCGCCTCGCTAACTTTGCCTCACGGTTCCAGTTGAGTCGACCAGCGGTGCTGAACGCCAACGTGCAGCCGGCGGTGCTGCCCACAGGCCAAACCCCTCAGCTGACCCGTGACGTCTGCACGGTGAGCGGCTGGGGCGTGACGCAGATTTACAGCTACTACCTGTCCCCCGTGCTGCGCGCCGTGGACGTGAGAATAGAGCCGTACTGCATGTACTACTACTGGGGCAAGATCACCCCCAACATGCTGTGTGCTGGATCCCGACTGGGCGGCAAAGACTCCTGCCAGGTACGCGAACATTTACCTTTATTTGTTTGTGTTTTGCATATTTTTTTTTCTATTATTACTACTAAACAATGATGCTCTACTAACAGTGGTTGCCCCTTCATGTTGCTCCACATGTTAAGTGACATCATGTAGGACTGTCAGGGCCGTATTGTAGCGCAGCAGCTCTCTGAGAATGAGTGAATTTCTGATTTCTATCCATCCACTCACTTTGTGACATTCCCACTGAACGCCTCAGAGATGTCAGGCTGCTGGCACCACACTAACTCAGGTCATTCGGGTCAGTGCGATATTTGAGACTGGACCAGACAGACCTATATTGCCATGTGTGTCACCAGCACGACTAAAAGTAGCCTTCTTTGTTTACAGCTACAGCTTGTTATTGAACATGCACAATCATATATAATAATATTAAATTAACCAAACAAGACGCCTTAAGTCCCGCCAAGACCTCTGTGACAAAAAGAACGGGATGTTTTTAGCAGAACAGTAGAAATAATAATGAAAGAAATCAGCTTTACATCATTAACGTGGAGATTTCAGTGCAGTACTTCAGTTTTATTTTGTTCTGTTCTTGAGTTTCCTCCTCATTTAACCAAATGAAGAGTCACACACAACAACACAATGTCCTGAACACCATGTACCACAGTGAGCAGGTGAAGGCCTCTTCAATACTGTACAAATAGTTTATATGATTCAAGGCTGGGAGCGAAAAATGTTTGTTAATGTAATTTTTCTTTGGTCCACAGGGCGACTCCGGCGGTCCCCTCATCTGTAATGGCTACTTTGAGGGCATCGTCTCCTGGGGCATCAGTTGTGCAAACCCGTACTTCCCTGGGGTTTACACCAAAGTGAGGAACTATGTCTCATGGATCGCTTGGCTCATCATTAATGACAAGCCATAACAGAAGAAAAACTAACACTGTGATTCACAACATTATTTTCAATAGTTTGTTTTCTTTAAATCACTAATTACTGTTTATTTCCACGATGTTGGGGTATGCTATATAAAGCAAGGGTTATCAGTCAGGTCTTTCCTGGAAATATGTTTATATGATTATAATTCAGTGATTTGTATTCATTGCTTTATTTCTCTGAAATGGGATTCAGAATTAAATATAATTTCTAATTAATAATTACTAACATGATTATTAGTTGCAGTTGTAGTTATAGTAGTAGCTGAAATATGGTTAAAATCACTAATAGTATAATTGTAATATATTACTAATAATATATATGACTCCTGCTGTGCACCTGTTTTTTTTCTCCTCTATTACGGCCTTTAGCATTTTTCTTCTTGTTTTCACCTGTTATTCTCGACACCAGTATTTCCATCACCTTTTGGACATTCTCCCTGAAATCCAGTAACGTGTAATGGTTTCACCACTGATGAAAGATCACACAGTGAGAACGCACAGTAGTGTAGATGACACACATGATTTTTTTGTGTTAATTCCATTCATTTGTTTTTATTTCATTTTGCTAATATTGCAGCTTGTTTCCTGAGGTGTCAAACGTACGTATGTTAAAAAAAAAAATACATAAAAGTCATTTTGGATAAATCTGCAGGTCCTATATTATCCCGCGCTGTCAGCCTGGCTACAGATGATGATGGGGGAAAAGGCAGGTGTTGTGAAACACCTTGTGTTCATAACATATTTTGTAAAATTAAAGTTCACTAAATATAAAGATTTTTTATAATATAATTGTGTTTCTCTGGACTAAACCAAAATGAGTTTGACACCCCAACCTTACGGGATGTATCGGTTGCGTAGCAACGGAACAGAAAACTGACGTCAGGCCAGGCCGCCATCTTTGCGCATGCTCAGTAGCGGTGTTTTTGTTGACACCAGTGTCCTCGCCTGTCGCTCCGGTCGAAGTTCGGCTGGTTGCGAGCCGGACTCCAACAGCAGTTTGTGCGAACCTCAGCGGGTGAATGATGTCGGTGAAACACGCCATCAGCCGGGGGCTGGAGCTGGGCCGGTCGGTCTTTCAGCTGGGTCTCCTCAAATCCGGGCTCCGAGTCGCGGCGAAGCTCCGAGCTGACCGTTTTCGCGCAGGCCCGTCGGTCCGCGTCGCTCAGCCTCAGGCTTTCCTGCCGACTCGGTACCGGTACTACCGCACGTCTCTGCGGGGCCTGGCGGCCCAGCTGCAGGCCGGCGGCTTCAGGAGGGGGTTGACCGGTGGGTCCCCGAGAAACAGGGCCGTGTGTTTGGCCTTCGGTCTCGGCGTGGGGCTCATCGAACAACAGCTGGAGGACGACAGAAGCAGCGCGGCGACGTGTCAGGAGATCCAGGTACGGTACACGAAATACCCTGCTCGGTACTGCAGTAAAGTACAGGTTTGTGGTACTTGTGTATCCTCACTGTACATACTTACATTAAAACTACATTTCAAATAGAGATGTTGCACTTTTCCCCCACCGGCTGTATCAGAAAGCCACAGTTACGTCATACTAAGTGACATTGTACTATAATGTACAATGCAGTGTAACACATGAAACTGCCCAATGATATAGAAAGGAGTTAAAAATACACAAACTAAAACACTGAACTCTTGTAGTAGTAACTCTGTGGTAGTTTTGCTGTTAATTCTTCTGTTTCTTTTACTTCGTTGGTTTTATACTGCAGTATTTAGGATTTATGTTATTTACAGTATGGTGTTAGTGTTAAGAAATATTTCTGGATTAAAGCTCCAGAAAACTGCAGGGAAGCAAAAAAAAAAAAAAACAAAAGTCATGGTATCTGCCACTTTCTCAATGCTCCGGATCTGCAGGCTGTGTTCAGGAAGAAAAAGTTCCAGAGCCCGCTCAAGCCGTTCACCTCCGGATACAAACTGGAGGATTACGTTATCGGGAAACAGATCGGGAAAGGCTCCAACGCAGCCGTGTACGAGGCCGCGGCTCAGTTTGCCCCGCCAAAGGAAGGAGGCGGCCGGTGCTCCGTGGTGCAGCTGAGAGAAGAGGAGCAGGTGGAGGAGGTGGAGGAGGAAGAGGGGAAGGTGCGATCTCTGACGTGCTGCTCGCTGAGAAACTTCCCGCTCGCCATCAAGATGATGTGGAACTTTGGGGTGAGCGCCCTCGCGGTAACTTTGGGATCTGTGTTCTCAGTTTTGTGCCTGGACTCTCCTGATGCTGTTTGTTTGCAGGCGGGTTCATCCAGTGAGGCCATCTTAAGATCCATGTCGCACGAGCTGGTGCCCGCCGGCCCCCTCGCCGTAAAGCAGGAAAACGAGCGGATCGCTCTGGACGGGTATGTGTCGTCCGTCTTTACTCGCTCTGTCGAAGACGAAGTCGGCGTCCGTGAACGATCTCGTCTCTCTCCACGTTCAGACGCTTTGGAGTCCTGCCCAGACGAATGTCGGCGCATCCCAACGTGATCCGAGTGCACCGGGCTTTCACGGCCGACGTTCCGCTGCTCCCAGGCGCCTGGGAAGAATATCCCGACGTGCTGCCGGCCAGGCTGAACCCCGCCGGTCTGGGCAACAACCGCACTCTTTTCCTGGTCATGAAGAAGTAAGGGCTGCCATCTTTCTCCCTCGCCTTTCAAAGCAAGCGTCACTTTTGTTTCTGAAGTGGACCGGTCCAGTCCAGCTGCAGTAGCAGTGTGTCCTCTCCTGTGCCGCAGCTACCCGTGCACGTTGCGGCAGTACCTGGAGGTGTCGGCGCCGGGCCGCGGGCGGGGCTCCCTGATGGTGCTGCAGCTGCTGGAGGGCGTAGACCACCTGTGCAGACAGGGCGTCGCCCACAGGGACCTGAAATCAGACAACGTGCTGCTGGAGCTTGACTCAGGTGAAACGAACATCAAACGTGGTGAAACGGACACGCAGGCGACGGGGACTGGAGGTTTGACCGTCGTTTCGTGTTTGGTGTCAGACGGCTGCCCTCGCCTGGTGATCTCTGACTTCGGCTGCTGTCTGGCCCAGAGCGACGCGAGCCTGCGGCTGCCCTTCAGCAGCGTGTGGGTCAGCAGGGGAGGAAACACCTCGCTCATGGCGCCCGAGGTAGGCTGACGTACCGTCGCTCTGCACGAACGCGGTCGATCGGTCGCGCTCCATGACGCGTGCGTCGTCCGCAGGTGGCCACCGCGGTGCCAGGATGCGGCGCGGTGATCGACTACGGCAAAGCGGACACCTGGGCCGTGGGCGCCATCGCCTACGAGATCTTCGGCCAGCGTAACCCGTTCTATCGGGCCGTGGGCCTGGAGAGCAGGAGCTACCAGGAGAAGCAGCTGCCCTCCCTGCCCCCCGCCGTCCCCACCGACGTCCAACTCGTGATCCGACTGCTCCTCAGGAGGAACCCGAGCAAGGTAGAGCGTACATATATATATATCTACAGTATATATACTATAAGTGGATGCTTCTGTGCGGCTGCAGCTCAGAGCAGTCACCGATGTCGTTCTTCCTCCGCAGCGCCCCAGCGCTCGCGTCGCCGCCAACATGCTGCATCTCAGCCTCTGGGGGCGGAAGGCCCTGGCCAATCAGGACGGCGCGTGCATGAGGAAGCTGGCCGACTGGCTGCTGTGCCGGTCTGCGGCGGCGCTCCTGGAGGGCTGCGGCCGACCCAGGGGGAACAGGGTGGAGGCGGAGCTCCAGAGGAGCTTCCTGTCCAACCTGGAGCTGGAGGACCTGCGCGCCGCCGTGGGCTTCCTGCTGTATGGACGAGAGCAGCGTCAGCTCCGCCCACTGTCGGCGTAGACGCACTTAGATGCTCCGAGTCCTTCATGAGGATGCAAAGTTGCTCATATATTCTTTAGTCACCTCTGAATACTTCTGCTGCAGGAGAGGGGATTTTCTCATACGATGCACTTTATTTAGATATTTGCAATGCCCCCCCACCACACACACACACACACACACACACACACACACACACACACACACACACACACACACACACACACACACACACACACACACACAGTTACCTGTGTATCTGATGGCTCTGTGTAGAAGCAGTCGCACCAGCTGCTCGTCCATCCATCACGACACAGGTTTCCAGTGTGTGTTTGTGTAAGGTTGTGTGTCAAACAATCACACATCCTCCTGTGTTGCACTACATAATGCATGTAAAACCTCCTCGGTGATCACGGCCCTGATGATGGACGATCAGCCTCCTGACCCGGATTCTGTTCTGGTCCTGGTCCAGGTCCTGTGCTCTGCACTTTAAGTCCATGTTTGCTCTCGCCGGGCTTCCTGGGGTTTGGTTGCTGCTAGCTTACATTTATAAAACACTGTTTATATTTTGATGAACTGATTTGAATTGAATGAATCATCTAACAGTTAAGTTTATGATGTCAGCGTCTTTAAGTGTCACATAGTCACAGTCAGTAAGCTACAGGTGTAAGAGTGTGTATGTTGTTTTCATACTAGAGACGGGGAGATATATTTTGGATAGAATTGAAATCTAGATTTTCCCGCCGTGTTTCAGAATAAAGGAATCTGTCTGAAAAGATTTGATTTTATGAATCTTTCCTCATGTTTCGTTTGCAGATTCGATTCCATACAACAACAAGCAACAGATTCACAACTAATTTTACAAACTACAGGCCTAAACTTTAAAAATATCAAACATACCCTCGACCTGAATATGGAAAACATTCCCCCCGCCGTGCCGGAGATCAAACGTGATGATGAGTTTTCCAGATCATGAAGGAGAAATCACCTGACAAATAAAAGGACTTCACTTCATTTAGGACAGAGCCAGACCGGCTTTTTTAATGGTTTTACTCTGAACATGGTTAAACTGCTGTTTAAACAGGAACGCGGTGACGTCAGCTGGTTCCCGTCTTAACACTCCTCTCCCTCCTCCTCCCCCTCGCCCTCGATAGAATCGACTCCGACCTCCTCGTAATCCTTCTCCAGAGCCGCCATGTCTTCCCGGGCCTCGGAGAACTCGCCCTCCTCCATGCCCTCGCCCACGTACCAGTGGACGAAGGCGCGCTTGGCGTACATCAGGTCGAACTTGTGGTCGAGACGAGCCCAGGCCTCGGCGATGGCGGTGGTGTTGCTCAGCATGCACACGGCCCTCTGCACCTTGGCCAGGTCTCCGCCGGGAACCACGGTGGGGGGCTGGTAGTTGATGCCCACCTTGAAACCGGTGGGACACCAGTCCACAAACTGGATGGAGCGCTTGGTCTTGATGGTGGCGATGGCGGCGTTGACGTCTTTGGGCACCACGTCCCCGCGGTACAGGAGACAGCAGGCCATGTATTTACCGTGGCGGGGGTCGCATTTCACCATCTGATTGGCCGGCTCGAAGCAGGCGTTGGTGATCTCAGCCACGGAGAGCTGCTCGTGATAGGCCTTCTCGGCGGAGATGACGGGGGCGTAGGTGGCCAGGGGGAAGTGGATACGGGGGTACGGCACCAGGTTGGTCTGGAACTCCGTCAGATCAACATTGAGGGCACCATCGAAACGGAGGGAGGCGGTGATGGAGGACACGATCTGACTGATCAGCCTGTTCAGGTTGGTGTAGGTGGGGCGCTCGATGTCCAGGTTCCTGCGGCAGATGTCGTAGATGGCCTCGTTGTCCACCATGAAGGCGCAGTCGGAGTGCTCCAGGGTGGTGTGGGTGGTCAGGATGGAGTTGTAGGGCTCCACCACTGCAGTGGACACCTGGGGGGCCGGGTAGATGGAGAACTCCAGCTTGGACTTCTTGCCGTAGTCGACGGACAGACGCTCCATCAGCAGGGAGGTGAAGCCGGAGCCGGTGCCACCTCCGAAGCTGTGGAAGACCAGGAAGCCCTGAAGACCGGTGCACTGGTCGGCCTGAGGACAGAGACGGAGACACGTGATTAAAATACAGGATTTAATTTCCTGTTATAAAGCCAAACTGGGAATGAACTCCTCCGGTTGTGAAGCTGAACCCACCAGTTTGCGGATCCTGTCCAGCACCAGGTCGATGATCTCCTTGCCGATGGTGTAGTGTCCGCGGGCGTAGTTGTTAGCAGCATCTTCCTTCCCGGTGATCAGCTGCTCAGGGTGGAACAGCTGGCGGTAGGTCCCAGTGCGCACCTCATCTGCAGAGACGAATGACGTGAGAGATGAATTCACTGAAATCACACGGCAGATCTAGATCAGATCTAGATTTCTTTGGGGGGGGGTAGTACCGATGACGGTCGGCTCCAGGTCCACAAACACGGCTCTGGGCACGTGCTTCCCGGCGCCGGTCTCGCTGAAGAAGGTGTTGAAGGAATCGTCCCCTCCTCCGATGGCTTTGTCGCTGGGCATCTGTCCGTCCGGCTGGATGCCGTGCTCCAGGCAGTATAACTCCCAGCATGCATTGCCGATCTGGACTCCGGCCTGACCGACGTGGATGGAGATGCACTCACGCTGGGGAGAGACGGAGATCCGGAGTGAAACCAAAGGAAAGAAACGACCTGAAACCGACGAGGCCTTTCAAGCTTTAACACCTTTTTTCTTTTTTCTTTTTTTTAAAGAAGGTCTTGAGCACCACATTATTTAGTTTCTCTGAAAATGAACGCACGCTGCATCGCCTCCCTGACTCCACCCTGCGTTAACGGCTGTTATCAGCGTCTATTTTCCAAGACAACACGTCATTTATTTCACCAGAGCCGGTGCATTTTGTGCTGCGACACTGGACCGTGTGCACTGGGATTAACTGCGGGGAGAGGGGATTATCTAGGTCAGACGTGTGCTGTCTCTTTAAAACACACACACACACACACACACACACATTCAGATCCTCCACTGAGGTTATGTGCCATCACATTTCTATTTCATCATCCATTTATTTTATTCTCTTTTGTCGTAAATGAAAATATTAGAGGTGTCTTAGTTTTATGTCTCACATAAAGCCAGTCAGAGGGATCTGTCCTCCCACATAAACATCATCTCTACCACAGGGGGAGTGATGTGACATAAATGACATTTAAAAAAAAAAAAACTGCATAAAGGGCCAGAAAATCAAGTTGACAATCTGGAGGCAAAATTAGTGTGAAGCCGGTGGTCAAGTGTTGGTTTGTAATCTGATTTAGAAGAGGATTAGGCCTTTGCTGTGCAGGAATGTACCAGACTACAACCTGGAATCCAAGCTTGTGTTTAACTGCCCGGCAGTAGATGAATAATGCAATTTATAAAATATAAAAAGGCAAGAAAAGGTTCATGTTGGAGAACCGTGATAGAAAACGACCTTCTTTACTCCCCCTGTCATTTCTGTTTAACGCAGGGCAGACATTTAAAACGACAGGCGCACAGATAAATGTTAGAAATTCAATCTGACGTCGTTACTCACCATGATGGCTTGTCGATATTATGTAATGTAATGAGACAAGTCTGAGGTGCGTTCGCGTCCGAGGTGCGCAGCGTCTGGATGGATGTGGTCTGGCGGCGCAGCGCTCTCCGCGGAGGAGGAGGAGGAGGACAGGTGAAGTGCGCAGGAAAATCCTCCGCCTGCCGCACAACGACATTAAATAGAGCCTACCGCACCCCAGAAAAAAACCTCATCACGTGACCGCCGAACAAAGAGGGCACACAAACAGCTCGTGCCTTCTGTGATCGACGTTTATTTTGAACACAACTTTAAAAAAAACAAATCTGAAAAGTTGAATGAATGAGGCTAAAAGCAAAAATAAATTTAAAATATTTAAATTTTTTTTCACATAAAGATACTTGTGTTGACTCTGCTCACACTGTGTTAATGCTTCATCTGTTTATTTTCTCCTGGCACAGATTCCCACCTGCTCCGTTTCCTTCCTTTACGGACTCGTGTTGCGTTCACTTACGTGTCGGAATTTTCAAAACCAGACGCACGACCAGACGAGATAAACGTATAAATATCGCAACCGGAGCGCTATCACGCTGGGTGCCACTTATTGAATTGCCGGAGGTGCTGCGTACAACACAACGCCGCAACACGACAGCGTTAGTTTAAACATTCAGCACTACACTTGTGCACTTCTATTTGTCGTACTCTCCCCGCTGGCTAACACGACACGGGACTGTTACGAGCTTCCGCACGAACACTCAAAGTAGCGGTACAAGTCCGCACTCGGACAACTCCGTGTCAGAAACTCGAGACACCCGCGGTCATGTTTTCTTTCTGGAGAAACGCGAATGCATCTCGCGCGGTTTTTAGGCCGTATCGCTCCGCGGCGGACCCCTCCTCCCTGCAGCCGCGGCACACCCTGACGCCCCGCGGGGACGCGCGAGTTCTGGGCCCGGGTCCGAGCAGACGGTGCTCGGGGAGACGCTTCAACGTTCCGCCGAGCGCCGGGCTGGTGGCGCGGGTGTCCGGGATCCCCACCATGGCCAAACTGCCGTACCGGGAGACGGCGGACGGGCTGGACGCGGCGTTCATCGGCGTCCCCATCGACACCGGAACCTCCAACAGACCCGGAGCCAGGTTCTGTTGGGTTTTTGTAATAATATTTATCTCTGCAGGACAAAGTGTTGCAATCATACAGTCACCAGCAAGAGTCCGTGTTACTGTCCACTTTACTCTGTGGTTAAAGTATAACGTCCTCTGAACCAGCTGCACCAGCCTTCAGCTCCTGATTTATTAAACTGATCCAGATAAAATGCAACCACCGTCATAATAAGTCAGTAATGAATCTGTTACGAGTAAAAGCCCTGCATTCTGTTGTAATTATGCAGAATGTCTGGTTATAATAATCATGTGTATTTATAGGAATATTGTAGGTGACGAGCAGCATTTGAAAGTTGTCAAGGCAGCAGATTTGTGTTCTGCTGAGCTGTTTAATGTGAAGCAGTGAAAAAAACAACATAAATGTCACAGAGTCTAAAGTAACACAAAGATGTAAATACTCCTCTGTACAATCGTAGTGATAATAAGAAACACTTCCTCCACCACTGCAGGTTCGGCCCCCGTCACATCCGAACAGAGTCCGCCCTGCTGAGGGCGTACAGCAGCGGCACCAGGGCGGCGCCGTACGAGTCTCTCGTGGTGGCCGACATCGGGGACGTCAACGTCAACATGTATGACCTGAAGGACACCTGCAGACGCATCACGGACGCCTACAGGAAGATCCTGGCCGCGGGCTGCATCCCCCTGACGATGGGTGAGAGCAGACCGTCGGGTTTCGCGCAGAAAGTCAAGGTGGCCCCCGAAATGTGTTTAAAGCGGCTGCGAATTAACGCGAAGCTCAGGTGTGAAGGAAGTGTCGTTTTCTGCAGGTGGCGATCACACAATTGCTTATCCAATCCTGCAAGCTGTCGCTGAGAAGTAAGTATGTTTTCATCGCCTGGACGAGTTTGGTCAGGAGTTCCACAGCGACACCGACAATTCGTTTTTCTACTCACGCAGAAACAGAAACCGGTTCACACACACGGGCCACGCTCACTTAATTGTGTGATACTTTATCAGGCACGGCCCGGTGGGTCTGATCCACGTGGACGCCCACGCTGACACCAGTGACGTGGTCCTGGGGGAGAAGATCGCACACTCGACTCCCTTCAGACGCTGTGTGGAGGAGGGGCTGCTGGACTGTAAGAGAGTGGTCCAGATCGGCCTGCGGGGTACAGACTACTCCCCCGATTCGTTTGCGTGGAGCCGGGCCCAGGTAATCTGGTACTTGTAATCTGTCTGGTCGCAGCAGGAGAGAGGGATTCGTCTCGTCAGTGTGTTTGCGTTCCTCGCAGGGTTTCCGCGTGGTCCAAGTGGAAGAGTGTTGGTTCAAATCTCTGGCGCCTCTCATGGCCGAGGTCAGGGCTCAGATGGGCAGCGGTCCGGTGTACCTCAGTTTCGACATCGACGCTCTGGACCCGGGCTTTGCCCCTGGAACAGGCACACCGGAGATCGCCGGCCTTACTCCCATCCAGGTAAACATGATGCTGCTTGACTGGTTTGACTGGTTATAACTGATGCAATTAAAATGAGCAGAGAGTTGTTTTGTTTTGTTCTCTTTTGCTGGACATCAGGGGCTTGAGATTATCCGGGGCTGTCGTGGTGTGAATCTTGTCGGATGTGATTTGGTGGAGGTGTCTCCACCCTATGACACCACAGGTACATGACTCATTAACGTCATATAACAAAATATAACAAAAACGTTTTTACAAGCAGCATTTATGACTATTTATTTTCCTTCATAGGGAACACTGCACTGACAGCTGCCAACCTCCTCTTTGAAATGTTGTGTGTCCTCCCCAAAGTTAAATATTACTGATGGGGATGAACCACAGACCATCGAGAGGATAAACGCGGTACCGAAGGCCGACGGCACCAGATTTAATTGTCGCTAACTTGTAAATTAAATTCATAACTACAGCATTTTCTATAAATCACTGTGATATAGCCACCTTATCATTCAAGCTAATTTCTAGGATACAAGATAAGATGGTGAGTGGTTATGTGCAATATTTACATCTTACAATGCCAGCAAATTTATTTTAATGATATTTTTACTGTGTATTTAACTAATTTAACTAATAAATAAACCAAGCAAACACACCTGACTTGAATGTGTAACTCTATTGCATAAAGAGATGACAATGCATCTATCAAGCCTGGACGGTTGGATAACAACTCGTAACGGTTGTTTTTCTTTGTGCTGGGTGAGTATATGAAGCATATATATTATATATACATATATATCATATATTATATATATATATTTCACACATAATGTATAAATGTATCGGGATGTGTGTTATTTCCCAGGGGTCCGTAAACGTTCCGGAAATAAAGTCAAACAAACTGTTTTGAGTTTTTTCCGCTTGTCGGTTAAAGACCCAGAGCTTCGTGAAGGGTGCGTTGGATTTATTGATCGTCACGTCGCGACGTTTTTTTAAAGCGGGAACGCAGCGCGTCTCTGACGTCATGTCTCACGCTTGCCGTGTGCCAGTAGCGCGCGGATGAAAAAATCAAATCGAACGTACTCCGCGTTTGGCTTTTCGCGCGCTCTTTCAATGGGCCAATCAGAGCAAAGGGGGAATGTAAACAAGGAAGTGTTCAAGTCAACAGCGCGCAAATGCGAATAAGAGGAAGGAAACTTGGTTTATTTAGACGCAAACGCGGTGTCGTTTCACGTTTAACACACGTCTGTTGGCGTGAAGCGTAATATAACCGGTCAGTCTGAATTTTATCCGAGTTAAATAGAAGAAGGGAGAGGATGTCGGCAGAGACCCGGGCCTGCCTCACCGACGACGATAGAGTTATCAAAAGAAGCATTTTGATATACAAAACATATTAAAAGCCAAAAAGAAGAACAAGAAACTGAATGAAGACCAAGCTCACGAGGCAGAAACACAATGAGAAAGTGTACAGGTAGGACACGTTTACAGTTTATGGACTTTAATGATAAAATCCAACAAAACACACGGCAGCGTTGCATCATGGGAGGTGTAGGATGTAGGATTCTTCATTAGGATACCTCAGCGACCTCCGCGCCCCTGACCTTGTCTTCCCCCGCGGCCTGTGGACGCAGCGTCACTGAACATACTGGGAATGATGGACGATATGATGATAAATGAGTTTCTGTTCTCATGGTGAGATGATGTAATGTCATCCACCAGCAACTGTCTGAGCATGTCTGGTTAAAAATGGACGCCCGGCCTGAGGGACATTCTGTTGTTCTACTCGACTTGTCCCTTGTGTGTGTGTGTGTGTGTGTGTGTGTGTGTGTGTGTGTGTGTGTGTGTGTGTGTGTGTGTGTGTGTGTGTGTGTGTGTGTGTGTGTGCGCTGTAAACGTGTGTCTGTGTTTATTTTGGTTCATGAGAGCGCAGGCCTTCAGATGCAAGTCAGAGCTATAGTTAGTCTTGATTTGTGTGTGTGTGTGTGTGTGTGTGTGTGTGTGTGTGTGTGTGTGTGTGTGTGTGTGTGTGTGTGTGTTTGGAGAGACGCCCGGTCTCTCAAATCCCTGGTTTCTTGAACTTGTTCTGTGGACTTTCAAACACAAACACGGGGTCAAAGGTCAGCTCGACTGGACTCGCAGAAGTTTCGGGGAGTTTATTTCAACAGCAGTTTCTTGGAATTACATCTCATGTCATTTTTTAATCTGTGGTAACCTTTTTACACAAACTGTTTAAAGATAGAGATTATCTTGGAGAAAAAGTTTTAAGCTACTCTTTGGGAATTTCTCTTTTATAATCAGTCAGTAAATAATCCACTAAGGTTCAGCGTGTACTGCAGCGTGGTTCTAAAAGATGAATCTGTTGTTGAATCTTGTTAATGAAACACGTCCAGCTCCATTTCTCCACAGTCACTGGAACTCGGCACACGGAGCAGAGTCGGGTCACGTCTTCCCGTCAAACCTCCAGGCTGCATCCGACCGAGCAGACCGAGCTCCAGCCGGTCGACCACACGCGAGCGCACCAGCAGATGGCGCTCGGGCGTCACAGAGGATTTGGGCCTGGCACGGATCGAGGACACCAAAGTGCCCCTGACGGTTTGTCGGTTTCTGGACCCATAATGACGGGCTGAGACAGTTTGGACCGAGCGTGTCGGACACGGTTTTTCCAGAGGCGAGGGAGGCGTCCCTGAATCACGAGCCGCAGGGCCCGACATTGTGGAGCAGCTGTGTTCTGGAAGGATTTTTAACTACTGAGATGATTTTGGGGGGAAAATGAATTCAGAATGGAGCATGTTTATGTGTCTTACAGTATGTATATACAGTAAATCTTGTTTATAACCTGGCTATTGAAGACCTGTTGTGTTTGTGCCCCTCCGGGCCTATTTTAGGTGAAAGCAAATGAAAGCAGCTCTTCTCCATTTCTATTCAGGGTTGAGCTTTTAATTGGCCACAGCTGTTCCTCTGAGCGGCGCACACAGTGCACAGACACACAACTCCCGCCTTACCGCTGTGTTTCTGGGATATATTTAGGACGTATCTCGGTTGGGACATTTTTTCTCTATTTTTACTTTGATGCCTTCTTTGTGTCCACTGCACGAAGAGGTCATTTTTTTTAATGTAGCGTCGGCTCTGACTCCAGCAGAGGGCGCTTCCACCTCAACTGTCCTCTCGTTCACTTAGAGAAGATTTTAATAAAGTTTGCAGCAGCAGCAGCTCCATTTTTCACCGATGGAAGATGATCTCAGTCTTTCAGTGATCACAAGCTTCATATAAGAATACATCATCACTATATATTTATTCAGAAAAAACTGCAGAGTGACAGAAACTAGTTTCAGGAAGTACTCGGAGAGAAATATGTGTCCTGAAGGCATGAAAAAGTACAGGCACAACTCCAAGTAAGTCACTGTAAATCATTTCATGGTTTAATTCAAAAAAGTCAACTTTCCTATATTTATTCATTCAGGTGAAATATTTCAGGACCTTTTAGTTTTAATCCAGATGATTGTGGTTTAGAGCTGATGAGAACCAGAATCTGAATATTTCCTGAGGTCAACAAAAAAAAGGATTTACAACAAGTTAATACGCTCGATACTTTAATGAGGCTCCTTTACAGTAACTGATGGGAAGTAATCTAATTAGTTTAGATGTATTTTAAGAGTACTTTTACTTTTGATACTAACAGTAAATGCTGCTGCAAACACTTGTGTACTTGTACTCAAGTGGATTTTTGTGGGGGTTTTTTTTTAGCTTCTTCTTGTGCAACTTGGAGTAAAGTAAGTATCTCAGTACTGCGATCGCGTACTGCAGTAAACACAGAAGTACTACACACAGGAGTTGTACACATGTGTGGGGCCTGCAGCCCCCCCCCTCTCTTTCAGCGCTCCCTGAATTCCAGTCCGCCTTTTACTTTTTCGCCTGCTCTCTCTCTCTCTCTCTCTCTCTCTCTCTCTCTCTCTCTATCTCGCTTTCTCCACCCCTCACCCCCACCCCCCCACGCCAGTGCACAGGACTTCCCAGTGACTTTGCAAGACTGCATTCAGCCCACAACCAGGTCCTAAGTTTCGGAGTGCACAGGAGAAAGAAACGCGTCTGGAGCGCGCCCCCCCTTCCTCCTCTTCTGTTTTTTTTCTCCCCCCGATTCTATACTTTGCGACCCCCCCGTCCCGGACCGCAGAAGAAGAAGAAAGAAGCAGCAGAGGCAGAGCAGGGGCACACGGATCGCTTTTTTACCTGTTGATGAGGTCCCACCGGGTGCGGGACGCAGCGCAGCGCTCGGGTTTCTCCGCGGAGAAGTGAGGGAGGTGCAGGCGGCTCGGCGCTCCGGCGGCCCGGGGGGAGTCAAGGACCTCGGCTCGTTGGTTTTTTAATTTTTTTTTTTTACTTCCTTTTTTTTGTTTTAAATTTTTTTTCTCCCCAGCACTCGCAGCCCGTGCTGGGTCGGTGGAACATGGGCCCCCCCGCGACCGGGATCTGTGGACTTATCCTGATACTCACATGCCAACTGGTCACTGTAAGTGAGACCCAACTCTCTGCGCTCTTTCTTTTCCACTCTCTCATTCACACGGACCTATAAAACCACGTAACCCCCCCCCCAACCCCCAACCCTCCACCCCCCAGGGGTCAGGTCAAAGTTACTAACCGGTGACTTAGTGTCCGATCAGAGTGAAAAGAGCAGGAAGGAGAAGGAGAAGGAGAAGGCATGTGTTGATGCTGCTATTTCTGTTCGGTAAATAGTGTGGTGCGCTGCTGCAGGGCTGCTCACTTGCAGGTGGGATTCCAGCGCGCGCATGCACACACACACGCGCGCACACACACACACACACACACACACACACACACAGTCATATCAGCATGCAGTGTAAAAGTGCTTTTAAAAGTAATCTGACAAACTAGAAGCTGCTGTGCGGTGAAGCCGGGCTAAGTTTGTCCATAGAAACAAGCTATTCATAGCCCCCCCCTCTCCACACACACACACACACACACACACACACACACACACACACACACACACACCCCCCAGTCCTCAACTGCAGAGCCTCCTCAGACGTTGTCAGGCTGCACTTTGGCTTCGCCCACACTGTCACTAAAAAGTGTCTTTTATTTGAGCGCAGTCTTAACAAACTGGATGAAAATGTGCGTTTGAATCTTCTCCGTCTTTCTTCTTCTTCTTCTTCTTCAGGAAGAAAAGTTGAGGTTGTTTACGGTGAAGAGAGCTGTAGGTTGTTTTTAAAAAGAGAAAACAACAACAACAACCCTGAATCACGTCCATCATAGAGCTGCTCGATGTAGAACAGAAGTGCAGAGCTGCACTTGTTTTCTTTGGTTGATTTAAACTATTTATAATATCGATTTATGAAATTATAAATCATCCCGGGTTCAAAGTCTTTAACGATGAATCGATCGGTCGTAATCGATGTGTATTGATTTTGATGTGTATGTGCTGATCGTCGGCATAGAGGGAGATGCTGGCTGAGAATAGACACCCCCCCCCCCCCCGACCCCCCCTCCAAATCCAGTCTGCTCTCTCACCTCTGTGACCTCCCAATAAACAGAGCCGTCACGGTTGAGGTGGCCTGTTTGGGATCTGAAGCGAAGCCGACGCAGTTGAGACGTAAATCCGTCACTCGCCGGGCGCATCGCCGTGCCGGGCGCCGGCTCCGCATCCGCCGTTTGAAAAGTTTGTCGGTCTCGCGCCTCGTTTTATGACGTGACGCCCGAGCAGCACCGTTTTTCCACTACCGTCGACCGCGCACCTTCGCCGCCGCGAGGGCCCAAAACAGCGGCGTAATTAAATTACGTGGCGCCACAAGCACGTGCGGTGACCCCGACCTGCAGCGGTGTTCCGGTGTCACTGCGGGGCCGCGCTTTTCCCGCGCGTTTGAATGTCAGGGTCACACGCATCGACTCCATCACTGCGCGCACACACACACACACACACACACACACACACACACACACACAGCAGCTCAGGGTCAAGCTTTTATTTTAGGGCTTAATGATAAAGAACAGTGGAAACAGCTGCTCCCAGATCAGTTTTTTACTCCTACAAGCGTTTTATAAGTGAGACCGGATCGATGAGGTCAGAGGTCACTCAATCCCGTTTTCTGGTGCGTGACATCAGACCGCGCCGCAGTTTTTGGCTCGGACGTCACAAGCGTCCTTCATGGGGGGGGGTGGATTCCTTTCTCTGGCTGTGTCGTCTGCAGTGTGTGTGATGTTTTGTGTAACTTGCTCTCTCCGTCTTTGTGAAACTCAGCCCTCATCGTCCCCGCGGTAAACGCTGCGCGGCGATAGTTTGATGTGAGGATTTTATTTAGTCTGTACCGTGTGTGTGTGTGTGTGTGTGTGTGTGTGTGTGTGTGTGTGTGTGGAGGGGGGGACAGGAGGCGGGGCTGGGGTGTACTGACTGGGGTGAGGCGCTTTGTCACCGCCGCTACCTGGTGTTTTAATTTCCACTCAGAGAGCTGACGAGGACTCTGGGGAGCCCCCACAGTGCAAACAGCAGCCCCACTCCACAGTTTGAAGAGCAGGGAGGGTCCCCCCCCCACTACTAACACACACACACACACACACACACACACACACACACACACACACCCGACCCCTCTCCACCCCTCCCCTCCAGACCCATTCACATAATTGCTTGAAGACTGGGTTCAGTAAACATTGCATTGTTGAATTATAGCACCCGGGGGGAGAGGCCATCCTGGCTGATGGGACAATGCTGAACTGAAGTGCCCCCCCCTCACCACCACCACCACCACCACCAAACCCCACCCACCCCCCACCTCCACCTCCACCTCATGCACGGTGGCACATATAGAGTGCAGAGCTGGTGTTTGTTGACTCCACAGCAAGGTGCGACTTGGGCCGGGACAGAGGTCAGAGAGACGAGGACTCTGAACCTGACTCAGCTCAGTGGACCCCCCCCCCCCCCCACACACACACACACACACACACACACACACTCACACACTCCACCCCGCCCCCTCCACCTCACCGTTTCACATACATGTACTTTTTTTTTTTTGAGTCACGCCCTCCACAAAGCCGTGGAGAAGCTGTGAGGCATCTCTGCTGGTAGATTAGTTCAATCGGGTGCAGATTCATCTTCACCCCCCTGCGGTCGCTGGTTCTCATTCATGGAGCTGAAGCGTGAGAACAAACACGTCTGCTGTTGTGTGTTAAAGGATTTACATCGACATCACGACACATGTGGATGCAGTTGGGTTTTTGTTTTTGTTTCTCGTGCCGTGCTTTGGAAAATCGTCAGCAGTCATGTGTTGACGACGCACGATTCCTGATAAATCAGCATTTTATTTTTAAGTATCTGCAGTGTGGTCTCGCCCCTGAGCCTGAATTTAATTCTTCTTCTTCTGCTGCTGCTGTTTCATTTTGCCGTTTGCAGCCATTCGTGTTAGAAAAAGATGAAATCGGGCCTTTTCTTGAAGGAGCCATGTTTTCTCAGCCTCAGCGTGATGAGTGCTGCAGATTACAGAGACGCATCAAAGCCTTCACAGATGCATAAAACAGATTTTTTTTTCTCTCTTTCTTGTTTTTTCCCCGCCCTCGTCTGGGACACGCCCTCACGCGGGGCAGCGTTGCCGTCGCGTCCGTGTCGGGCGGAGGAGCTGACTCCAAACACAGCTGCGCCTCAGCTGGAGCGGCGGCGGCAGCGGCGGCGTCGTTGTGCGTGTGCGGACATGAGCGCACATTCTCCCGGGTCCCGCCTTTTGTAACCGGAGTCCCGCTTTTTCCATTCGCACCTCCTCACACACACACACACACACACACACACACCCCTCCACTGTTACCGGGTTAGCGACGCGTGGTCCTGGGATCAGCCCGCAGCTTCTGTCCGGCCGTTCTGTAATTAAACCCTGGAAGCTTTTACCTGGATGAAAGTTTAAATCCGAGCTGCGTGATCGCCACACCTGTCGTTTTATCTTCACTTTGATGACAACGACACAACACACCTCCCAACAAGGGTACAGCGGTTCAACATCATCGGCCGCTGCGCCGTCCTTTCATTTGACAGCTGCTTTGTCGTTGCAATTAGCTGTTAAAGTGCTAAAGTCTGCTCATTTCTGTGCTGCACCCTGTGATCTGACCTCAGTGCAGCCAGCGCTTAAGGGATTTCCTGGCACGAATCATACAAATAGCATGTGCGCGGCCCACGTTGGACGATGCGCGGCTGGTTGAAGATTGTATCTTCTGTCGGGGAAAGGTGCTCAAATCTGTTTTCATTTATGGGGCTACGTGTGCAGTAAAGCCGACAGGTCACGGGGGGGTCAGCGGACGTCTCGAGGACACGACGTCGCTCGTCTAGCCATAAAAAACAAACCCCGGGTAATGGTCAGAGGCCGATTTGTCAGAGCTGACTGGGTTGATGCGGCGTAAACGCCCTCGCTCTGTCGCAGTTCTCTTTTATCTTCCTCTTAAAGGAAACGGCGAGCGGGTCGTAAACTTGGTTGCTTTCTCGCCGCTTTAAATGTGACGCGAACGAGTCGCCCGGCTCGCGTAAAACAACAAAAGACTGTAACCGACCCCGACTCGTTCCCCATCTTCAGTCCTTTCACGTCGTTTTTTTTTTTCCCAGGCTGCACCGGGGCCAGTGCTGATTAGAGATTCATTGAAATGCTAAGTTAACTGTATTGCACTTTCCCTTTGAAGGTGCTCTATAGTCGTCTGTGTCCTATTGAATCTGCCATTGTCTTTGCTGGCGGCGCTGATGTGGAGTCACTTTGGCATCCTACTTTTTTTTTTTTTTTGCTCCAGGGAGCTGCTGCATTGTCTGGGACGGCCCCTCCCAACTTATACAGCTGCTCTAATGGGGGTTGCTGCCCTTTTCACCAAAGGCGTTTTTCTGTATTGTGAGCAGAATAGATTTATTTTTTTTTCTTGGTCGTTTTCCCGCAGTACTTAAGCCGGCTAAAGGAATGCTATCGCTCTTTTTTTTTTTTTTTTTTTTTCCTCCATTGTCTGTTAAAGAGCCGGTTCGACCCTGACATCCTGCGAAGTGTTTATAAGAAATCCCGCTCGGTGTCTTATCAGAGCTGATGATTTCTCGCCGACTGGTAGCGCCCTGCCTCCCTCCACTTCCTCTTCCACTGTGCAAGTCTGTACCTGCAGCAGCACGGAGACTTCCATCGCTTCATGTAACCTCCAGAAGATGCAAACTCGCCTCGGCCGCCGTCGAAACCCCTCGTGGTCGCGGACGGGGGTCGGCGAGCGAATGAGCTTTTTTTTTTTTTTGGTTTGAATTCCAGGGCTGACGATTCAGTTATTGTCTTGTCTGATATCGCACCGTACTCATCGTCTTTAAAGTGAAGTAATATCTTTTAAAAACATCTGGAAGTGAAGCAGCCTACTTAACTTATAGCACTAATTCTAGCACTAACTAACCTAATGCAGGAGACTCTGTTTCTTTTACATGGAGCGTCAGTCAGACTTTTTGCCTCGGCCTTGAAGCTTTGATGATATCGTGTCCGTGCGTACGGGCTATTTAAAGCTGGAAACTCTCACACTTTTATTCTTTCAAGACGGGTGCGATCAATGTCAGCCAGAGGCGCTGACACTGAAAACACGGTTCATTTCAAACTCCTCTCACGTGTGTCATGTGGGAATGGAAACCTTCAACGGTCAGAGCGCCGGGTCACTCCTAGCACATATCGGCGGGTGAACCGCGCCGCTCCTGGTTGACGGAGGAGTTCAGCTCAGTTCATCGCGCCGGGCCTTCGCCGTGCCCCCCGGCTCGGGCCGCCGAGGCCCCGGGGGGAGACGGGGGGGAGGAGGAGGAGGGAGGGCCGCACAGGGTCTGGTCTGCGTTATCATGTCAGCTGCCGTCCCACAAGACATAACAACTCTTTCTCTCGTTATACACACATCTGCGCACGTCCTCTTCTTTTCTCAGGGATTTTTCTCCGGAGTCCGCTCGCTCTCTCGCCAGCAGCTTCCACCGTTGACTCAAATGCCTGCACATTTTAAACAAGCGGTGAAGCAGTATTTATATCACAGCTGTTGCAGAGAGAACTCATTTCTACTTGGAGAAGTGATGAGATATCTTTAGAGCTCTCTGAAGTTGGGGTTGTGGTGAAGAAGTTGCCAACAGCCCATTGTTTTGGTGCAGTGGCTTGTGATGGTCTGAAAACTTTGTGTCCCTCACTGAGTCACCATCCTGTTGGGGAAATGAAACCTGGAATTATCTACAGGACAGGAGGACCCCACTTGCCCCCCCAGGCAAAGTTTATTCAGGCTTTCCTGTGCACAGTTCAGATGTCCTGCTCTGCACAGCCTGAAAGAGCCGGTGTTTTTGTTGTTCCCCCCCAAACCACTTACCCCTTTTTTTTTTCTTAAAATAAAAACTTAAATCTATTTTCTCCTCTTAAGTGTGTTTAGGTTTGAAAATCCCCACAATCTTTAGTCATATCGCTGGAACTGAGTCTTATTTATACAAAAAGACATTTTTAGTTTTCACAGGATTTTAAAACTTGGCAAGTTACATACTAGGACTAAAGATTAATGAATTCCCCTGAACTTAGCTGTGTCAAAGTATAAGCCCTTGTTGTTTTTTTTCTGTCTCAACTTGAATGTGATATTTCCATCACAGTGTGTTTTAACCTGAGTCAGAGCCGCTCGGCTGGAAATATTTTCCATCCCGGTTTAAATCAAATTATACAATAAGGTCTTGTTGCTGTCACAGTTACAGTGATGATTTGAAATGATCAGGAGAAATTAAAGATCAGACTTTTATTTCCTCCTAACACACCCCTCTGGTGTTCAGGGATAATCAGTGACACCGGCGTTACATTAGCATAACATTAGCTTGGGGCTGCTAAGGCGTAAACTGCCCCCAGCTCCAAAAAGAGCAGCTAATGTTAGCCTAGCATCCAGGACTGGCCTCCACACATTGCCGATGTACTTCCACAGTGGATGTGCTGGTCACTTTTCACCTTTAACCCTGCAAACTAGCTAATTTTTTACTCCGTGGCCTTGCAGCTAGGTTTGGTTATTACGCTAGTTTAGCTAATGCTAACACAGAGCATCGTTTAATCCCTTCCTCACGCATTTTGCTCGTGCGTTTTCAGTTTTTGAAAGTCCAAAAAAAAAAAGACACCACCTCCGACCTCTTTACATACAGAGTATTGTTTTTTTACTTCCCCCCGCACAATGCCTCGGTATGCAGCGTAATCCAGAGCTTTGCCGGGCCTGCTACAGTCGCTAAGCTATGATTGGACTGTAGCTACAAAGGGAAAGCAGATTCCCATACCTCCATGCAACCTTTGCATTTTGTTAAAAATAAGAGATATAAGAAAAAATAGAAGTGCATGGGTGGGGGATGTAACAGCAGCATCGCTTCTTGAAATGAAAACTTGAAATGAAAGCACGAGGTGACGATGGCGCCGCGGCGTGGACCCCTCTTGCTGTGTTTCCCCCGAGATTAAAAAATCACAGCGTCCCGCCGGAGACGTCAGCGCCAGAAACCTACAGGAAGACGCTGCGGTGGAGGATTTCAGATCCTAATCTTTATCCGTGCACAGCGTTGCCAGCTGCACACAAAGAAACACACAGACTCCTTAACCGCCGCGCTGACTAAAGTAGCTTAGCATCCATCATGTGTGCACAGGCTTGACAGTGAGCGAGGCTACCCGGTACCTGGCAGGCGCACTGAAGCTGAAGGTCGGCCTTGTAACACAGTTGGTAAGGCGAAGGGAATTTCTGTGGTTTTAGACTAAAGTGGCTGTATATAATTTTCCCTCCACCCACACCATCTGTTGATTCCAGGGAACGAGGAGTCATCTGAATACCGTTAAAGCTCGGAGCCTTGTTTACGCGCCCCCCTTTTTTTCGGTTCGCCGTTTTGGGGCGGAGGTGACACCTACAGATGAGGAACCGGTTCACTTCGTCACGGTGAGTCCGTCGCGTGCGGTGGCGGACGCTCGAAGTCCCGTGAAAGCGTGAGTCAGCTCGCGTTCCTCTCGGCTGAGGTACACAGTTTACAGTAAGTAGCTGGTGGCCACCAACGGTGCCTCCGCGAAAACCACATCACTCACGACCGAGTTATGGGAACGGCAGCTGTTAAGGGTTTCACATCCCCCCCCCTCCCAAACCCCATGTTAAATCACTGTTACACAGCTGTTGCGATAATTTGATGAAATCCGACAACCAGAAGCCAATTTCAGATTTCGTTTTTCTTGATCTCCGCGTGAGATAAACGCATTCGCTAATCTAAAATTACAGCTCCGACTCGCCCTCCGTGTTCTTTCCGTATCGTCATCGGAGGCGGAGACGGGCCCTCGCTCTTTCTGCTCGTCTTCGCGCAGGCAGCACCTCCAGCCAAGTCGGGCAATTATTGCTTTAAAAGGGGTAATTAAATGGTTCTTCCACTGAAGCGAGGCCCTGTCTGATTTATGTGGATCTGTGAGCACATAGAGAAGACTCTCTCAGCTGTGCCAGGATGAAGAGGCCCCCGTCTTCCCCACCGGGCTCCACCTGCTGAGGCTCTGTTATGACTCTGTCATGGGGACAAGGGGTGGAGATGGAGGGGCGGAGAGGTGGGCGTAGGGGTGGGGGGGGGCACACCGGGGCTAAAGCTTGGCACCAGCTCCAGTCTGCAGTCGGATTCTCTGGTACAAACCTCCATCTTGCCCGTGGGCACAGACGTTTCATCGGGGCTTTCCCCCCCCTCGCGCAGGAAAACAAGATGTGAGGGAGATAACACAAGAACAAAAGCAGAGGTGTGTGTTTTTGTTTTGTGTGTCGGCCAGACAGATACACATCAGGCTCTGCTCAGCCCAGAGGTGGAGCTCGTCCTTTGCACCGCATACTCCTGATATAACCACTGTAGAACCTGCTGCAGACCCGACTGGGCCCTCCTGCCCTACCCTCCTCATAATCTGCACTGCTTACGCTCAAATATGACATGCATATGGAAGTTGGCACTCAAGATTGTGCATTTAAAAACAGATACACATATATTTTTTTGTGATATTTGAGGTATCGCACACATGGCTCGTCCTGCCCTCATTCAGCCCTCTGGGCAGAAATACCTGGAACTGAGCTGAGGAATGAGCATTTGCTGATGCCTCACTTTTGGGGGGAAAAAAAAGAAAATCCAAGCAAATTTGATGATTTCATTACCGCATTTTTATTAATGTAAAAAAAAAAATGCTGTTACGTGATTGCTCCACGTCTTGAGGCAGCGACTTCTGCCTGTAAAGAACTGTCGACGAGGCCGGAGAGGGAGTGATGTAACCTCGCCGGTGAAAGCCGAGTCTTAAATTATCCTTTTTCTGTTCCCCCTTTTTTTCCCTTCGAGAGGTCACGAACCGGCTTGTGCTGGCTTGTCCATTAGCGCGCTGATAAATCACACTCGCGGCACGCTGCAGTCGGTTTCTCCCGTCTCGTGCGCCCGAGCGGGTTCACTTTGCTGATTAGCCACCGGAGCTCGGCGTATTTTCACACGGACGCGCAGGGCCCCTTCGCCTATAATTACCTCTTCTTATAGTAGGAAATGGAGCCCTCACATCTGCTTCCAATGAATGGGCACGTTAGCCCTCCTGCTTTCTCAAATTATTGCATAAACTCCTGGCAAACAGATGTCTTTGTAGGTGCGAGCACACCTTCAAATTAAGGCCTGTTGTTGAATTATGAGGACAGGTGAAATTCGTCTGTCAGCCGTCGAGAGGAAGGTCGTCCCAGACTCTGTTTATGGTTGTCAGATGTTGGCCCTCAGGTTTGTTGTGTGACTGGTGCGGAGCCAAGTTTGCGACTTAAAAGCAGAGTGTTATTAAAGTGAAATTAATTGGTAACCTCTGCGGGGGGTTGGGTTTTAAAACCGCTCACTCTACGAAGAACTAAATCACAAAATAAAATTTGTTTCAATATAAAGGGAAATGAGCTTGGAGTCCAGCTGGTCCTGATTATATTTGGAGCTCATTTACTGTAACCCCCCATTGTCGGAAACAGCGGGAGTGCAGGACGTGTGGAAGCTGGTGCCTTAAATAATGATGGTTTATAACCTCTGGGATTTTCATTGATAATAAGATAGGATGCTTAATAACCACTCAAGACACTATGCGGTACTTAGCCTCTTATATCTGTGTTTATGTTATGACAGAGGTGATAAAATGAATGGAATCAATGGCTCCTGTTCAATTGACCCACCTTCTTCAGGTCAACTGCTGATTTTTATTTTACTGCTCCTGGCTAATTGTAATGGGATCTTTTTACCAAGCGCAGGACCGGGGTCGTTAAAAAAAAACAACCTCTCTGCTTCTGGGGTAAACGTCTGCAGCGAATGGCCCCAATAATGGTTTGTGGTTCCAATTAGCTGGTTCCGGCGGTGGGATTATTACTCATTAGCTCAGACGCAGACGTATAAGAATATTATGTCTTATTTCCATTTCAGTGACTCTGAGTAAACATAAGTTTAATTGCCAGCTCAGGTCTTATGTTGGAACTTTTAACCCAAATTTCTTCGTTGATTGAGAAAGCAAATTTACACGGCATTCGTTTTTTGTTTTATTCATAGTTACATGAGGTATCAGAGATGTGTCACGTTTGCTGACGTCCATTCTTTGTCTGTTTACGCCATGGTGAGCGCCGTGTTTGCGCTGAGGCATTGTTCTGCTCCGAAACACGCCGTCGGTATATTTTTGGGAATGTCTTCTGGAGGAAGGGTAAGCGGAGTGGAGGAAGTGTTTAATTTAGCTCCGGGATTTTATCTGGCACTTGGAGCGTAAGATCCAGCGGGCGCGGTTCCGTCTGGGGGAATTCCTCCTCTTAAGTTCATCAGGAAAAGATGGGATAGCCGTCAGGCTTCCTGAAGCACTCCTTTGTCACACTCGCTGTCCAGATTTCCATTCTTTCCTGAGTTCATGCGCCGCTGCGTGCCGACTGAGGAGCCTTTAAACCAGACGTGCTTCACATTTGGACGTTTCTCGACTCGTTTTATGAATCGTCCCGCGAGTCATTACGCTTCAAACCACATCACAGCCCCGCTATTCAATCTGTGTGATAGACTGTCGAATGATCCCCTCGCAGGAAAGCAGTCTAGACAGGAAGATTCCCAGTTAATATACTGTTGGTTATATTGCTGATGCAGAGAGTCACAGCTTTAAAGCGTGACTCACGCTCAAATACTTTATCTTAAGTCAAACAGGAGAAGCGGTGATGGATGGAATCACAATTAAAAGCAGTGCAGGCTTCATTCCATGTAATGAGACTGTAGGGATATAGGTGTTAAATTTAAAAAAAAAGTAGCCGTGACTGTCGATGATATATTTGGATATTTTTTGTTGACGTTACGAGCTCGACAGCTCGACAGCAGGCTTTTAATACCATGAATGATGCAGGAAAAGTCTTGAGACGCCTCAAGAGGCTCTTGTAAAGCCCTTTGTTGACCTTGGACAAAAGTCATGGCGGACTTCTGTTTATCTCCCATCCAACAGCTTTTCCCCCCCGACCCTCATTCATAACCATATCTTCATCCTGCACTCCCTCCGTTTGCTTATCCAAAGTCTGCTCGGAGAGCCACTTGGGTTTTTGGCCGGCCTAGATTTCCGTGCTCGTTTCTCTAAAGATGGAGACGTAGCTGCGGCGTAAGAAACTTCTCCTGCAAGTGTTCGAACAGCAGCTGTCCAAACTTGTTAAAAGCTCGAGCGGAGTGATTTTATCCATAACTTATTCCCACGAACAAAGGACTGACTGATTCTGTCCTTCCAAATTTGGGTGAGATTCAGAGGGGGCTTGTTTCTGGCCTTATAAAGATCTAGAAATGGTGAAATACAAAGAAAGATGTGAATGAAACATGAGCCTACTGGAATGTCCAGTGGCTACAGGTAAACTAATCCTATTTATAGGGTCGGGCTTCTCTGACCAGTCAAAACAAAAGCGATTTCACACCTGGAGAAATCCAACCTTCACGTCGCCGGCTTTCCCGTGGTCCCTCTCCTTCAACCGGCCTCCAGAAGATAATCCGGTTCTTTGCAAGCGTCCCGCCCCTTGATCCTTTGTCGAGAGGTGACAGGGGGAGCCCGAAATCGTGGGGTTTAAGTCCGCCAGAGGAGGAGCCTGAGAGCCAATCGGAGCGAAGAGCCGTTGGGTCGACAAAGTGGGTACCTGATCCCCTCTCACATGCGGAACCCAATAATTGGCTTCAGGAATGTTCACGTTTCTGTGCTTAAGGGTGTCGTTAAAGAGGTAAAGCTCGCTGGCTTTTTAGAGGGTGGGTAAGATTTACCTTGATCCTCAGATTTGGGGGGGGTGGGGTGGGGGGGTAAATGACTTCCTTCACCAAACACAGGAGGACAACAGGAGGAAAAGTCCCTTGTAAGGCTGAAGCTTCAGGGTCACAGCTCTTGCGAACCAGAGTGTGGGCGGATTTACTCCGAAACATTCTTTTCTATTTTTGGTCATTAAAAAAAATAAAATAAATAAAAGTGGACCCTGTCATAACAAAATTGCCAAATCAACTCCGTTCCAGAAATGAAAGCAAAGTCAAGTGGGGAATAAACGGAAAACTGTGCTGTGCCATGTTTATCGTCCTCTCACTGATTCCCATTTGGGCTCTGAGGGGCACGTTCTGGATCTCACCGGTTCCCGTGGGCGTGCCGCCTCGGCCCGAGCTGCAGTTGGCTGCAGAGCGTCCTTCTGAAACATGGCTTTCTTCACTGTTTATTGGTTCTCGTCCAGGCCTAACCTCAAACGGGGAGGTGAGAGCTCTGCCAGCCACAGCAGCAGACGGCCTACTGTACTGAACCGCGCTCCCACCGTGGAGCTGGAAAATGCACGTATAGTGCTTTACGTCTAGAAAGGAGGGGGCTTACACAAAAGCATCTTTGACAAATGCTGGGCAAATAGAAGTGAGGCTGCTGCACATGCAGCCGTTAAACTTGTGAATTTTTTGAAGCATAATAGCTGGAAACTGTGGGAAACGTGCAGCGATTTTCATCATCACATCAAGTCTTGTTTGAGAAGTCGCCTCACTCGACCTCAACCACCTCCCCACCCCACGCTCTGCCCAGCACCCCCCTGACCGCTGGGCCTCTGGAGGAGGAGGAGGAGGAGGAGGAGGAAGAGGGAGGGTGTAATAACACCTGTGGCTCCTCGCAGATTTCCCCCGTGTGAATGTGCGAGAGCTCATCGTGAGTTTCACCTGCCTCGCTGCGTCGTGTTCGTTCTCGCCGACGCGTCGCATCAAACCAATGAAGCGAGGCCTCCGAGGAACTCCTAACAAGCGGCATGACGCCGCTTACCACCGTGGAACTGAGGGCGAAGTTTCGCCTGGCGGCCGCTGCAGTGATACTGACCCACGGCAGCCAGTTGTCAACCTCCCGGCGGTCACTGCGCTCTTTCTTCCTCGTTTCGGGTGACATTCAACCAAACGAGGGCAGATGACTCGGAAACTATGCTGGCATTTCGGATGAGAAATGAATGAAGTCAAACGCGGCTTTTGTATCGGATGCTGTGGAATTCCGCTCCGCCGAATCACGCTGCATGTAATGTGACAACAGCTGGGGGCATTCATAACTGGTGTTACTGGTAAAAGACCCGTAACTGTGACGGAGGAGGTTCAGCCGTGGTACGAGGATGACGAGCCAGCGTACTCGGGCGCAACTTCGCTTGAGGCACAGATGGTCCACGTGTACTTAACACACCCCTCCTGTAGTTCTGTAGCTTATTTGCAGTAATTATTTTTTTCCCCCTTGAGTCGTCCCTTGGGATGGAACGGGCCCGTCGATGCGGACATTAAACGGAAGGAATCGCTTACTCGACGACTTGATCCGACAAGTTCGGTTCACGCCCTGATTTTTAGTGCTTTCATGCATAAAAAGCAGGAGCGTCCTTCCAAGCATAGTCGGGATTAAAATAAAAACCCAACCCCACAGCAACAGTAAATGATGTTTTTTTATGTCCCGAAGACAAAAGGGAGTCTTTTATAAACTGTGGTATCAGATGATCCTCCAGAGCAAAGGGTAGTGTACGTATCTTTCGTTTTTTTCCTTCCTTCCTCGTAGACTTAAGGGTATTTTGTTGATATGTTTAATGTGGTTGTTTCAGATAGTCAAAGAGGGAAAAAAAAGAACATTTTCCTGCTTTTCTGTCTGGGCTGTGATGAAAGTTGACCTTTTTTCCTCTTTGCCCGTTGGACATTTTGCGCTCTTCTGAGGCCAGATCTGATTTCCTCCGCCCCGTTCCCTCGTCTACTCTCCCGCTTTTCGCCTTTCCCATGGTGCACAGGTTAGCGAAAACAGCTGTCAGGTAATTTCCAATGGGGAGGAAACGGGATGGGTGGGGGGGGGGTGCTCTTGAAAGACAAGGATAACCTCTGAATGCCGTCTCCCCTTCCTCCCTTTGATGATTTTCTCCAACATCAGCCTGCAGCGTCTTGTTTGCTCTGCAGTGCACAACATCTGGAGGGGCAGCCATCTTCTCCGCTCCGGCCCTGTTGTGTTTATATTAACGACATAAACAGCTGAGAAAAAAATATTTTTGCTCTCACAGTCCATCAGGTTTTGGGTTTTTTTTAAAAAAAAAACAAAAAGTCTTGGCAGAGCTGACAGAGAGTATTATTGAAAAAAGTTGTGGGAAAAAAGGAAGAAGGTCTTTGAAGTGCAGATGGCGCCCAGCAAAGAGCTCAGCACCGCGAACAGCAGGTTTTGTTGTGATGTTATAATCTCAGAGTGCATCTTGGGTTACCAAACAAAGACCGCCGCAAAACTCACGGCTTGAGACGCTCGACATGTTGGAACTGCCTCGCGTTCCAAAAAGCTTCACCATGGTACCCTGCCAAACCCCCGGCTAATTGTGAGATCGCCGTCCCGAACAGCATGACCTTGGGAACTGGTGGAAAGTGGCTTTACTGACATGAAATTACCCCCCCACAGCCAGGACGCTCCTGGGGTGTTCTCTGTCCCGGGCCAAAGGGCCTGGAGGCCGCTCTGTTCTCACCGAGTCAGCCTTCCTGAGCGGCACGTTACTGAGAAGATCCAGATTTTTCATTTCTTTAACTACCGTGCGCTGCTCCTCCACGGGTTCCATCCATTAGCGTTGCGTAAGCGGCGTGCTTACAAAGATTTCGTCTACTTAGCCCACTTTTCCCACGCGGTGTAATGATGAAATAATCCAGTATGATACATGGAGGGGTGGGTGGGTGGGTGAGTGAGTTGACAGGCCGGGTCGGCTCTGGCCTGTGATTATGTGGGACAGCGAGAGCGAGGCCAAGGCAACAGGTGGTGTCAGATTAGCCGGTCCTGAGGCGAGAGCGAGAAAGAGTGGGCGGGCGAATCTAACGTTTCCACTGACATCAGCGCAGAGGAACCGGAGCGTAAACGGCGATCAAACGGCTGCCGCCGCTTCCTCCCCGAGGCCGAGCTCGACCGCTCGTCTCTACGTGAGCCGCCATGATGTCAAAACAGATCGGCGAAGGAAAATAAGATTTCACACAGCAGTGGCATGTGGAAATGTTGTCTATTAATCTGCCACTTTGTTCTAGTCCCAATAACTGGCAGATAAATTGCTGTGAAAGTTAGAACAGACATTCCTGATCCCCAGAGGATGAAGCCTGTGGACTCAGTTGTTCCCCTGACGACACCTCTCCTGGCATCACGTTGACTTTTTGGGTTTTTCGGCAAATTTGTCAACAGGTGTTCCACGAATTTGTATGCAGACATTCGTGGTCCCCAGAGGATAGATCCCAATGTCTTTGGGAATCGCCTCCGTCCCTAATGACACAGATGTCTGTAGATCGTCGTGAAGTTCAGACATTCTTGCCGTGACTTTTCGTCTTAGCAACCAGAGCTAATTAGCTTCATTAGCTTTCTCCACCTTTGTTCTGTAGAAGCGGCTAAGGCTAAAAGACAGCTTGTTAGCAAGCTGATGTTAGCATGTAGCTCAAAGCTGCAGCGTCGTCCTGCTGGCCTGGCTGCAGATACTTAGCCTGGTGGCTAAAATACACCGACAGTACGTTTTAGATAGGACTCAAATATACCGTAGTGTGTGCAGTACTTTGTTATACTTGCTATACTTTCATTTGAAGTATTTCAATGATACCTCTTTGCGTATATTTAATGTACCTAGCAACGCCTCACAGTCGAGTGTGACGTTTCAGTCTGCTTCAGTTCTGCGGCTGAAGTTTGGGTTGGTCTCGACGTTTGGACTCTGGCGAGAAGGAAAGCAGACATCTTGAATGACACAGCAGCGCTTTCAAACAAGCCTGTCCTGTTATAAATAAACAGGCCGGAGCTGCACCTCGCCCGTCAGCTGTCGTCTGGGGGAACCGGAGCTGGAGGCCCCCCCCCCAACCACGAAGGCAGGTCAATCTCTCAGAAATGTGACCGGAAACGTGCGTTATTTATAGATTTATAGACGCTACATATTGCTCTCGCCTTGTTTATGTTTGACGTGACGTGCGGCACAGGTGAGCTCGAACACGATTGCGTTTTTTTCCCCCAGTCGCACTTTTCGTGTAGAGTTAAACATCTCAGCTCGTCCTCGTCACCGCCGTCGCTTGGAGCGTTAAAAAAAAAAAAAAAAACCCTACTCGGATATTTTTCTCACGACAAGAGCGCCACAACGCTTTTAAGAGCTAAACCTACAATCCAGTAAACCCGCTCTCCCACAAACCGCGGCGCCGTAATTAAACTGAAAATGTTCAGGAACAGCCAAGGTGCTTTTCTTTTGTTTGCATGTGTGCATGCAGTTCTTAATACCTTCACATGTAAATGCTGGAGGGTTGTGTGTGTGTGTGTGTGTGTGTGTGTGTGTGTGTGTGTGTGTGTGTGTGGTGGTGGTGGTGGTGGGGGGGTCAGGCCTTTTGTTCGCTGACGGTGGGGGGGCCCTTCAGGTTTCGCCACGGGACGAGCTGTGGTCGCAATTCAAGGTGGTCCGTTGACGCGGGGTCCTGCTGGGGCCCCCGCGGGGGGTGATAATTGAATAGACGGGGGGGGCTTCTGGGGGTGTCAACTCGGCCTTCACGCCTAAGGACGCCTGGGTGGAATGTGCTCACCCTCCGTTATCCCACCCACAGTGAAAAACGTAGTACGGTCCAAACCTAGCTAATCTGAAGAACATTTAGTTTGAGGACATCCACGTTCAGCTAAAAACAACAACAACACAGTCTTTTCACTTTGATGTACACAAAAATGCTAAACAAACAAAATGAGAGGACTCGGCCGCTCTTCACACAAACTTCATCAGAGAGCAGGTTGGTTGTTAAGCCGGGGGGGGGGTGTCTGGTGTCACCGCGCTCATGATCTCTGCGCTTCTGTCTGGCCGTGGTGTCGCCACGCTGTGACCTTTGGCCTAAAATACATCATGGTGACTCACACACACACACACACACCACCACCCCAGTTGGCAAACAGTGTTTCCAGCTTTAATCGGTGTGCAGTAGTAAAGGTTAGTTTCAGTCACAGAAACGTGTGCTGTCGATTTTAACCGTGTGACCGGCGAGCGTCCTCGGACGTCGGCAAAGAAACTCGTCGACACGCTACTTTTACTTTTACTTTTTTTTTTTTTACTAACTTTAATTGCAGCCCTGTCGACATCCTCTTTTTCTTTCCAGCCTGTGTTTTTGCGCCACATGCGCAAGTCCGCACACGCCGGCTGCTTATTTTGTAACGCCTCCCCGTACAGCGAGCGTTCGTGTAAAGAGGGAGGAGCGCGCGAACAGGCGGCAAATCGCCCCGGAGGCGCGGAGAATCTTCCCCCCCGAATCCGCTCGTACCGCACATGAAGAGATGGAGCAGATACGGGCGAACACAAAAGGCCGTATCTTCCCCGCTGAGTTGGTTTGATTGTATCCAGGCGCGGCGGGTTGGATTTTCCTCCCGCGGGACGCTCAGGGTGTAAAGTGACAGACGGGATTTACATTTCCATGGTTTCAAAATTACCATGTAAAGAGCGGTGAGGCTGATTTTACACATCAAAGTCTGTTTACAGTCGAAAAAAAAAGAAAAGCTGAACGAAGCCTCGTGCGGCTCAACTGATGTCATCCGAGGTGGCGCTGGTCGACCCCCGGCCGAGCTGCCGGTGGTGGAGCTGCGTTGTGGGTGGTGTCGGCGCCGAGAAAGATCTCAGGAGAACTTCTTTTGAATCCTTGTCTGTTTCAGAGCGTCAGGAAAGCTCGAGCGGCCTTTTCCGTGCAGGAGAGCGGATAAATGACCCGGGGCAAGTCGGCAAGGCGGGCACTCCAAGCTTTTTGCTGAAAAATGCCGACTTACCCTCCGCTCCTCCCTCCCTGCTCCCCTTCCCTCCTCTCCACCCCCAACTTCTTTCTAAGAAACGCCGGTGTGTTCGCTGCGCCCGCTGTATTAGTCATGGAACGCTCCGAGGAGACAATCGGCGCCCGTCGTCAAAGAGCGTTTGTCCGCTGAATGAAGCGCCTCCTTCCGCTTCCTCTCGGCCCGGTCGCTTTGGATTAAAACCCCCGTAGAAATGTCAAAGGGGCTGCAGAGAGCGGGAGGGCCCTCACTCATCGGGCCCTTTATGCGGTGGGGGGGTGGTGGTGGTGGTGGTGGGGCCCCTGGGCGGAGGTTGAGTGTCAGGAGTTTGTCAGCGCGGCCGCCGCTCGCAGCGAGGGGCGAGCGCACGGAAAACTCTCGCAACGCAAACATCCTCCGAGCTTCCCCTCCCGCCGCCGCAATTTTGCTGTCAGGAATTGCGTCTCCTGCACCTCCACCCTCCACCCTCCACCCCCTCCATGTTGAAAACCTGGGAGGATATTCCCGGTTTGGAACAAGATGCACCTTAATCCTCACGTGAGGCTTCAGGCATCTAAATCCCCGCGTGCACACGTGCTCCCATAATTCATTTCCACATCATGGATGTGCCGTTACGGACCTGATTGAACGGCACGCTGCCGCTCCTCCCGCGCACGGACCGGGCAGATAGCAGCGCGGCGGCGGCGGCGGTGCCTGGCGGCGCTTGGCGGCGGGGCCCCCGTCTCATTCAGGCCCCGCTCGACCTGAAGCGAAGAGAACGTGTGGTGCTTTCATCCACTTCACGCTCGCTGCAGTTTACATTCCATGCGCGCTTGGTGCACGCCGCTACTTCAAGTCGGAGCACATATTGTTGGTCTGAAAGAGGGGGAGTTAAAGAAGGAGGGAGGGAGGGAGGGAAGGTCACGGAGGTTGGGAATTCATCTTGTGCAGGTTTTCTGCCCACCGCTTGCACGAAAGGTCACGTCTCGCTATTGGAGTCCATCGATCGGCGTGCCGCCTTTTTCCGGTTTTCGCATTTCACCGGTGGAGCGGCTTTAAATGTTAAAACCTTCGCCGCCGCCACCGTCGCATAGTTTCACGATTCACCATGTGAATCTGGTGTTTTTGACAAGCGCGGCCCGGTTTCTTCGTTTCCGTCAACGCGCGGCATGTTTCTCACAGATTGGTCCTGCAGCTGCATCCAGCGGGGGCGAGTCGGGTCCCCCTGCAGAATTCCTCTTCCCACCCTGCCCCTGATAGCATTTGGCAGTCGCAGAGATGGATCCGGGTTTGGGAATGCCGAAGCGTGGGCGGATGTGACAGGGCGGGTGTTGTGTTGTGCATGTGCTACCGCCTGTCAGGGCGTTTGTTGCGCGCTTTCATTTTTTTTTCTACATCTGTGTCTGTGTTTTTTCATGCAGCATTTATCCGGTTTACCGTAACGTTCGAGCTGCTTCAGGAAACACGGGAAAAAAAACCTCATTTTGAAACATCGATGCTTTACAGGAAACTCCACATTCCAGTTTTAAAGCCCGTGCATGATTATTACTCGTCTCCTGGGTTTGATTTCCGGACAACACAGCTTTGCCAGTGCTTCTCAGCAGCCGGCGCTAAAAATGTCAGAGCCTCAGAGGAAAAGTCTGGAGATTTTCTTTATTTTGATTATTACCAACACCCCAATAAAAAGATCAACACCAATGTCGAACATTTGAAATGAAATGCCTGAACTTCATACACACAAACAAGCCGTTCTATTATAAGAAAGGTCGAGCATCAGCCCAAATACTTTCCCTCAAAACGTCAACACGAAACATGCAAACGCTGCGTTCAAGTGAAACGTGTACGAACCGGTCAGTTTACGTGTGGCTGAAATCCTTTCATTTGTTTTTTCTTAATCCATTTTATCTCAAAGTACCACACCTCGGCATACAGTAAGTAGCGGTGAAGTACAGTGGGAGCGGTGGATGTGGAGAAGTGAATGTTGCCTTATCTCAGATCAGCGTTTCGATACTTAATCCGTGATAAAACGTTTAATCCCGCTGAGTCATACAGTGAGAGAGAAAAAAAACAAAGCAGGAGACATTTGTTCTCGTGCTGATGTAAATACAAGCTGTGGAGAATCAGGAAGGTCTCAGTGGCCGCAATCGCCCTCTTGTCCATTTCACCGGGGGGAAGCGTGGAAATCTGATTGGCCGAGGAGCCAGCGCCCGGTTTGTAAATGGAGTTGCGTCTCCAGCTGTGGCGACAGCTGACCGGCCGACTTCACCCCGATCGATCTGAACGCTCTGCTACCGTCACGTCCCTCGGAGGAACAGCTGGACGAACCTCTGGCCCCGCCCCCGGCTCCCGTGGCGCCTCACCTGTCTCTCGTTCCCGAGCGCTCCGGCCCTCGCGGGGCGAACGTCGCGCGCCGTGAGCAATGAGTAATTCACGAGTAAACGGTGGAATTCCTCCTCGGCTGGAATGTGTGCGGCGCGTACCTGGCTGCCACATGTCCGGCCCGGAGAATTTTGCAGCGAGTTACCGGAGCGAGGTCGGCGTCCTCCGGGGTGGAGGGTGGAGTTCAAAGAATTACGGAGTCGGTCGAGACCTTTATCTCGGGGGAGCGGTAACTTTAACGCAACGGACGTGTCTCAAATCCGAGGAGGAGAGTAAAGGTCACGCGCAGCAGCGGGGGCGAGAGAGCAAATTCCCATTTCGGATTGGCGTCCTCAAGCCGAGGTCAGCTCGGCGTGTTCACCTTAAGATCGGGCGGACTCACCCGCCAAAGGCCAGGTGTGAGGGTTTTTTTTTTTTTGCGGCCCAGATGGCGTGGAGCGGGAGGCAGGAGATGATCACACCGACGGTTCGGCTGAAAGGAATCTGGTTCGTCAGCAGTTTCCCTTTGAGAGCGGCCCGGGATTGTTGTTGTAAGGGTGTTCAGCGAGGGGAGAGAGAGGATTTGGGGGGATAGATCCAGTTATTTATTAGCCGGAGCCATTTAAATGGGAAAACCACCGCGGAAGAGTCCGGTGGAAATGGGAACTGGCGGGCCATGCCGACTGGAAACGCCGGGGGGGATGGCGTCCCGCCAGGGGTCGGAGCGAAACCTCCGACGCGGAGATAAACCCTTTGCTGCGCCGCACCTGAACTTTACGGAGACGAGCGTCGCGTCTCCTGGTCGAGCGAGGCCGACTCCTCACAATCCTACATCGAGTAAATCCGGTGCAAAAATCATATTAACTCATATCGTTCAAACCTCCCGACTTACAGGCAGTTTTCACGTGTAAAGGTGCGATCGCCCTCGTATGAGGCGTTCAGGCTCGGCACGCCCTCGCCATTGTTCCGTTCACGCAACACGCTGAAGGACGAGAAGATCGCCGTCTGATTTCTGAAGCGACCTGCCCGCGGAGGTGTTTTTACTGCAGGAGGTGACATCATGTTTCCGTGATGGATTCCTTCCTGATTCCCGAGCGAGGGGCCGGTTGTTAAAAAACGGCTCGGGGGTTGTTGTTTTTTTTTTGGGGGGGGCGGAGTTTAAAGCATACTTAAACAGATTTGTGTCATTGAACGTTCAGCTGCTTTGCCTGGATTCCTGGGGCGGGTTCAGTGCAGTGTGTGTGTGTGTGTGTGTGTGTGTGTGTGTGTGTGTCTCAGTCAGCTGAGAGTATCCAGCTCCCAGCATGCAGGAAGTGAACACACTGAGTCCAGGGTTTGAACTCTGGAGAAGTCGTGCGTGTGAGAGATAATAAACGGGAAAAGCAAACACACACGCCGATGCCCCGCTTCCCCTCCGCCCTCCACGTGTAGCTTTGGGTGGAGGCTTTTCCCTGCAGAGACTTCAACCCCTCCGTCAGTCCTTCTCTCTTGTGTTTGCCGCAGGTGACTCAGGCCTCCAAGGTGTGGGGCGAGGTCCCGCTGCCGGAAGACCTGGAGGCGGAGAAAGACGTCCGGGCGGCTCGGAGCCTGCTGGACGACGACGAGGACTTCGCCGCTGATGAGGCCTCAGGAGGTGACGGGGGGGACGGGGGGATGGGGGGTGCATGACCACAAACCGCAGCAACAGCTGCCCTTAATTCATGGCAGCCATCTTTTTTTTTTTCTCCTCACGATGCATTCCATAGAATTCCAGCCCATCCCTTAATTGTCAGCGAGGGAATTGTGATTACCCTGATGCTTTCATCCATATGAACAATCATCCACATACGTGAACTAAGCATGTGTGTGTGTGTGTGTGTGTGTGTGTGTGTTTTATTCACTAACCGAATCCCGGATTGTTCTTTCTCCAAAGATCTGCCCAGCGGAGAGGATGATGGGAGCACGCCGTGGCCTTCAGTCAGTGAGAGCACCGGTAAGGGACGGGCACCTCCGCTGTGTGTGTGTTTGTGCGTGTGTGTGTGTGTGTGTGTGTGTGTGTGTGCGTGTGTGTGTGTGTGTGTGTGTGTGTGTGTGTGTGTCCGGGCCTGACTGATGATGCCTTCATATCCGGCACCTCCCTCCCTCGCCACACTTACCAGAGCCGGGTCATAACACGGGACGCGAGCTTTGTCCACGAGACGTAAACATCTCGTCTTTCATCCTCTCGCCCGGCGGCTGCCACACACCCCGACAGCGCGGCCGACGACAAAAAAACGCAGTTAAACATCAAACTTGTTCACGGAGTACTGCGTGTACTGCATACGTTACGCAGCCTGAGCCGCCGTGGACGAGTAACCACCAGAAATACTACATGTGGACATGTGGACAGACACGAGGCTGCGGGACAGCTGTAGTTTCCACTGAGTATTATTTTAGGACGAGCCTGGAAAAAGACGCACCTATCCTTTAACGCGGGGTCGCTCCAGGTTTCTGTTTCGGGCCGAGCGTCGCATCTGATCCCCTGATGGCGGCCCTGCGCCACCTAATGCGTGTATTTCGCGCGATGGCGCTGTAATTATTCCCCGCGCTATCTTTCATTTACTTTCTCACGCCGGCGACAGGAGGACGCAACACTCATACTTACGGAGCCGGGTTTATCCCGGCCCCCGACAGACGGCGGCGAGCGCTCGGCCTCCGTCTGATCTCGCGGCAGCGGCGGCATCGACATGTGTCGCCCATCTGCTCTGCAGCTCCGCTTCCTTTTCATTTCCTCTCTACTGTTTCGGTGTGTGTGTGTGTGTGTGTTTTTAAAATTATTTTCATGATTCATAAATGGCGTGCCGGGCCTGGGTGTTCGGTGTCACTTGGCGGCGGCGGCGGCGGCGTGGGTGGGCACATGGTCGAGGATCCGGTCCCATTCTGTCCTGGGTGTCGGGTCCCTTAGGAGCTGATGACATCATCATGAGTACAGTAACTGTTTTGGTCGCGGCGCTGACATCAGAGCGCACAGCATGCGCCCCGCTCACGGAAATAGCGCTGCTGCGAGGGATCGCGGTATTTAGGCAGTTAAAGGAGCTGACGGGGGGGAGGGGGAGGTGGCGGGGGAGGGTGGGGGTGTGGGTGGGGGATGGGGAGGGGGAGTTCACATTCAGGGGGCACAGACAAGATTCAGGTGCATGAATTAGGTCAAGAGTGTGAACTCTGCAGCGCTCAGGTGTGTTTGCCAGACACAAAGTCAGATTTTCACTCCTCTGTCTCCCACATTTTTTTTTTTGGCGAGCCCACAAACGCCGCCGCCCCCCCCCCCGTTTGGTTTATTGCGTCTGTTTCCATAAACTCCCCCGGCTTTTGTAACCATGTAAAGGTCAAGGTTGCTTTAATGCGGCAGTTAAACCTGAGGCCGAGATGATGCAGCACTCTGTGCTCACGTCTCATCTCCGCGCCGCCGCGACGTTGGCGTCTATTTCCACGCGGAGATCTGAGCGCGACGCCGACAGGAAGGAAACCGGGTTTCCTGCGCCGAGCGTCTCCGTCGCCGCTGTTTGCCGCTCTGACAGTCCGGCCGAGCCGCCGCCGTGAAGCGGGGAGACGTAGGTGCCTCCATTATGCCTCGTATCCTGTTTTGTGCCCAAGGTTAAGGAATTCCCATTTCCTTGTGTCTCGGCGGCGTACGTTGATGATGTGATAAAAGAAAAAAAAAAACATCTGGAGACTAAACTGTTGAGGCTATTTTGAGCCTCTTTTGTTCCCTTACCCCCCCACCCCCCCCCCCACTTAATCACGGCCTGGGATCTTCTCAGGAGAAACGGAGGTTGCGTCCCATGTCCTCCCACCCTCGGGCGTTGACCTCCACACTCGGTGGGAGACAAGCTGCAGCTTATCTGCCGAGTGAGAGCTTCTCCTTGTTCCACGCTGACGTTCCCACATCGCCAGCAAAGTTTAACCGTGAGATTTTAATGCCTGGTCGCCCCCCCACTCCAACGGCGCTAATTTTGGACGAAGAGCTTGAGAATTCATATCTGCGGGCTAATGTCAGCGGGTACGTCCTTCATATCGTTGTGTATATATATAGTGATGAACGTTTCAACTCTTAAAACACAACGCAAACCTGCACTTACGTTTTTTGGCCACTGGGGGGCGGTGGAGACGAGCTGCGACGCTCCGCCGACATATCGATAAGTCGACATGTCGAACCTCTGGATAAACCGTCACGTATTTATCTGTCTGTCTGAAAATTCGCATCACGGCCGCGGGAACTTGTGTCGCGGTTTAGAAAAACAGTTGTTGGACCCGCTGCTCCGGCATGTTCTTACATTTTTCATCGTAACAGAAATTTTTGGAGCGAACCCGAACCAGACTAAATATTTAAACTGTAAATCTCACGTGTGTCGGATTAAAGAGGATTTAATCTTCTGGTGCGTCTTCGGGGACGTTTGATCTAAACGCGCCGTCGTCCCCCGATCCACGCCGACTTGAGCGAGGGGGGGGGGCTCACGGACAGGTGACCCGTGTGGTGGTCCTGGATCCCCTCCGTTACCTCTTGGGGGGGGCAACAGATGTTTGCCGGGGTTTGGGCTGGGCAGCGGTGTCCGGGCCACCCACTCGGTGGCGGCGGTCGGCAAGGGTGTGTGTGTGTGTGTGTGTGTGTGTGTGTGTGTGTGTGTGAGCGCTGGCAGCTGCAGTTATTTTGATTGAGCTCTTTGTTGCGGGGGACTCGAGGTGTCACCGGAGGAAGCGGCAGACGAAACAAACGATTCAGACGACATTTGGCTTCGGCCCGTCTCTGTCACTCATTGATGAAAGTCGGTCCCCACACGGTTAATCATCAGCGCGGCCCGCCGAGCGGTCTTAGTCACCGACCCGAGCCCGGTTCCTGCAGCCGGCCCCCGTGACGCTGTGTTGTGCCAGCAACAAACGCGTTGCCGTGGAGAGGTGGCTCGCGGCGCTCCTCTTTAGGAAAGAGACGTGGGTTCTGCAGAAAAAGGGCTCGCTCGTCCCCGCCGCCGCTTATTTCGATGACCTTCACAATAATCCGAGAAGCCAACACCTTATATAGGAGCGGAGAAAGTGGTTGTGTTGTGTCGCAAAACAATCGTCGGAGTGGAACTTGTGGTTGTCGGCAGGGTTGGCGATTGTCCCGCAGCCTTTTCCCCAGATCTGAGGGTTTATTTGGAGAAATCCCCGCGGCCGATCGGTGGCTTCCTGTCGGAACACCAGAGACGATCCGTATTAAATAAAACCTCTCCGGGGATCCGCTGAGCTCCCAAATGTTTTTCCTCTGCAGGATAATACACCGGGAACATGCACAGAACACGGCGTTGTGATCCTGAACGCATCGCCGTGTTTTGACTGTTTCTCTCTTCTCTTTCCTCCGTGTGTGTGTGTGTGTGTGTGTGTGTGTGTTTTTTTTTCCCCCGTCGCACAGTGTTTGCTTTGTCTCCGATCTGCACATAAAAGAGCAGGAGTGCAACAATAAAAGCTTTTTACCGCCCTCCTCCCTCACGCTCTGACTCTGACACGGATCACAACATCTCTGCAGACTTTGAAGCAGCGGATGCTTCATTAGCTTTAATTAGTTTGGGTCACTATTCTTGTGGGAGACCTGGGGGGTGGGGGGGGTTGTTATCTCGGCCGTTTCCTTTGCAGACTTGAAACTGTTTTACAGGAAACTCCGGCCTCGTCTGCAGCGTCTCTTCTCTCTCTGACCCCCCGGTTACCCGCCCGGGCAGGTGTAGCTTGTATTTAAAAAAGGCATGCAAAAACAAACGCACCTCGACACAGCTACAGAGATTCTTTACAAGCTATATGTTTTTGGAAAGGTGGTGGTGGTGGTGGTGGTGGTGGGGTGGGGGGGGTCGCAGCTGTAAAACAGCTGGATCCTGCACACTCGCTTGATAATGAAGTCCGCTGAAGCTCACGGACTGGACTCCGGCAGAACCTGGATCCGGAGCGGGACGATCGAGATAAGGATTTGTAGCGCAGAGAACCCGCCCCGTGTTTGGGAGGAGGAGGGCCGGGGCGAGGCGTCCCGTGGTGTGGCCGTGGCGGCAGAACCAATGAGTCACCGGGAAACAGAAACGCGGTCGTTGTTGGTGGTGCCAGCGAGGAGAACGTCAAAAAAAAAAAAAAAGTTCTACTGATGCTCGGTTCTTTCCGTGGAGGAGGGAAAACAGGAAGCAGCTCCTCCCTCTGTCGTCGCAAAGCCTGAGGTGTGTGTGTGTGTGTGTGTGTGTGTGTGTGTGTGATGAGGATATCCTCTTTGTTCTGTCGCGCCGAAGACGAGTCCCATGTTGCCCTTTGACCTCTTCCCTCTTTGGCGCTGCCATGCGAGCAGACTTCCTCACGCGTTTCCCGACACACGCCGGTTGAGCTCATTCATTCGTCACCTGATCGTGTGCCCGTTCAGGACCCCCCCCCCCACGCCAGGTGGACTTTTCCTCGCTCAGCTGTTTTGTTCTGTTCACTTCACGCTGTCAGCGACTTGTTCTGATTTCCTGTCTCCTGTTTCCTGACTTTTTCCTGGTTCTGATCACGTTCTGATCGTCACTCTCTGTTTTTCTCTCCTGGCTTAACTTAACCTTTCACCTCGCCGCACCTGCCTGGCTAACTCCCTCCTCCTCCTCCTCCTCCCTCCTCGTGTCGCTTTCCTTGTTCGATCCTTGACCTCTGACCTCTGGCTCCTGTTTGCCCCCCCCCCACCCACCCCCACCTTATTTCTTGCTCTTTGCGCCTCCATTGCTCATCACAGCACACTGGTTGGACTCTTCATATATGGGGAACATACAGAGCCCGGTCGAACCCGACTACAGTAAGTCCTCCCTCCTTCCTTCCTTCCTTCCTTCCTTCCTTCCTTCCTTCCTTCCTTCCTCTCTCGTCTCTGGCACGTTCTCCTGTCACCTGCTCCGCTCCGTAACGTGCCCCCGTTTCCAAACGCGCTCTCGGATGACGTTCCGAGGAAGTTTTTCCGACCGTCTCCCTGCAGGCGTCTCCCCGGTGTCTTCCCATGCCAGTGGAAAAATGACGCCGTTGTTCCATCGTGTAATCCGCCGCGTTTCCAGCGTCCTGGAACTGCGGCGATGCGTCGACGGACGACGCTCGCAGAAATAAACGTGTTCCGCAATTTAATCCGAGATGATAGGAACCAGCTGTTCTGCAGAACCGCTGCAACATGAGCGTAAAAAAAAAAAAAAAAAAATTTTTTTTTTTTGATGATCACGCTGCCAACAGTTGGAGAAAAGTCATTCCTGGGAGCTGGAGATGAGACGGCGCCGCCTCCGTGACCCGTCCTCACAGATCCCGCCTCGCTCCTTCGCTCGGTCGGCGCCGTGGGCGCACTCTTAGAGAAGGGGGGGTTGAAGGTCAGGCCTGACGCGGCCGGGCCTTTAAAGGCCACGCTGCTCAATCAAGTCTTTGTCTGGGGCACAAGCCCCCGTGTGTTGAGCGGGGGCCCGGCGCACAAAGCCGCCACAGTTCCACCGCGCAGCTTTAACAGAGAAATAAGTTTCTGAATTAAGAGAGTGGAATGCTATTTCTTTCTTCTTTTTTTTTTTTTTTTTTGCATCCCACCCATCACGTCTGACAATTTCATCACCCTCGATGGCGCCCCCCCACCCCCCTCCCCCTGCAGGAAACGGCGAGCAGCAGGACGGGGGCCGCTCGTTAGCAGGAGGGCACGGCCCAGCTCTCTAATCAAAGGCGGCGGCGGCGGCGGCGCCCACGCTCGCCAGCTCGTACACGTCAAAGCGGCGAAGCTCAGAGAGAGCCGGGGCCTTACGGGCCGCCGCTGACCCGGCGGCGCGCTGCTCGCTCAAGTGATGAGATTATGTGCGGGTCAACTGAGGCGCTTTGATGGGGAAACTTTGATGTTGCCCGTCTCTCGCGTCCACGCTCAGGCCCAACAATGATTCCTGTAAATCTGACAGGAATGGTCAGCCCCCCCCCCCACCCAGTGGCTCGGGCCCCTTGCGTGCTCGCCTCGCCGTGTGTTTTCATTGGCCGGGCTCAGTTTACTTTGTCATAAATGAGGCTTTTCCTCGAGGGGAATGAGATGTCTTGTAGCGTCCCCCTCCCCCTTGTCTTTAACTTCAGCAGCCCCCGGTTAACAAGATATATTAAATACACAAGGAGCAGCACAACATTAGACACCAGGAGCAAGTTTTTCCCTGTGTGCAGATTGGTTGTTGTGCACACACATGCGTGTTCGGACCCGGGGGCTCGGCTCAGAACTCGCGGCCTTTTTGCTTTTTTGGCACGCTGCAAGAAAACGGAGCAAATACTGACTTCCTCCTCCGAGCCCTCGCTGCTGGTCTGGAGTCAGCGGCTGGCAGGGCTCGCTCTAATAAAGTGCTGGCAGCGGTGCGCCGCTCCACCCGGGGGCCCGGCCTATTTTAAGATTCACGGGCCGAGCTTGCGACACCTAGAATCAGTAATAATAATTTTTTGTTGATGATGTTTCATACAGATGGTTATCCATCTATAAGTGGTCTGGAAAGATCAATAACTGCACTTTGGATTAATCATTTGTCAAATCCCGATGCTCTTCAGAAACAGCTGAGCCTTTAAAACAGTGAGACGTTAATGTGTGACTCATCCATTTATATTTATATATATTCATTTTTGTGTCACTTCTTGCAAAAGAAGCACTTTTTTGACAGCAGATGGTTGGAGTTTTGGGTTTTTTTTTGGATGCAGGGCAACATGAGATCAAGAATAATTCCTGTTTTTCCACTTTGCAAAAATAAATTGAATTTTTTTTTTTTTTTTTTTTTTTCGCTGGCCTCTGTAAATCTCCTCAGAGGGATTAGAGGGCGGGGTCAGCCGCAGCAGCAGCGTGGTCATTTCCTGGTTCAGTGCCTCAGTCGAGGACGTGTAAGTGGACGCCGCAGACTCAAACAACACAGTTGCGACGTCTGTGTGAATCTGAAGTGCAGCCTGTTGACCTGTGTGTTTAATGGCCGGTCAGCTGACACAGCTCCTCTCTGTAACCCCCCCCCGCCACCTTGATGTATTAGATTTGGTGCATGTGGAGGGAAATGCCGAGGCCCGTTTCCAGAGGCTCTTCTTCTTCTCCTCCCCCTGCAGCCGTCTGCACGGCAGTGACTCAAACTCCCGCTCACCTTCCAGCTCTCTGATCTCAGCGCCGTGTCCAGTCCGGCGCGAGCCGCTCCTCTGGCCCGCCGCCACGGGCTTGAACGTTCGAGTCGCGGCGGAGAGATGCGTGCACGGCGACGCGCCTCAGCGCTGTAATTTCCCCCAGTTATATTTGAGCGCCTCTCTACGTGCGGCGCGGCGCTGCAGCCGGCGCGGGTTTTCGGGGGAGCAGGCCCGACCGCAGCTGAGATATGGAAATAGACGCCGTAATTTGTACGTGTCTCTGTCTGAAGCCGCAGTCCTGCTCCTCAGATTTAACCCTCTGAAACTTCTAACCGAAGGTTTTCCTGAGGGGAAATATGTCCCCGTCCATTAAAGACGCCGTCTCTAATGGACCTGAGTCTGTGGTCGTTTGTGTCTGTTACTGTGTGGTTTAGCTGACACCCACACCCCTGTGTTTCCAGTTTATTACAGAGCTCTCGTCAACTTCACCGACTCCCTGGTCTACAGCCCTGAGCTCGAGGACATCTTCTCCCTGGCCTTCAACGAGATCTCTGAGGCAGTGGTGGACACGGTACGTCCCCCCCCCCAGTAGGACGCAGTAAGCGAGTCGTGGTCTGAGCTTCCTTATAAGGTTCAGACGTGAAATTTACGACTTTGCTGACGTGTGACCCTGCGCCATGAAACCGAAGCTCCCGCCCCTTTTGTTTCACCTTCACCGAGTCTGGTTTTCCCTCCGCAGCTGGAGTCGGACTACAACAGGATTCCGGGGGTCCAGACCGTCAGCGTGGTCCTCATCAAGTAAGAAACCCGGCAGCTGCTGCAGCCGGGGTGTCTCGCTCCGGCCAAGGCCATATTTCTTTTCTCTTTTTCCGAACTGCACGAGGCCAGCTCTGTCGGCCCGCGCAGCCGCTCGTTTATCAGTGCTGAGTAATCCGTCTGTGGGACGTCCAGGGAGAAACCGTCCCGCCGCGGAGCCCCCCCCCCCCTGTTTAACCCTCCGCAGGCCGCAGCCTCACCGCTCTCTCTCCCCTCTCGCTCCGCGCAGGAAGGTGATCCGGGAGGGCGGCGTGGACGTGTTCGTGGAGCTGGACGTGGGCTCGGACTCGAACAGCAACGACGAGCAGATCCGCGGCGTGCTGTACAACGTGGTGAAGGAGGGCTCCATCGCCTCCTACGTCACGTCGGTGCAGGGCTTTCAGTTCAGGCGGCTCGGGGAAGGTAAGACCCGCTGGCTGGCGCACAGGAGTTTGCCGAGCGGCGGACCCAGGAGCGTCTTTAACGTTTCCCTCTGGTTTCTAGCTCAGCCGTTGCCCCCCGTGGAGCCTATAGCGGTGCCAGGTTGGTACTGTGCCATGCCTGATGCATGGAGCCGACTGTGCTGTAGAGGCCGTAGGTCGAGTGTAGTGCCTTTTTTTTTTTTTTTTAGAAAGAACAGTCGAGCATCTCCTTCCTTGCGGTGTGGATGAGCTTCACGCCGATGTATAACGGCAGCGGTCGTGTGGTCTGTCTTGCATGGACGCACCAGTGTGGAGTAGACTTGGCGAGCGTAGTGCAGAGCGGATAAAAACGGACCTTTGCATGGCATGACTTCTGACCGGCTTTTGATTCGTGCACAACCCGGGCATGGCAGCTGGTAGAGCATTACGGTGACTTTAATGTCCGTAGGGTGTCTGTCGGTCTGTCAGGTCCACGTGTCCGGTCTAGTTTGTGTCTTTATCGTCCATTTTGTGTCCATCTCTCTGAGTCCCGCGTCCCGTTTAGTCTCGTCTGTCCGTCAGGTGATGTTAGGTTACGTCCACAGCGGGTTTTGCACCGGAACGTTTGTTGCAAAACAAATATTTGTTTAAAAAAACCCTTCCTCCTCCTCCTCCTGATGACGAAGACGAGCGTCTTCGCCGGGACGCTGTCGTTTTATGTCGTTTGTGCTGTGATGTGACATCACCGTGGCCTCGGCTCGCATGTCTTTGATCCTTAACCCCGACCCCCCCTGGCATCTCCCGCAGTAACCCCCAGCATCAGACCCTGCATGCCGGATGAGCACAGGTGTGGTGATGGGACGTGCATCCTCATGGAGTACCTGTGTGACAATAGACCGGACTGCAGGGACATGAGCGATGAGACCAACTGTGGTGAGTGGCAGCTCTGGGCCGGGACCGGCCGGGTCGGGACCGGGCGTGGCAACGCTGGCCGGTCGACGTCTTTGCTCTCAGTCTCAGATTAACCGAGATCTGCGTTTCAGACATGAAGCTGCTGCCCCCGCCGGTCTTCACCACGCCTCCCATCGGCACGACAACCACCACCACCACCACCTCCACCTCCACCGCCATCAGGAAGGGGCCGCGGCCACCGAGCCCGCCCGGGCCCTGCCGAGTGGACCAGGCCACGTGCCAGAACGGCGAGTGCATCCCCCGCGACTACATCTGCGACGGGGAGCGGGACTGCTCGGACGGCAGCGACGAGTTCCGCTGCGGTGAGTGTCGCGTCCCGTTCGCACAGCAGCGTGACGACAATGCAACGCACACGCGTTCTGACCGCCCCCCCCCGTCCTCCCCCAGGCACGCCATCGCCCTGCGAACCCAACGAGTTCAAGTGCAAAAACGGCCGCTGCGCCCTCAAGCTCTGGCGTTGCGACGGAGACAACGACTGCGAGGACAACTCGGACGAAACGGACTGCCGTGAGTCTCCCCCGTCTCTTTCGGGACATTTTTACTCAATGCCCCCCCCACGCGCCTCCTTCGCCCTCAACTAATCTGAAATCTCCGTGTCGTCGTCCCTCCAGCCACCAAGGGTCCCGGCGACAGGTGCGCCCCCGAGCAGTTCGAATGCCTGAGCGACCGCACCTGCATCCCGGCGAGCTACCAGTGCGACGAGGAGCCGGACTGTCCCGACCGCTCCGACGAGTACGGCTGCAGTAAGTCCCCCCCTCTCCCGTCTTCACCGTCTGAGGTTCTTGTGAGCGAGCCGACTGAAAGGGAATAGTCCGTCCGTGGCGTGGAGTTACATTTCCCTTCAGGCATTTACGAGCTTCGCCGCGGCCGCCAGATTCCACTCGCTTTTACTCCCTCGTGTGGATTAAACCTCCTCCTCTCCGCAGCCCCTCCCTCCGTGACCAGCCCACCGGAGGAGTCCATCCAGGCGGCGCGGGGGGAGACGGTGACGTTCACCTGCCAGGCCGTGGGAGTGCCGACGCCCATCATCACCTGGAGACTCAACTGGGGGCACATCCCCACCAGCGGCAGGTGGGTTTGATGAGGAAGGCGCAGCGGCGCCGAGCGAAGCTGCAGCAAGATCGGAAACATCGCTTTTGTTAGTTCTTGAAAAGAAAAACACGCGTTGCACCATTTGTGCGAGCTGAACTAAACATCTGGCGGGGGGGCCGGTCTTCCCCAGGTGATCTGCATCAGACCGCGAAGACGTGAGAAGTTCATTTTGTCTTTAATTCGATGAGCGTTCGCTGAATCTGCAGTCGATCTGTCAGCAGCTCACAGCGAGGACTGTGATTTGGATCTCCAGGATATTTGTGGTGCACTCCCAACTCCAAAAGTTCCTGTTTCCGAATGTTCGCACTGGGTGTAGCCCTGTGTGTGTGTGTGTGTGTGTGTGTGTGTGCGTGTGTGTGGTTAGGCAATTCCAGCTGAATTTTTGCAAGATGTTTGTGCAGCAGTATTTCCTGAGAATTCTGCAGCGGGAGGCAGAAAGAGCAGGTTTCCGACGGCGGATGGCGGCACCGTTGACGTGGACGTTTAACACGGTGAAAAACGAGCATTTGTGAAATGTCCCCCCCCCCCACGTTCCCAGGATCTCCATGACCAGCGAGAACGGCCGCGGCACCCTCACCATCCGGGACGTGAAGGAGGCGGATCAGGGGGCCTACACCTGCGAGGCCATCAACGCCAAAGGCCTGGTGTTCGGCATCCCCGACGGAGTCCTCACGCTCACGTCAAATCCCAACCTGGGTACCGACGCTTCACTTTTCCCGTCGCTTCTCTGGCGGAAGCCGTTTTTAGCAACAAAGCGTAAAAATACAAACCGTGCGATTTGTCCGGCTCTCTCCAGGTAACTGTCCGGACGGTCACTTCAGCGTGGACGGCCGCTGCGTGTCCTGCTTCTGCGCCGGAATCACCAAGAACTGCAGGAGCACCGGCCGCTACCGCAACCGGATCAGCCTGCGCTTCACCGACGAGGACGACTTCAAAGGTGCCGAGACCGTCCGCGCTTCAAACCGAGGTACCGACCCACCGACGCCTGCGGGAACCAGCCTGAAATCTGTTGTCGCTGCTTCCAGGCGTGAACGTCACCTACCCGAGCAGGCCCGGCACTCCTCCGCTCTCCTCCACCCAGCTCCTCATCAACCCCGAAATGGAGGAGTTCCAGCTCGTGGACCTGTCGCGCCGCTTCCTCAACCTGGACTCCTTCTGGACTTTGCCCCGCCAGTTCCTGGGCAACAAGGTGAGCAGGAGCGCACGTCCTCGCAGGTCTTACTTCGATCGTCGCGCACGTGGAAAAAAAATCAAACCAACGCGCCGTCTGTTTTTCAGATCGACTCCTACGGCGGCTCCCTGAAGTACGGCGTGCGGTACACGCTGGCCCGCGGCCTGACGGAGCCCGTGGATAAGCCAGATGTGTTGCTGGTTGGGAACGGACGCAGGCTCGTGTACCGCAGAGGCAGCGCCACCCCCGCCCGAGTGGTCAACCAGAAGGAGATCAAATTCACCGAAGTAAGTCTCCGGAGGAGAAAAGTTGTTCTCGCGAAGACGAGCGGGGATTCTGCGCGATCCTGTGGCAAAGCTGGGTCGAAAAGACGAGTTTTAAAGATAAACACGTCCGACGCACGACGGAGGAGATAAAAATCCGCCTGTTGCTGTTTCAGGACAAATGGCAGCACTCCAACGGGCGCCCCGTGAGCCGCGAGGACCTGATGATGACGCTCGCCAACCTGGACAGCATCAGCATCCGCACCATCTACGACGACCACATGGTCAGCGTGGCGCTCAGCAACATCGTCATGGAAACCACCTCCGTGGAGTTCAGCACCCTGGGCCACGCCAGGGACGTGGAGGAGTGCCGGTGAGACAGGAAGCGTCCGCGGCGCGCGACCCTCGCCGCCTGTCGGGACCGGCCCGGTCTGACGTTGTCGTTTCCCAGGTGCCCGCCCGGATACTCCGGCCTGTCCTGCGAGATGTGCTCCTCCGGTTTCGAGCGCGTCCCCGGCGGCTCTTACCTCGGCACCTGCGCCGGCTGCAACTGCAACGGACACGCCAGCGCCTGCGATCCGATCAGCGGACACTGTCTGGTACGACCTCGCCAATTCCTAGACGAATGACGACTCGCCGCAGGGAGGTTTTGTCTGCGTAAAGGGAAAAAAAAAATCCGCCGCCTTTGTTAACCGAGAAAAGCTGCACGCTAAATACGAAGCTAGCAATTAGCTGAGTTTAGAAATGGGGCAATGGCACCGGCGGCACGTTCGTCACCACTTTGCATTGTTTGTTTACTGCAGTGCACACGCAAGCACGGCTGTAAAATTAAAAAAAAAAAAGGTTGTGGCTGGAGCGTGAAGCGGCGGCACCCGGGACAGAAACTCCCTGCAAAACCCAAACAAACTTGTTTACAGATCTTGTTTGTTTACAGGTGAAACACAGGAGACATAAGGTGTCAGTGTTTACAGATTTAGAGTTTCTGGTGTTAACTGGCGTGCTCTCTCCACCGCAGAGCTGCCAGCACAATACCGAGGGCCCCCAGTGCGGCAAGTGTCGCCCCGGCTACTTCGGCGACCCGAGCCGCGGTCGCCCCGACGACTGCAAGCCCTGCCCCTGCCCGTACTCAGAGACCTCACGCCGGTGAGACCGCGTCTGCGTCCGTACCGCCCGCCGGCCGCAGTTGTTGTTTTTTTTAATCAAAGCCGAGCTCGCTCACGTATTTGAAACCCGCTGCTCATTAACCCGCCGCTGTAAATCTTTAAACCTTTAATCCGCAGATTCTCGGCCACCTGCTTCCTGGACGTGGACCAGCAGCCGACGTGCGATGCGTGCAGGCCCGGCTACACGGGGCGGCGCTGCGAGAAGTGAGGAAGCGGCCTCCGTTCGTTTAATGACAGGATTACGATCAGTATTATTAATAACCCCCGGGCGCGGCAGAACGAGGCGCGGCGACTCGTCCGATCTCGTCTCATCTTGTTGTTCTCATTTCAGGTGTGCTCCTGGTTACCAGGGCAACCCCCTGCTGCCGAATGGAAAATGCGTCGGTGAGTAGAATAAAACTATTGACGCTGACATTTTTGAAATTTTTTTTCAACTGAGCTGCTTCACCTGTTGCACGCTTCAGTCCTGCAGCAGAGCAGTTTCAGCCCCCCCCCCCTCTGTAATGACTACCAGCCGGGTTTTTCCCCCCCCCCCGGTTGTACAGTAGGCTGTAGCCATGTGGTCATGGCTCAGGTATGCAGAGTGGCTGGAACGCTCCCAGGTTCACCCCCCAAACCAATTCCTATGTCATCTTCTTTCCACAGCCGAAAGCTCCAGCTCCAAGTGTGACAACCGAGGCAGCGTCAGCTCCAGCAGCAGGCCGTGCAGCTGCAAGGTAAAACCTGCACACGGGTCAAGTGCAGGGCGAAAACGGTCGGATCAGAACCAGAACCACCTATTCTTAAATCTGCACTTGATTTGTGGTTTTGCAAGGCTGACGAGGTTTTTTTTGCTGCTGTCTTCTTTTACGAAACAAACGAGCTTGACAGGCAAATGGATTACACATGTTTGTGTGTCTGTATGTGTGTGTGTGTGTGTGTGTGTGTGTGTGTGTGTGTGTGTGCGCTGCAGAACAACGTGGCAGGTGCTCTTTGTGACGAGTGCAAGCCGGGCTTCTTCCACCTATCGGAGACCAACCCCGAGGGCTGCCTGCGCTGTTTCTGCATGGGCGTGACCAAGCAGTGCGCCAGCTCCACCTGGAGTCGCGATCAGGTCGGTCGCCGGGCCGTGGGGGGGGCGCCTTATCAGCGAATCCTTTTCCAGACGCTAAACGGCGAGACGCGGCGCGATTGCACGCTGATCTCAGGTTCCCATCTCCGTCTCCTCAGGTGCGAGGCGGCTCGAGCGGGCGGCTCTTCTCCCTCTCCAACAGCGCCAACACCAAAACCATCTCTGAGGGCATCTCGCAGAGGGGCTCCTCCGAAGTCGTGTACCGCGCCTTCGCCACCGCCCCCAAAGACGTCTACTACTGGGTCCTGCCCGAGAGCTTCAGAGGAGATAAGGTGGGAGAAAACATCCGAGCGGGGAGTGGGGGGGGTTTGTCTCTGCCCTCTCCGTCCCGCTCGGTCATGCCTCAACCTGCTGTCGAGTGAAAAAGCCGCCCTTGCCCGCACCGCCGGCCTCCTTTGAACCTCTTGCTTGACTTCACACCCAGCATGGGCATCATGTGACTTCGTAGGGGGGAGGGGGGTGAAATACCTTTCCACCACTCGCTTTTGTTGAGCTTATCTTCTGTTTATCATTGTGCTGCTACCAGGTGACGGCCTACGGGGGCGAGCTTCGCTACACGGTGCGGTTCTCGCCGTCCCAGCGCTCGCTGGCGATCGACGGGCAGCCGGACGTGGTTCTCCAGGGCAACGGCATCTTCCTGGAGCATTTCTCCCAGACCAAGCCCCTCCCACGCGTCCCGCAGACCGTCACCGTCACGTTCAGAGAGGTGGGTTTCGCAGATGTGGCACCTCAGGGCTGAATCCCAGTCTTCGTGCAGCGTTCCTGACTTTCCTCTCGTTCCTCGACAGTCGGCGTGGCGTCGCACCGACGGGCAGCCGTGCACCCGCGAGCACCTCCTCATGGCGCTGACTGACGTCACTGTCTTCATGATCAGGGCCACCTACGTGGACAACATGGACGAGAGCAGGTACGCGGCCCGTTCACACACGTCCGAGCGAATCAAGGGCTATTTCATGGGATGGCAAAGTGTACTGATGGTCGACCGGGTGCGTGTTCTTGTGTCGAACAGTATCTCGGACATCGCTATGGACGTCGCTGTTCCTCACTCCACCGGGAACGAACGAGCTTTGGAGGTGGAGGAATGCGCCTGCCCCCTGGGGTACAGGGGACCGTCCTGCCAGGTACAGGTTGTCCACTTACTGACTTTATTTTAATCGAGCTTTCATCCACATCTCACGGTCATGGAGATGTCAGAACATGAGCTAAGTATGGTGAGATCTGACTTCTCATGCCCTCTTTTAGTTTAGATCGGAAAAAGAAAATAATACAGATGAGCCGTAGCTTGTTAAGAGCAGCACAGCCGTCTTTTTTTCCATCGCAGTCCCTGGTGATAATTACAGCCTGGCGAGTTGTCTTCCTCTTCGTCATCGCTTGTCTCTCACCTGAGGTGTTGGTCTTTGGGGTTTTTTTTTTTCCGTGCCGTGACAGGAGTGCGATGAAGGCTACACTCGGACCAGCTCCGGCCTCTACCTGGGCACATGCGAGAGGTGCGACTGCAACGGCCACGCCGGCGGCTGTGACCCGGAGAGCGGCAGGTGTCTGGTAGGTTTGGTTCTGCTCTTCCTCCATCTCTCTCTCCATCTCTCTCTCTCTCTCTCTCTCTCTCTCTCTCCATCTCTCTCTCTCTCTCTCTCTCTGCCAGTGGCGAACACGCTTTGATCGCTGTCATGGAATGTGCTAATGGTTTCTTGGCGAATTCCGACATGTGGAAACACACCGTCGCTCTTGAGTGCTGTGTATTCAACTGTTCCGTGGATCTCACCCATTTTGTGTGTGTGTGTGTGTGTGTGTCGAACAAAAGCAATGTCTCCACAACACCGCCGGGCCGAGGTGCGAGCGCTGTCAGACTGGTTTCTATGGAAACCCGGTGACGGGAGGCGCTCAGGCCTGCCAGCCCTGCCCCTGCCCTGGAACCGCATCCAACAACCAGTGAGTTCATGTCTAAAAGTCCGTTTGAGAGTTTTTATTCAGGTCGCTTGTTTGAAAACGATTTTGTTTCATGCTACATTAGGCAAAGTAAACCGCAAACCTCATGATATGTGTGTGGACCTCACAGATTCTCCCCGACCTGCTACCTGGAGGCCGACGGTCAGCCGACCTGCGACAGCTGCCCCCCCGGATACACCGGCCGACGCTGTGAGAGGTACACCCCCCCCCCCCCACCCCCCACCCCACCCCTTCTCTTCCTGCTTTTTCCTCCTTTTCCTGCTCTGTCTTCCTCTCAGGCTCGTCTGGACACTGCTCAGTGTTTTTGGGGTTACAGAGCGGGTCGGCGGCGGCAAGGTTAGCGGGAGCTGGCACCGGCACCCACTGGTTTCTCTCACAGAAAAGGAATATAAGCATCAGGGGTCAACCGATTGTGGCCTGGTCTGTTACTGTGTCCGATATTCAGAATTTTTGTGATTATTATTATATAATTAGTCTTTAGCGACAAAATGAATTAAAATAATAAACGTAGACCATAAAAAATGTGGACGTAGCTACCGTGACATCACCCATTGTTTTGTGGAGCGGATCTGACCACTTAGAAAGATACGTGATTGAAACGATCGGCAGGTTGCTGTGCTACCTGTCAATCACAGAGTAGCCACGCCCCCAAACCTCCCCTACTTCCTGGTCTTTTCTCCTCTAAATGGATCATAATGTCCAACATGAACATGGTGTTGAAACATGAACTCAGTATGAAAACGTTTACTGACGTCATAAATCCATTTTCTCAGTGGAGTCGCCCCCTGGTGGTCATTCAGTAGAAGACGGGTTTGAGACGCTTCCGCATTGGCTTCATTTTTCAGATCCGGGAGCTACGTCCATTTTCTTTTATTCAGTCCACCCCCTGACTGGGCAGTGAAACCCAAAATATCGGCCGCCTCGATCACTATTAACTGGTACTGGTATCGGCACAGAAAACACCGTATCGGTCGACCCCTAATACGCATGACTGTGGTTGGCATCTCTCTTGTTTTTCCAAGGCGGTTGTGACTGGCGGTGTCAGTGGAGGGATGGGAGATGCAGATCGGTGCCACCCATTCCGAAGTGTCGTACCGTGTCCTGTTTTTCCAGATCTGCTGTTGGAAATCGGTTTCTACTGTGGCAGAATAATGTGTATTTGTTAAAGGACATATGGGGCCTTTGGTGGTGCTGAGACTGGCGTTGCTCAGATTTTATTGTTTGTGGAAGAGAAATGAATAGAAATCAGAGTGCTGTATATCCTAAGGAGTTGGCTCTGTATCTCACTTTTGCTCCCTCCCGTCTTTCGCTTCTCAGCTTTCTGCTTCAGCTTTGCACTCTGCTGGTAGTGAATTTTTTAAAGGTGTCGGCTCGTGTGATTTCTGTCGGACCACAACGGATTTTCTGGGTCTCTATGACATAAATGTAGATGTGGCATTTATGAGGACTCCTGTCTAGCTAATGAATCTTTGCCGCTCCGAGGGCAAAGATGACGAGGTGACTTGGGTGTAAGACGCAACTTATAAACGTCATTTATTATTTGAACGTCTCTGCCTGCACCATACCTGATTCTGCTGTTTTGACATTAAGAGAGGAGATGCCCTCTGCAGACAGTTGTGGGGACCCCTTCCTGGAGGAGCAGAAAGAGGGCTTCCTACCTGTCGGATGTGGAGCTGAAGCAGTGTTCAATTTCAGCTGGGAGAAAGAGATAATGCCGTATGGCAGTGGAGATGATGATGATGATGGTACCACTGAGCAGCCATGGCCTGTTACCATTGTAGAAACAACTATCGTCCCTACTAGGTCTTTACTGTCCACTGCAGCTGATCATCACACTACCCAATCCACTAAAGTAGTAGCCATGGGGGTTGTCTCAGTGACTCCCAACAGATCAGTATCCAGAGTCCCACCACGCTTCACTCCCAGCCCGGAGAACAGACACTCCAGCTTCCAGCGCTTGCTCCGAATCCACCTGAACACATTTAACCAGCGCCTGAGCATGCTCGAAAGCAACACGTTGGATTTGAAGGAGGGCATTCGTCATATGGAAGACCAGCAGAGTCGTCTCAGCTCCCAGCTGAAGGACCTCATGGCGATCCAGCTGGCCGGGGAGAAGAACAAGAAGGTCAGCGAGCTGGAGAAGGGCTACAGCGGACATGGAGACCCGTCTGAGCAGGCTCGAGGGAAGGCTGGAGATCCTGATTGATGGCTTCACCGCCCTGGCACAGGAGATGAACAAGATGAAACGAGCGAGACACATCTCGCGTTCGACCCAAGAGAGGAGTGTCCTGCCTCCGCTCACCACAGTCCTCGCACTCCCCTCGTACTCAACACCTCAGCATCCGCTAAGAATGATTCCTAACACCATACCACCACTCACAAGTAGAGCCACAGTGGCCAAAAGCATACCCACCCCAGGCCTCCCCACAAACAAACCCACATCTGCCCCCAAGACAAGTAGAAACCTCAAACCAGCAGCTACTACAAAGCCAAATAAAAACACTACAAAGCTCCAATCAGTCACTCGGTCATCTAAAAGTCAAGTCTCAACAAGTTCCACAACAAAATTAAAGATGACCTTGAGTAAACCAAGGACTGCATCTAAAATTAAACCTAAAACAACAGTGAGGCCTGAAACAAGAAGGTCGGGGGGTAGGAGCTTAGCTGTGACAGCTAAACGTGTTTCACAGACAAGCCAAATAAGACCAAAGCAAGTCAAAGAGGAGGCAACGGTCACTAAATTTCAACTGGAGCCACCACCTCACAAATCAAAGTCTGATAGAGCCCCTCAGCGGCAGAAACAGTCTGACCAGGCCAACAGGAGGGATTCTGCACCACCTCATAAAAGCGATGGACGTAACAAGGCGTTTCGGTCGGATGCGCCGGTTCCAAAGACAACGAGCCCAAAATCTCCAGAAGGCGATTCAAAGAAAGTGTCAAAGCCACGCAAAGATAAGGTTAACTCACATAAGTTGGTCTCTCATAAAGCAAAGAGTTCTGCAGTCACAACCATGAAGCCTACTGTGTCCACTACGACAAAGAAGTCTAAAACAACAGTAAAAAGGACGACTCCCGCTAAAACCAAGGTCACTACTCAGAAGAAGAAGTTCACGACGACAGCGAAAAGGACATCGACTCCCAATAAAACCAAGGCCACCAACGTAAAGAAAGTGACTAAAAAAGCCCAGCAGAAAAAGGAGGCAGCCCCTCGTTCTGGTGTTTTGGACCTTCTGAGGCTGTTAAATGGCGAGCATAAGTCTTCAAAGCACAAAAAGCACCAAGGTGGTTCTCTTCATGTTGTCCTGGGAAGGCTGGCCATTCCTATCAAAATCATTCCCGATGACTAAGGAGTAACGTGTCATCTTTAATTAGTTTATTTTTTACTACCCTTGTATCTCTGGGCACTGATCCACATATTTATGCCTGTAACTGCTACCGCGACAATGGAACTTTATGAAGGGACTGATTTTATGACACTGTTTTGTTCCAGTTGGACCTTCTTCATGTTTAATGTCATGCTGATGTGTTAATAATGGTGTTTTAGTGTGGTGAGCTTTAAGGTTTATTTTCTGACAATCAGAACTATTGCACAAAACCCTGCTATGAAGAGATAGCTTAGCATTAGTACCTCTAATGTGTATACATTTGTTATGTAGCCGGACTACCTCAAGTTTTAACCCCCAGATACTTTGTCAGATCTTTTGTAAAATCTCATGTACTGTCAACCACGTTTCCTGCATTCACATGGCTCAGTGTTCAGTATGTGTGTCAAAATCACCTGTTGTTCGCATTTTATGTTGAATAATTTAAGCAAGTCAGACACTGTTCTACATGTTTAGTGTTATCACACGCTATTTCAGCATGAAGGTCTAACTGGAGATTATCCTGGAGCCACCAGTATTAAGATTCAAGGATGAAAGATCAGGACATCGTAGACAATGCTATCAATTTAACACAATGCTGGTTGGCCTATAAAAAAAATCATACTTTGTCATTCATAGATTTTGAAAAGTAACACTGCTAACATTACAATTTTAGCCGTGTTAGCAATGTTTATCCACTACTTTGGTCCAGCCATTCGTGGCCCCCAGAGGAGGAAGCGTATTGACGCTAGAGATCCTTTACCTTGAGGGCCACCATGAGGTTGACATTTGTGGTTTTGAATGAAATGTCTGAATGACTATGGGGTTGATTGTCCTGACATTCAGCAGTGGTGTTCATGTTCAACTTTAATGACTGTTCACTGGCATTATCATTGAGTTAGAATTAATATTTCTCAAATAGAACAAATACTAGAAGTAAAGACACTTTCATCAGCCTCACACTTTACATTCACACATTAACAGCTGCAGAAAAAAAGGTCGTGGATGCAACAAAAGCAGAAAGGATTTAATCCTCTGGGGACAAAGAATGCATTCATGCTCCATGTAAATTCAGCCTCTTTTGTTTTGGAAACCTTGTGCAGCAAATTTAATGACTTACAAGTGTTACACAACCAGAGTGCTTCTTAGTATGACCGGAAAAAACTGGATCATCGGCATTTATGGACCTTTTAGAAATACCCAGTTTGACATCATATCTGTGTAACTTTAGGACTGATAAAGTGCTAATTGTTTGTGAATTTCTGTCTTTTTTATTAAGACCACATTGTTCTTGTCATTTTGTACTTATTATGAGCTGTTCATCCTTTCTCAACGACCTCTGGTTATGCACACACCAAACCTATTCTGATGTATTTTCCCCATGTGGTGACAATAATCTCTAAAACACCATCTCCTGGAAGGACTGACAGAGTTAAACCACACCTTAGAAACTGCTGTACATCCCAGGAGTTAGCTTGAATAAGATTTTCCCAAAGCAAGTTCATGGCATGGAAGTCGTCTTTGTTGGCCTGTTGACCTGTGGACCTGGACAGGTGAGGTAAGACCAACCACAGATCTGTGGTTGGATCGGCCCTTTACTCTGGTGGCAGTGGCGTTGTTTGCTTGGGTTGAAGGCGTATCGCTTTGCTGTGTCCCAGTATCAGGAACAACTTTCCTATTCAGCGGCTTAGCATCTTGACATGTGGCTCTTTATGTCAGCTATTCTCACTTCTGCTTTGTAAAGCCTTGGGTTTGTTTTTTAAATCCGGTCATATTTTCTGGTTCAGGTGTTTTAGCTATGACCCTCCGATGAGAGATGGGATCAACATCTGAGACATGTTGAGCGTTTTAGCAGCAGCTGTGCTTCATCCATCTCTGGTGCAAGCAGAGTTTCATGATCTTTTTCCTCTGGGAAAAAACGTTTGCATTACAACAGCTGGGTGCCTGTGATTGTTCGGTCCTTGTGAATATAAGACCAGTCTTCGGTGTAGACAATGTGGACTTCCTGGATGGAACAACGGAATAGTTTGTATGTTCTTTGTGTGAATGACTCAGTCCTTTGTTCGTGGTTGAGGTCTGCTTGGGTCAGGAAGACTCCGTAAATGACAGGATTCATCAGATGTATCACCTCTTGCAGACTTCCCAACTTCCTGGCTCATTGTTCTTTGGGTGAAAGCTTCTGTTGTCCTCAACTGGAAATATTTACTCATGCGTCGTCTCTTTTTGTTTCAGATGTGCCGCAGGATACACTGGCAACCCACTTCTTGGACAGAGATGCACTGTCGGCAACAATGAAGTCAATGGTATAGTTTGTTTTTTCAATCCATGAAAATGACTAGTATTGTTCCATCTTCTGGCCTTTTCTTTATCTTTAAGACTTGCAAATGTTCCTTTTACTTCATGAGTCTGGACTGAATGGAGAAACTGTTGGCACTGTTACAGGTAACTGCTTTAACTGTGACCAGAGAGGGCATGAAAGCTGTACTGGCGGTGTGTGCCGCTGCAAGGTGAGTAAACAAAGACTTTGCAAATCCCTGGTTGTGTATCACAACATGGGCGTGCGTCTCACCCCCTGACCCTGTCTCGCAGATGAACGTTGAAGGCCCATCCTGCTCCAGCTGCAGGTCTGGAAGCTTCCATCTCAGCCAGGACAACAAAGATGGCTGCCTGTCCTGTTTCTGCATGGGCGTCACTCAGCAGTGCTCCAGCTCCACTTACTACAGGGACGTGGTAAGTGCCGCAGGAACTTCAAGAACATTTCCACCTGAACAACCGAACACAATCCACATCTGCCCTAAATAGTAGCCACAGAAGAAAAGGTCTAAAAATCAGGGAAACGGTTCGATCACAACAAACGTATTGTGTAGAGTCAGCACTTATTGTTAAAGTCTTGGTTACTTCCAGGTGCTTGACTGCACTTTCATGCTCTTGCAGATATCCTCAGTCTTCTCTCCAGGGAACTTCCAGGGCTTTGCTCTGGTGAACCGTCAGCGCACCAACCAGATCTCCACCGGTTTCACCGTGGAGGTTTCCACCACGGGCACACAGCTGTCCTACACCAACTTTGACTACCTGGGCCAGGAGCCGCACTACTGGCAGCTTCCAGGGGTCTACCAGGCGGACAAGGTCAGTATCATAGAGCGTGACCCTGAAGTGCTGCAGAGGAGGTCCTGAGCAGCAGAAACCCGTAGACCGCTCTGATTCTGTCGCCTTCTTACCTCAAACCTCGGCCACTCTTTCTATTTGAGCAAATTCCTGCAGACTTCTTTGCTTCTATCACTACATTTTCCTTTAAAGCTTCCTTTTCACAAGCGTCACTGTGCGTAACGCAGCATTTTTTTTTGTGTGTTTGCCCCTTTTGTAGAAAGATTCTTTCTTTGCTCGCACAAAACGGGCTGAGCAGGTACGGTAACGTTGGTCATGTTGTGACTCCAGTTTGGCTTTGTGAAATCTAATGATTCTCTTGTACGGTGTTGTCTGGCATGTCTAAATTGTTGCTGTGGCATATTTAATATCCTGAATGCCATATTTTCTTACGTGGTGTATTTCAGGGCAGTCATTTCCTCGTGTTGACAGTTTATATTTAGAAGCATGGTGTTTTTACAGCAGTGTTTATAGGTGAACACTGCATCTCACGGGCCACGTAAATGGATCCATCATTAATTGTCCATTTAAGAGTTTCATACGGTTTAACTTTGCTCGAATAATGCCGCCGTAACCCCCCTCCCCCGCCCAAATACCGCGGGCTCAGTGATAAGGAAAGTGATCAAAGAGCTTGCTCTGTCCACATCGATAGAGCGACTCGCACTGGCCGGAGGAGCAGCTGAGGAAGGACGCCTCCATCTGGAACCTGATGGCCTCCGAGCGTAAAGACGCCCGCAGATCCAAGAGAGTTAGCCAGGTATTTGGTGCGAGCAGAGGAGGCGGCACCGGCACGTCTAATCGGGATGACGGTTGTTACGGGCTAACGCACTGAGAGTTTGTGGGAAACACAGCATGGACGGTGGTTAGATGAAGGGTCACTGAGCGGGGGCATGTTGTCGGAGATGACCGGAGTGTGCGCTCACATGCGAGTTGGCATGGCGAAGTTTCAGGAATGCTCCTAAAGTAGAAGAAGTAGTTGAGTGTGTCGGTGTGGTCCCGCTGTCAGACGGATCCTAAACTCACCTGTGTAACCTGGCGTCTCTTGTGGACGCGTGAACTCGTCCAGGCCTCACAGACCCGCACTGAAAAGCATGACTCAGCATGTTCACCTCCGTAACAGCGAGTTGCGTCATCACGAAGAACTCGACTCTCAAACCCAGAGTCCGTCACTTTAACTGTTCCCATGGTTACTGTCCCCCCCCCCCCCCCACCCCCCCCAGGGTGATGTCAGACAGCTGGACAAGGAGGTCTGGGCGCTCTTCTCTAACTTCTCCAGTGGACGAGCGGGTTCCCCTCCATTCTTTCCCTCCTCCGTCTCTAAATCCTCCTCCTCTTTCTCCTCCTCCTCCTCTTCTTCTTCTTCTTCTTCTTCTTCTCGGGTCCCAACTTCCTCCTCCTCCTCCTCCTCCTCCCGATGGTCTTTGCATAACCTGAGCCCCCCCTCTCCTCCGTCTGGTTTCTCCTCTTCAGTGAGGCCAACCAGGCCCCAGCCCTACTCCCCAGGCCACGCTCCTCACCTGCAGGTACGCGAGCTCAGAGTCCGCTCCATCCTTCGCGACGCTCGATTCGCTTCCTTTTGTTTTTCGCTCATGACGGTGAATTCCTGTGTTTTTTCGTGTTGTGGGATCAGCAGACCGAGAACAAGCTGAGCAAGACTTCTTCTGCAGACAGCAGCAAGGTAGACGGTGGCATGCCCGAGTGACTGCCGTGCTGGTTGCGACAGAAAAGTTGATTAACCTAACATACTTCGGTTCTAAACTACCGCTCTGTGTATTTGATTTATATTTAGAGAGTGAACTGCCTGCGTGGTTTCTCCCATTGTTGGGCAGACAGCTCCCACTCGCTGCTGTCACTGTAATTGACCGCTGGAGAATAACGGTGGTTTTTACAAAGCTCTGTCATTACGCTGTTGTCGGCTGTAAAACCTACGCCGTCATTTTCACATTATTGAAAGTTGTTGTCGTGCTTGTCAGACGGAGCCCGGTGACGCTCCTACGCTGTGATTAAATCTGTCAGCCGAGGCTTCGCCAGCGCTCGCGCTCTTAAAGACTTTTCCCTTCCTGTCCGCCGTGCTCGCGCTGCTCCTCTTCCTCCGTGCCTCACTCTCTTGTGCCTCCTCTTCCTCCTTTCGCCTCTCAGTACGCTCTGGTCTACAAAGGTTTCAGCTTGCACCAGGATGATCTGCTCTACTGGCAGCTCCCGGCGCACTTCACGGGGGATAAGGTAACTGTGAAAGCTTGTGGAAATGCTCCCCCACCCCTCGACCCACCACCACCCCACTGGTTAACCAATGGTGGTCACAAAACAACCTTTAGTATCCTCCACCTCCCCTCAGTCCTCGTCCTTCCTTCCCTCCACCTTGACAAGAGGAAAGGGAAGAGCCAGTGCCAAACCAGGATTTTTTCATATTCACTTCTTCCGGCACAAAACTTTCTATATGTATAAACTACAAACATCCCATCACAAATGTTGAGTTTTACATGCTTGGCTGTCTGTAATTTAACGTTTAATTCAGGAAGGGTTCAAAAATGCCAGAAGTCATTTCTGCGTCCTTCCAGTGATTTAGTATCTCGCTTGGAAAAGTCTTAAAACATCACAAAACTTCATCTGTGAAAAGGGTGGAATGCCCCTTTAGGTGTCGTCGCGCAGCTCACCGATCTAAAGCTTCCTCCCTGCTCGCGCCGTTTCAGGTGGGTTCGTACGGCGGCAAACTCAAGTACACGGTCTCCTACGTGGCCGGCCCGAGAGGAACGCTCCTGGATGACGCCGACGTCCAGATTATCGTGAGTACGCCGACTCCCCTCACGTGGTCACACGTGGTCCGTGGCACCAGCTCACCGGACGTCGTTGTCGTCGCGCCCGCAGGGTAACGACATCACGCTGGTGGCTCGTCAGCCGTGGCAGAGGAGGCAGCAGGGCGGCAGGGAGACTCACAAGTTTGAGATCGTCTTCAGGGAGGTGAGTGGCGCCGAGCGGCCTGGCGGGACGCGGGGGTTCCTTGCGTTTGTTCTTCCCGTGTGAGCGTAGCCGCCGCCTTCCGCCTTTACAGGAAAACTGGCAGCGCCCCGACGGCATGCCCACCACCCGCGAGCACCTGATGATGGTTTTGGCGGATCTGGATGACATCCTCATCCGGGCGTCCTACTCCACCGAGATGAGATCCTCCAGCATCTCCGACGTCAGCATGGAAGTGGCCGTGCCCAACTACAGCGGCCTGGCGCAGGCCCTCGAGGTGGAGCAGTGCCGCTGCCCGCCTGGATACCAGGGCCTGTCCTGTCAGGTGATCATGACTTCAGCGGACGCACCACACTCTGCTTCTGCTCCGTGAAAACGCTTCTTAATCTAAATCACAATGTCTGTTGTAGGACTGCGCCCCAGGATACACTCGCACCGGAGGAGGTTTATACCTGGGACACTGCGAGCTCTGCGAATGCAACGGCCACTCCGACTCCTGCCACCCGGAGACGGGCATCTGCACGGTACGACGCGCCGTGCAGCGTCGCTGCGGCATCGCTGCGGCGTCTCGCCAGGACGCGCAGATCTCTAACCGGGATATTCTTCTCCTTGCAGAACTGCCTGCACAACACCCAGGGCGAGCTGTGCGAGCAGTGCGCCTCCGGCTTCTTCGGCGACCCCACCGTCGGCACGCCGGAGGACTGCCAGCCCTGCGCCTGCCCCCACACTGACCCCGACAACCAGTAAGTGCTGGCACCAGTAACCAGAGCTCGCATTCCACCTCCATTTATAGCCCAAGACAAGTCCGCTTCCACCCGACTCCTTCTTGTTTACAGCAAATTCCTTCGTCTTGTGTGTTCTGGACTTTGATTCATTTTCCATTATTAACCTGTTTCCTGCCGACCGCCGCCAAACACTGCTCATTAATTTTCCTGCAGAAGTCGTGCGTCCTAACATTTACATATCAGGATTTTGTTCAAATGAAGTAAGTGAGAACGAGCACGCGTCTCAGACAGCTGCTTCCCGCGCAAATCCGCTCGGGCAGGTGTCGTGTTTTGGTTCCTCTGCGCTCACCCGCCTCGAGTGTGACACTGAATCACCTGTTAACGGATTTTGCAGGAACCAGCTGATACCAAACCTTGTTCTTGTCGTGCGTCAGGTTCTCTCCGACCTGCGAGAGCCTCGGAAACGGAGGCTACCAGTGCACGGCGTGTCAGCCCGGCTACACCGGCCAGTACTGCGAACGGTAAGACAAAACAGACGCCCCTCCTCGCGCTGTGGGTCCAGACAGCGAAGCGGTTTCCAGTGGTTTCACCTTGACAAACTGCGCTCACCATCTGTTTTCACCGCCATCAGCTGTGCCCCCGGATACGTCGGCAACCCGCAGGAGAGGGAGAAGTGTCGACCGTACGATGGTGAGGCTGCGTTTCCTTCTTCCTAAGTAGAAAGAAAATATGTGCGCTTAAAATATTTCCTGTAGCACGGTGAGCGGTGGGTAATCCCACGCATGAGGACGACAGAACCACGCAGGACTCGACACGTTTATCTGCAGATTGCGAGTGACGATCGCCAATGAAATGTCGATATATGTGGGTCCGTTCTGACCTTTTGCGCTCCGCAGCTGCGGCCTCCCTGGTGGTGAAGGTTTACCCGGAGAAGGTCCAGGCGTCGCAGGGCGGCCACGTCACCCTGCGCTGTCAGGTGTCCGGCTCGCCTCCGCACTACTTCTACTGGTCCAGAGAGGACGGACGGCCCATCTCCAGCAGCGCCGACAGACGCAGACAAGGTACGAGACGCACCTCCGCCACGCCGCCAAACTGTTGAGGGGCGGTAGATCATATCTGATACGTCTTTTCTCATGTGTGTGTGTATGTGCAGGAGCGGAGCTGTACTTCCCCAGCGTCAAGCCGAGCGACGCCGGCGTCTACATCTGCACATGCCGAGACCAGCACAGCACCAACCGGAGCCGCGCCGAGATAGTTGTCACAAGTGCGTACGGGTCTCGCCTCTGCGCTTCTCTCTGACAGGTTCTCCAGCCGCTAACTCGATCCCACCCGTGGTTCGACACATGGGTTTACTTACGCACGGCTTCACGCGTGACCTCGTTTCGCAGTCGAGTTCACCGCGGCGCATTCTTGGCGTCTGGAGCTGTGAGAGTGCCGGGATAAGATGAGATATGCAAAACAGAAGTGGGGGAGAGAAAATCCAACGTGTCCTGTGGTTGTGAACAAACTCACATTTTCATAGTGGATTTGAGACGGTTTCTTGTGTTTAGTTCTTGTGTTGGTAGAAACGAGTTGTGTCTGCGTTTCACCAGGCGTTCCATCCAAGATGATCGAGGTGACGGTCGAGGAGCCCAAAGCGCAGACTGTCAGGGTGGGGTCCACGGTCAGCTTCATCTGCACCGCGAAGAGCAAGGTAACACCGGCCCGTCACTGATCGCGTGTTACTCCATTATGTATGAATATGTCGCTCTCTTCTTAGCTTAGCTTAGCTCAGCATAAAGACAGGAAACGGAGATGCTAGCAGGGGGATGTTTCCAGCTAAGCTAAGCTAAGCTAAGCTAGCTGTCTCCTGGCTTTAGTATCATTTAAAACAGACACACACTTGGTGTTGATCTCAGGCGAGAAAGTTAATGTCCTCAAAAAAAAAATGGTCCTTTATAACAGCGGTTCTGTTTCCAGTCTTCATGCTAAGCTAAGCTAAGCTAAGCTAAGCTAACCAGCACCCAGCGTGAGAGACAAGAGTGGTATCGATCTTCTCCTCTAACTGTCAGCAAGAAAACTAAAAACTTTCTAACTACTTCTTCCAAAGTACCTGCAAGTATATTTTAGCGTATTTTGTCTAAATCACTGCACTGAAGTTTGTGTGTCAGAGAAAGTACATGTTGTCACAGTGTACATTATCTGCCCCCCCCCTCCACAGTCACCAGCCTACACCCTGGTGTGGACCCGGGTGGGTAACGGGAAGCTTCCCAACCGGGCCATGGACTTCAACGGCATCCTGAGGATCCAGGACGTCCAGCCCGAGGACGCCGGCGTCTACGTGTGCACGGGCTCCAACATGTTCGCCATGGACGAGGGCAGAGCCATCCTCTACGTGCCAGGTTCGTGATCCTCGGCACCGCGTCCCGTTACCCATCGCACCCCCACCCCCACCACACCCGCCACCCTACCAGCTCCGGCTCCTGTAGCCCCCCCCCCAACCCCGCCCCCCCAGCCCCCTTCAGCTTGGTATGGTGCATGCTTTTTCCCTGTGTGACTGCACTGTGAAACACTAAGCTCTGGGTTAACAGCATTATAAGCTTGCATTTCTAACTCCAAACGCTTTCGCCCTGTCGCTCTCAACGCACGAGTCACGTCTCATCGTAGCAGTGGGCGATCTTCACCAATCTCTAATTCACGGCCCGAATACGTCTTCCCAAATTTACTGTCGGGAATATCCCGATATCAGGTCGCCCACCCCCGTGTCATCACGCTGCTCTTCCTCCTGCTCGCCCTGTGTGTCTCTGCTCAGTGGATTTTTCTCTGCTTTACATGAAGAAATACAGCTTGTGGGTCTGAAGCCGCAGATTTCCTCCGATAACGCGCAGATCTAACTGTGACGGGCGCTCGAAGTCAAAAAAGACGCGCTCGGGGTGGCGAGCGAGCCCGCCCTCTTTCGGATCAGTGATTTGTGGGAAAACGCTTTCCGCCAACACTCACACTGAATTTACTGCAGTTTTTGTTTTTTTTTCTTTCCTCGTTGGTTGAATTAATCGGTGGTGGTTTGGTCGCTTCTCGGTCGCTGTCGGAGGTTTTGCTAGCAGGGTGCTGGATTCTGGTGTCTGTCTTTAACTCTGGGCTCCCGGGCCCCCCCCACCCCCCACCTCACCCCCCCGAGCCTGAGCTGTGGCGGGCGACGAGGAGGAGGAGGATGATGCCACGATGGGTATTCAGTGACTCAGCGACTGACATTCAAAGAGGACTTGAGTGTGTCTGGATGAGAGGAGGAGTTTTTTTTGTTTTGTTTTGTTTTGTTTCCACGCAGTTTGTCTCGCTGACGTGTTCCTCGCTCCGTCGTCCCGACGAAGAAAACGGTGCTATTAGCCCCCGCTGGTTAAACCTGTGTCCTGCGGAGTCGGCAGACGATGTTTGTACTGATTTTAAGTTGGTAAAATATTTAAGAGCTGACACTAAAAGGGAAAAAATATGTCAGTAATCAGCTACAGTTGTATTTTAATGATCTTTTTTTATTTACATCCTGTCAATAATTTTTTTTTTTTTTTGATTGACTGAAATATGTTATCCTGAAATGTTTCCGTGAAATCAAATATATCAGAAATGTTAGAATTTCTTTCCTTTTTTTTTTCCCAAGGGAATTTGCCATGTGGATGTAATTACTTTGCATGACGTGTGTTTACATTTAGGCAATTTCAAATGTTTTTTATAGGAAAATATTTTTATATATATCTCTGACACATCTGACACCTCAGCCATCGCAGGTTACGTGTTAAACGTTTTTTTTTTCACACTTTATATGATTGCGAATCTAAGGTGCTCCTGTAAATGTCTCTGACTGATGTCATGTACACATGTCACACTGTAATGTATTTATCGTAACTGTGAAAAGATTTTGTGGAGAAAAAAAAGGAGAAAACTGATTAAAGACAATAGCTCAGACTGATTTGCAGATTTACTGACGGGGCTCGGATCGGTTGAGGCGAACCACAAGCTGTATGTCAGCTGAGCTAACGGCTGAAAACGAAGCGTTTCAGCGTTTTAAAACCGCTTCCTGCTACTAACACGCATGTTTCGTGTGTGCCTGTCCTCTCTCCTGCTGCACTTTTGAGTGTTTGTGTGCATATTCACGTGTATCTTGATTTCGATTTCACAGCAGAAGAAGCACTTCGGAGCATTGTTGTGTTGTGTTTTAAAAGTTTTGTGGTTTGACTTCCAACCAACACACTTTAGTTCACGGTGTGTTTGATTCTCAGGTAAGGGTGAAAACTTAAAATGCATATCAACTATGAATTCAATGGCACCGAACACTAAAAAAAAAAAGAAAATGTGTAAGCTGGGGGGAAAAAAACAGGAAGGCATGATGTGCGGTGCCAGCTGAATTCAAATTTGTTTTTTCAGCATCGTTTGTGTGTCAGTCGGGACAAAACCACGGCGGCCCCCCCTCTGGGGAGATGGAAGGTAAAGGTGCTGTTAACCCTGGAGAACTCACCTGTCAGTCTACCTGTCCCCCCCTCCCCCTCCCTCCCTCCCTCCCTCCCTCCAGAGGCCTCACAGACTCAGATGTTTTACACAGCCTATGAAATGTTTGAAGGACACAGAAAGCGTAAGTCCACGTGGGCGCTGTTTCCTCTCTTGGCCGGTGACCCCCCCCACACACACCTTCCTCGCCGGAGGGACCGGCCTCTCGCTCTCTTGCGTCGTGCATGCGCTCATCATCCCACGCAGCATGGATGTACGGGTGCAGGTGGCGGGCCGGTGGCGCCCGCGAACAATCGACCACGCAGCTCTGAGAAAATGAAACCGGACACGACCCCGGAGCATCTCCAGACGTTTTTCTTTTAGTGGTTTATTAAGTCATGAATTCCCCGTCCTGTCTCAGAGCTCAGGTGATTGTACACGAGCGCCGCTGGCCCCCGCCTGGCTCTTCAGGGTTCATCGGGGTCCATCACTGCAGGAAAAAGGTGCATGTTCACTCTTACGGGCAACTCCTCATGAATGTTGAGGCTCCTGCGACTCACAGAGCCGGCGCCGCAGATGACGAACTGATAACGACCGGGATATTTTAGGAAAATGTCCCTCAGAGTTGGACAGAAACATAACGGAGCCTTCTGTTTTAATGAATATAGTTTTAAAAGTCAATTTCGCCAAATAGAAATTCAGTTAAAGTTAATGGAATTACATTAGCAGGCAGATTTAATGGCTCCTCAGCTCATAAAAACAGACATCTTATTCCATCTTGCCGTATGATTGAAGTCTGGCTGTTATTACATCGTCATGCGCGAGATGCTAATTTGTTTTTTCATGACAGCGTCTCCACATTCAGAGGCGAGAAATGTCCCGTCCTCTCCTTCTCTCTCTCTCTCTTTGCACTCGGCTCTTTCCCCTTTTCCCTCTTCTCCTCAGGAAACTTGCCGTACTGGGAACTAGCTGTTCATCTGGGCTTCAAACATCATACTGTGCTTAACACATCCCATCACACCCTCAGTGCATCACGGGCGGGTTTCACCGCGTCACGTATGCGTGGCGCGAAATGTCACGAAGGCGTCGGAGACTTGGTTAAACACCTGAAAATATATCTCCCCTCCCGCGGCGTCGAGGCAAGAAGCGAGATTTAATTCAATCTGCCCGTGTTTACTGAGTTTACTGTCTTTGTTGCCAAGGAAACGCAGTCGGGGAGCCGACAACAGAAACGATCCGCGTGCGGCTGACGCGTGATTTAAAGTTTTATCCAGAGTTCTGCAGAGACGCGTCGCTGCTGAACTCCCAGCTGAGCTAACAGTGCAGGGACATTCACGGTCTCCAGAGGATGAATCCAAGTGTTTTTTTTTCCCGACTTTTAATCCAACTGCACCCGCAGTTTTCACTCAATATATCTCAACCTCTACGAGATAGATTGGAGCAAATGTTGCACAGATGTTAGCGGATGGACAAGTCGTAATAACCCTGATCATCCCGTAAAATTTTCACCTAGCGCCATCACTGGTACATAAGTTAAAATTTTCCAGTACTTAAGTTTATGTCCTTGTAGAACAAATGGTCTTCTGTTAGCTGCATTCTGTGTTTAGTGCTAATTAGCGTGCTACACATGCTGAACGTGGTAAAACACACAGCACGTTAGCATTGCTGCTGGGATTTAGAGCCGCTCGCATGGCTATAAACCCAAATTATTCTTTTTTTAAAGTATTGTTTCCAGCGGTGCAAATAAAATTCCTCCTCCCGTGGCGTCGGTAGACAGATATCTCACAACCTACCAGATAAAATTTTTTTTAAAAATCTGCTCGGTTTGATACCAGCAGAGGCAGCGAGGCGATGTGCCGCTTCTGAAACCGCGTTTGAACCGTTCACGTCCGTCCCGCAGAGGACGACGGTGAGACTTCTCACAGCTCGGCCCGGTCCACAGCCGTCCCGGGTTATAGACGCCCTGTGCCCCCCCCCACCCATCCCCTCCCCTCCCCCGCCCTAATGAAAGAGGCCTTTCTTTTTGCTCCGTGGCACCGGGATCACGCAGGATTGAATATGAGGTCGAGCAGCCGGCCAAGCTGGCGCAGACGGCGGCGTCCCCTGAGGCCGTGCCAAGGCCGGCCTGCCACATCTCATCTGTTTTGTCTGCTCTGAGGACGCAGTCTGCCAGGGGGTGACGGCGGGGGCACGGGCAGACGCCATCGCAGTCTAGTCGAGTTGCACACACCTTATATCTAGTGGTTATAGACTCCCTCGGCGGGCCGGTAGAGCGGTCCGCGCTCTCGCACTTTATCACCCGGCCGCGAGCCCAGTTGAACTTCCTGTGTCTGCCTCTGCAGCCGGAGAGGGGGCCCAGCCCGTGGCCACCGCCACCCCCGCCGTGCTCAACGTCCAGCAGGGCCAGAGGGCGGAGTTCCGCTGCACGGTGACCGGGAACCCGACCCCCGCCATCGAATGGATCGGTACGACCCGCGTCAGGCTCCGCGTAATGTCGAGCTAAAGTGGCGTTCGTTTTGAGCGAGCGTTCACTGCGCGGTCGTTGCAGGAGGTCCGGGGAACAGAATGAGCCCCAGAGCGGTGATCCGAGGCGGCGTGCTGACCCTCACGGCGGCGGACCCGTCCGACGAGGGGGAGTACACCTGCAAGGCCCTGAACACTCACGGCGAGCACATGGCGCGGGTCTCCCTCTTCGTGCAAAGTAGGCCCTGCGTTTATGTGTGTGTGTGTGTGTGTGTGTTTATTGTCAAGCTCGGGGTGTTGTGGCGCACACGACGTCCGGGATCTTGTCTTCGGATGATAACGGTGCACCTTCTGCTCAGAATCTAACCCCAGCGGCCTGGGCACCCTGCCCCAAGTCCAAGTCAGTCCCCAAAACGTCGAAGTCCACGAGGGCGACACCTTGAGGTTGTACTGCCGCGCGTCCGGGTCGCCCACGCCGAAGCTCACCTGGCTGAAGAACGGAGGACAGATCCCGCCGCAGGTGAGACGCGCCTCCTGGACGGGGATTCGTTAACCGCGTCTCGATCTCGCACCTGAAGGTCGCGCGTCCGCTGCCGACGGCGTTTCATCATACTGTGTCACCTTTTATGACGTTTTCAGCATTTTGACCATTTCCCTTTATTCTTCCCTCCCTTCTGTTTGTCTCCCCCCCTCCCCTTCCTGTTCTGACGTTTGCTCAGGCCATTCCCTCTCACGGTTTCCATCAGTTTAAAAGCAACAGTCTCGATGTGTTACAGAGACGTATTGAGGAGCTGCAGGTCTGTCCATCTGTCCGCTGTCTGTCTGTCCTCATCCACTGACCCCTTCGTCTTCACACCACTTGTCCACTAAGTGCATGATCCAACGTGTCCTTGTCCACACCTCGTTAGCATTAGAACAGCTGCTCACGGCGTGTGTGCGTTCAGGGCTGGTGCCGTTCAGACCCAAAGTAGCTGGTTCTGGTTCACTTGCTGGCGTAGCTGCATGCGGTACGTGTCTCCATGTCGCGTTTTCTCCATCGTCTCTCGTTGTGTTGTGTCCACATCATCCCCGACCTGTTTGGACTCTCATGGTTCCACTGAGTGTAGTAACAGGACTAAGTATACAGTAGGTACTGGAGGTATTTCAGACATATTTCGCTCTGTGCCAGGCGCGGCCCGCTCGCCCCCGTGCCCCGGGGGGGGGGGGCATGGAGGTTTGTGTTGGCCCTCCTCGGCCCGGCGAGGCCTCCGGGGCCCGTTTAGTTCTGCCTCAGAGAGCCGCGGCGTCGTGTCAGCCTTTCCCAGGGGGGGAGCCGGGCTCTGCCGTGCGGCCACGCAGAAATTCTGTGTGCTCTAGCAAACGGCGTGCTTTGAAAACCCGTCAATGGGTTCAGACGCGCATTGAGCCCCGGCCCGCCTCGGCCGCTGCTCGCTTTAGCCTCCCCATCACGGTTGAATGGGCCGGAGCTAAGCAGCTTTGTCCGCGGATGCCCCGACGCCCTCCCCCCTCCTCCCCCGGATACAGTAATCCCTCCCCAGACCCCCCCCCTCCCCTCTGAGGTGTTTCCAAACTTTATGAAAGCTCATTTCCAGCCTGACTGAGGAGTTGTGTACAAACAAGTCTGATTTCTCATTGGACAGAGTGACGTGAGAAACAGATGCAGGGTTTTGTTGTTTTCTTGTTGTCGTTGTTGTTTATCTGAAGATCAGAGATGTTGACGTCCAGGGCACCGGCTGCTGATTCAGATTCGTCTGACCTGCTTTCGTAACGCTTACTGAGTAACTTCTGGCTCAAATCAATCAATAACTGTCCTAATTTCTCCATCCTCTATCCAATCACCAATCATTAACTCCTCTAGTGTAGTATACATGTGGCACTAGTGTAGTATACATGTGATTATTACCAATCATGACATAACCCCAACAATCATCATGGAGATGCCGGGTTGCTGCAGAAAGCAGAAATTCATTGGCAGAGAGACGGACGTGTCTCAGTAACAGCTCCTGTCTTGTCTTTGAGATCCACACTGTGGTGCTTTTGTGTCGCTGTTTAGCTAGAAGTGTCAGCAATGTCACGTTTGTGTCCTTTCCAGGGACGTGGGACAGGTAAGTGACGAGCTTTGTCTTCCGTAGAATTGTCTGTGGTAGTTTTTTTTTTTTTTTTTCCTTCCGTCTTAGTTCGTATCAACAGTCACACGATTGAAATGTTTTGTTGTGGCCGTGAATCTTCTAACTTTTGCGGCGTGGCCGGCGTGTCGTCCCCAGGCCCGCATGGAGCGCACCGACATCGGCACCCTCCTCATCCCCAACATCAAGATGGCCGACTCAGGCACTTACATGTGCGTCGGCAGCAACGGCCTGGGCTCCAACAGCGCCCATCAAAGTGACGGTGCTCAAAGGTGAGTGGGGTCAGAAGTTTGGATGCGACGCTCACATACGCGTAAAAAAAAAAAAAATAAAGAAGAAGAAGAAGAAGAAGAGAACGCGATGTGATGCGTTCGTTTGCTTCCCTGCAGCGGACCACGTCTCCGCGGCCGTCAGCATCCAGCCGTCCATCGCTGACGTCCAGGAGGGTCAGAGTCTGGAGCTCAACTGCGTGGCCCCCGGAAACCCCCCGCCCCGGGTCACCTGGACGAGGGCGAGCGGACGCCTCTCCTCCAACCACCAGGTGACCACACCCTAACCCTAACCCACACTGCAGGAAGTCCTGCGTGGTGTGAAAAAGCTGCGACTGAAGCGTCTCGGTTCCCACCCCCCCCCCCACCCCCCCCACCGCAGGTCCTGGGCAGTCAGCTGCGGATCGTGTCGGCCACTCCGGAAGACTCCGGGGAATACATCTGCCGGGTGCAGGGCAACTCTGGAAACCCCGTGTCTGCCGTCCACCAGGCGTCCGTCTCCGTGTCCGTCACTTCGTCTTCCTCACGTGAGTTGCTCTCGAACACAAGGGCCCGCTTGTTCTTTGAATCCCGCTGAGGAAATGACACTGGATGGCAGCATCAGGCAGCGGGCGGGGCGCGGCATGGCGGAGCAACACTGCCTCGCTTCATGAACCAACTTTCCGCCGGTGCTTTCCAGCGTGACCTCAGACGGAGCGATTTTCCCCCCGCTGCCGTCCCATGATCTCATCCTCGTCCTTCCCGGACTCTGGAATGGCGTGCCTGTGAATAATAATTCATCCTCGATGAAGTGAGAGAGCGCGGACGGAAACAGAGTCGGGGTCCAGAGCCCAAACGGCCGGTGTTTGTGTTCGCAGGTCTGCAGAGTCCGATCATCGCCATCGAGCCGCACAGCGCCGCGGTGCGTGTGGGCGAGTCGGCCAGCTTCAGGTGCCGGGTTTACAGCGGAGCGCAGCCCGTCAGGCTGGAGTGGAAGCTGGCCAGCAACCAGCCGCTGCCGGGTACGACACCCATAATGCACTGCTGCGTGACTTCATTTCATGACGACTCTTATCTTTCGATCTAATGCCTCGCGTTCTCCTCGGTTCTGCAGATAACGTCAAAGTGGGCCCCGACGGTTCCGTCATCACCATCACCGACGCTCGCTCCGTCAACCACGGCGCCTACCGCTGCGTGGCCAGCAACCCGTTCGGCATCACGCACACCATTGTGTCTCTGATTGTCAAAGGTGAGTGGCGCGGCCCCGGAGAGGAGGGTTCCCTCTGGTGGCCGTCCTAGCGTCGCGTGTCCTGCGTCCTCAGAGTCTCCCGTGGCCACCGTCTCCCCCGTCGGACCCGTGCGGGTCAGCGCGGGCGATCCGATCAACCTGGAGTGCCAGGCGTCCGGAGAGCCCCGGCCCTCGGTCTCGTGGCACCGGCTGGACAGACACCGCAAGACCATGCTGAGCCCCGTGCCCATGGAGTCCAACGCCGTCCTGCAGGTACGGCGGCGCACGCCGGCGTCGAATCAGGTTCAGCTTCTGTTGGGATTTACCCACTTTCCTCTGGTGCAGATCCTGGCGGCGCGCTCGGAGGACAGCGGCACGTACGTGTGCACGGCTCGCAACAACGAGGGCTCCACGGAGACCAAGGTGGAGGTGGTGGTGGAGGGAAGCGCGGAGAGTTGGTCGGTGCCCCTGGCCGTCGTCCCCGAGTCGCTGATGGTGGTGGTGGAGGGGCAGTCGGCGGCCCTGCGCTGCGAGGCCCAGGGTAAACGACACTGTGCGAAAAGAAAATCTCGGTAAACGACAAGAAGGAATTTCCCAGAATTTCCACGTTGTCCTCCACTTTTCTGTTCCAGGTTTCCCGGCGCCGACGATCTCCTGGTCCAAGCTGCGCTCTCCTCTTCCCTGGAGACACAAGGTGGTGAACAACACCCTGGTGCTGCCCAGCGTGGGCCGGCAGGACTCTGGAGAATACATCTGCAGCGCCACAAACCCCATCGGCAACTCTGACGTCACCATCATGCTGGACGTGGAAAGTGAGCGGCGTTTAATCGTCTCGGCTCCGTCGCCTCTCGGCTCCGTCTGACACCTTCCTCCCGCCCGCAGCTCTTCCGTACGCCACGTCCGTGCCCGACGACGTGGCCGTGCGGGTCGGCGAGGTGATCCGGCTGCAGTGCCTGGCCCACGGCACCCCCCCTCTGACCTACACCTGGACCAAGCTGGACGGGGACCTGCCCCCGAGGGCTCAGGTCAGCGGAGGAGACCTCCAGATCAATCTGGCCACCGCCGGGGATGCTGGGAGCTACAAGTGCGTGGCCAGCAACAAAGTGGGCAACAGCGAAGTGGTGGCCAAGGTCACGGTCAGATGTGAGTCTGCCGACGATAGAGTGACGTGTAAAAGGACGCGTGAACAGGTGTGTGACAGGAAATGACACCCCTGTGTTGTGCCCCCCCCACCCACCCACAGCCCCTTTGGCAGTGCGGGTGTCACCCCAGGTTGAGGTGAAGGCGCAGGGCAGCGCGGTGGAGTTCACCTGCTCGGCAGCGGGTGGCATCGAAACCACAATCGAGTGGCTGAAGGAAGGAGGCGCCCTCCCACCCAACCACCACATCAAGGACGGCGTGCTCAGGTGACGCACAACACAGCGCACAACAAAAACAGCTCTGTGTGTGTGTGTTGTTAAAGGACCGAACTCAAAGCATGTTTTGCACATTTTTTACATAAATTGTACTTTTATGTTTGTGTTAATGAAGAAAAAAAAAAACACTGTTCAGCCCAAAGCTTGTTTGTTTTCTTTATGAATAAAACTTTTTCTGTAGCTGTAACTCAAACAGTGATTAGTGCATTTATGAGGGACTATTTTCAGCGGTGGATGTGGCGTGTGTTTACAGTAACAGGATGATGGGTGTGTGCTGAGCGTGTCCATCTTAATGAGTGTGTGATTTGTTTGCTCATAATGAAGGGCTGCGCGGACAGGACCTGGATTTGTTGAGCAGAATGTTTCTTTAAATGAGCTCAGTCGTTAAAATGGAGCGACGACGTGCCTTGAACGCATCGTGTGTGAGGTGGCAGCTGAAGCTCGTCCTCACGTCTGCTGTCGAAAATGTGTTTCCGCAGGATCGAGAACCTGGAGCAGAGCAACGAGGGCGTTTACATCTGCAGAGCGAGTGGCGTGTACGGCCAGGCCCAGGACACGGCCAGGCTGACCATCCAAGGTCTGTGGCTTCTCATGCAGATATGTCAGTGCGGCCATGACACGACATTAGTCGGTCAATAGATCGGTTTATTGACGTGCATGTATACTGGGACAAAATCGCAGTCACCTGTAAACGCAGCGTACGCTCATGGCTTTTGCAGCGCTGCCGAAGGTGATGATCAACGTGCGCACCTCGGTGCAGACCGTCATGATCGGCAACTCCGTGGAGTTCGAGTGCCAGGCCGTCGGCGACCCGGAGCCCACGGTCAAGTGGAGCAAAGTGGGCGGGACGCTGCCGGCTCACATCGTGGTGAAGGGCGGCATGCTGAAGATCGAGCAGGTGACGGAGGCCGACGCCGGCCAGTACCGCTGCACCGCCACCAACGACGTGGGCTCCGTGCAGTCCCAGGTGGTCCTCAACGTCCAGTGTGAGTCATCCCGAGCCGTCGCCCGGGCACTCGCATGCTCACTGACAGTCGTGGACGCCGCCGTCCTCATTTCAATCCTTCGTCCTCTTTTGCTCAGCCCTCCCTCAGATCGCCGCGCTGCCGGAAACGAAGGAGGTGACGGTCGGGTCCGACGCAGTGTTTCCGTGTGTGGCCTCGGGATATCCCGTACCTGAGATCAAGTGGTCCAAGGTAACCAGGGTTTTCTTTTTACTGTACGCTGCAGACATCTCTTGTGATACTGACCGTGTGCGTTTCTTCGTGTAGCTGGAGGGAGAACTTCCTCCAAAGTGTTTCCAGGAAGTCAACGTGCTGACGGTCCCTCGCGTCACCCACGAGGATTCTGGGACATACGTCTGCACCGCCTCCAACAAACAGGGCAAAGTGGAAGCCTTCACGACGCTGCAAGTTCACGGTTGGTCTGCTGGGTGGAGAGTGTGTGTATGTGTGTGTGTGTGTAAAGTTGTGTGTCTCTAATTGTGGGCTTGTGTGCGTTTGCTTTCCAGAGAGAGTGATGCCGTACTTTGCGCAGGAGCCCCTGTCCTACCTCACCCTGCCCACCATCAAGAACGCCTACAAGGCTTTCAGCATCAAGATCAACTTCCGCCCGGACAACGTGGACGGTACGTCCTCGTCGTGGTTACGACACACTGTGTTACGTCAGACTTTGTCGCCGTGCGTTGATGTGTGTGTTTAATTAAACTGCCTCTTCTGTCCCCCTCCCTCTCCCCCTCGCCGCCTCCTCTCACCCTCGCGGTGGGAAGGGCTCATATTGTACGCCGGTGAGTCTCGGGATCCGCAGGAGCTTTCCTGGCTGCATCGGCCTTTCACGTGACGCTGTTTGGAGGCTGTGAAAGAGATGCGACGTGGTGCATGGCCTTTTGTTTTTATGCCGCGCCCGGCTGTTCGGTTTTAACGATCGCAGAAACCGCCCAGTCGTCGCCTCAGTCAAAGCTTGGTTACGCGTCGACCTGCTAGTTTACCTCATCAGCTTCTGCGCTGCCTGCAGCGCGGCACCGCTGCTTAAAATCCCTCTAAGCTCCAACTGTATCCATGTTTGTGTGATTTTGTTTTCTACTTAAGCATCACTACAGTTCTGACGATAGTCGAGTAGCCTTTGCAAACACTTACTGGCTTTTTTTAAACGAACCACGTTTGATGCTGGAGACGGGACAGCAAAAGAACAAAAAGACATTATTGTAAAATGTTTGGAAAATCAAACGTCCCGTCCGTCGAACGCTCCAGTTCACAAACTGCATCCAAAAAAAAAAGCGACACGTTGATTGCAAAAGCTATTTGAGTGCGCCCAACTCAAATGTGTGATACAAACAGGTGTGTAAGTGTGTACTTACACTTCATCAGCCACAGTGATGCACATTTATACCCTCTCATGACCCCCCCCCTCCTGAGCTCAGAAACAGAAACAGATATCCTGTATAAACATGCAACAGGGCATGTCCTCACTACTTTCCCATGATCCCGTGCGGCTCCTTACAAGCATGTGAGTTTCCAGCATGTGGACGAAGGACGAGCAGGCGTGTTGGTGTGAATGGACCTGGTTGCACTTTGAGAGCTGCAGGTTTATTTCCTGGCTCACCGTAGCATGCTGCTTTCAGCTTTCAAGCATTTCTCATTATGTGCAAGTGACTCCGTTACAAACAATGTCCATCCTAACAAGTCACTGGTTTATATGGGATTAAAAATCAGTGAAAAATTCCTTTACTCAGATCAGATGATTACTTCGGGGATGCTCTGCAGGATTTATTGACTTATTAAGATGGATATTATTGTAGGATATGCATTCAGATTTGTTCTGGTGCTCACTAACTGGGTTTTGTGGCGCAGGTATGATCCTGTACAACGGCCAGCGGAGGACCACAGGAGCCGACTTCATCTCCCTGGGACTTGTGGGCGGTCGCTTGGAGTTCAGGTCCGTTGGTGCAAAGTTCTCCTAAATCTCTTAAAGTGAAGACAGCTTCATCATTTTCCAAAATGTGCCGCGTCATGCCAGGTTTGACGTGGGCTCCGGCATGGCCACCATACGCGACCCCAACCCCGTCAAACTGGGGGAGTTCCACACCGTCGAGCTGTATCGCAACCACACGCTGGGCTACATCGCTGTGGACGGAGGGGAGCCAATCAACGGCAGCTCCCAGGTACCGCCGCCAGCGTGAATGTGACTCCCGCTGTCATCTGGGTGCTTGCAGTGAATTCTGTGATTCATGCGCTAAATGCTCATTTCCCCTCCTCAGGGCAAGTTCCAGGGCCTGGACCTGAACGAGGATCTGCACGTGGGCGGCTACCCCAATTACACGGTCCTCGCCAAAACGGCCGGCATCAAGACCGGGTTTGTTGGTAAGACGTGACGCACAGCAGAAGTAAATCGGTGGAGAATATGTTCTCTGCGCGCGCTGACTCCTCCGCCTGCGCAGGCTGTATCCGTCAACTGGTCATCCAGGGGGAGGAAGTCATCTTCAAAGACCTGGACCGCAGCTCCACCGGCGTCACCAACTGCCCCACCTGCAAAGATCACCCATGTCAGGTCAGTCCCACGTCAGTGTGTTCATGCAGCGCCCGGCCCGTGTTGAAGGCCGTTTCATCAGGATGATTTTCCTCTCCAGAACGGCGGCAGGTGTGAGGACTCGGAGGCCAGCTTGTATAAGTGCAGCTGCCCCAGAGGATTCACCGGCAGCAACTGCCAGCACCACTCGTCCCTGCACTGTCACTCAGGTAAGCGTGAAGCGATAACAGGACGGTGTTACGCCCGTGAATCGTAGAAATGGTCTGTGCGTGACCATTTTTTGACCCGGACTCCCACAGAGGCCTGCGGACCAGACGCCACTTGCATCAATCGCCCGAACGGCCTGGGCTATGACTGCCGCTGCCATCTCGGCAAGTTCGGAAACAAATGCATGGATGGTAAGACAGGAAATCAGTCTCCCCGTAGACACGTTAGATGTGACATTACCTTAGGTATTTTGCAGCTGTTATTCAGTATTGTTCAAAACGTCCTTCAGGAAAGTCTAAATTCTGTTGTGTTTACCAGGGGAGCTGGTGACCACGCCGCTGTTCGATGGCGAGGAGTCGTTCATCGCCTATCCCCCCCTGACCAACGTCCACGATGACCTGCGTGTCGAGTTGGAGTTCAAGCCGCTGGATTCGGACGGGCTGATGTTCTTCTGCGGTGGGAAGAAAATGAAGGTGGAGGACTTCGTCGCCATCTCCATGGTGGAGGGACACGTGGAGTTCAGATATGAACTGGGCACAGGTGAGGTCGAGGTTTATTTGTTCTCAAAAAATGCTTTCCACGCATGTGCTCTGCAGCACTGTAATGTTTTTTTACTTACTACTTTATTTTCAGGCCAAGCGATCCTCCGCAGTCCGGAGCCGGTCTCTCTGGGCCAGTGGCACACAGTTGTGGCCGAGCGGAACAAGAAGGCCGGCCACCTCAGGGTCGACCAGGGCCAGGTGGAGAGGAGGACGTCTCCCGGAAAAGCCCAGGGCCTCAACATCCACACCCCCATGTTCCTGGGAGGAGTCCCTCAAATTGACATCCTGCCCAAGCCGGCCAACGTCAGCCAAATGTTTGAGGGCTGTATAGGAGAGGTGAGATCTGTCTGCGCCAAACAAAGACGTTAAAACAGAAGCTTTCCTGCGTGCGGGAGATTAAACGTGTCTGTACTGCTTGCTTAGGTTTCCATCAACAACAAGAAGGTGGATCTGTCCTACAGCTTTACGGAAAGCAGATCTATCCGCAAGTGTGTGGACAACAGCCCCTGCGACCGCCGGCCCTGCCTGAATGGAGGCCACTGCATGTCCAGTGCTGAGTATGAGTACCAGTGCCTCTGTAAGGATGGATTTGAAGGTCAGTGCACAAAGTTTTCTGGCACATCTTCTGTCAGGATGACGATAAACTAACGAGAAACTGTCCTAATCAGCTCATTTTTGCAGCAGGACATGAAATAAAATGGTAACCCTACCCCCAAAAAATAATCTCTAGGCTCCATTAGCTCAACCTGCCTTTGTAATGAGCTTGACCCTTGACCTTTGACCCCTCAACCATGACTGGTATGTGACCCTGCAGGTGAGCGCTGCGAGGTGGTGAGGGATGTGTGCCAGAGTGACCTTCAGTGTCAGAACGGCGGCAGCTGTGTCGACGGCCAGTGTGTGTGCGTACCCGGCTACACAGGCCTGACGTGTGAGGAAAGTAAGTGCTGACCAATCAACATTACCACTGTTACATCAAAGCCAAACCCAGAAACAGCACTGTTCATGTCACAATATGTTTTTGTAATTGTATATTTTATTTATAGTGATACAATTTCAGTAGCAGCCAGTTTTTCTGCACCCAAAATGTAAATTTTGAAAGTAGAAAAACTACACAAAGCAATAGAACCACATTCTCCAGAGTATGAGGGCCCTCCAACAGCACACAGTTCACTCCCAGCGTCGCAATGCATGCTGGGAGGGTCAAACCCTCCCTGGTCACATGTGTCTCACCCCCTGCGCTCTCACGGCTATATCCTGCACACACAGGCCAGGTCTCCAGTTTCCCCGAGGCCCTGTGGAATTTGGAAGCTAGCGAGGCGAATGGTACAGTATCTCTGCCTGACACCATCCGTGACTAACGTGGGAGGGTGGGGGCCCGTCCGTCCCAGCTCGAGGGGGCCCCGCGTCCCCTCTCCGAGCTCGACCCAAACTGTCTCATCGCTTATAACACGTGTTCGCGCTTCAAACACAAAAACAAACAGCTGGCGGCTCCGACTCTCATCCCCATTGGAAAGTTGGGAGAGGGGAATTCTGCATTGATACTAAAAGGTATTGGACCTATACCATCATCAGAAAACTGCGAGAATGTGGAATTCCCCTTGTTTTCCTTTTTCACCATCGTCACGTCAGTGCCTGCAAGATGGCTACTCACAACATAAAACCCTTCGTCTCCTTCTCCTTCAAAACTGCCTGTCTCTGCGACAAGACAACAAACACACACACACACACAAAAACCCCACTTCTTTTTCTCACTGTCCAAACTGTCCAAGTCAGAACACAGCTCCATGTCCACACATGCGCGCTGACTTACTAACAACTACAAGTGTCCGTCGAAAGCCCATTGTGTGGTGGGTGTTTGGGTGAGTTGCGGCGTATGTCAAGTGTATTGTGTACTTCACGTGTTACTTGTGCATGGGGTGGTGGTTTAAGGGAGTTCAGATCTTCTGTGGAAGGGTGGAGGAGGTGCACAGTGTGAGGAGGACTTGTTGGATGGGGGCTGTCAGATGTGTCTGCATCGTGCAGTTTTGGTTGTACTGAAGGTTTCTGTTGTGTTTGTTTTGAAACTGTAGAGTTTGCTCATAATTAAATGTAGGATTATGATTATGTATTCAAAGTGAAACTGGGAAACTATTGAGAGAGAAGACATAAATTAATCTTAAATGAAAAGTTTGTGGGTAATAAAACAAACCCATGCTCATTTCGGTACATTCAGAGGTTTACTCGCTCTGCTACGTCTGCTAGCTCAACAGTGGCTAATGTTAGCTACTGACAGATGTTGCTTTGTAACCAAAACATTGCTGAGTCAGTTTGCTAACTAGCTTTCTTTTAGCATGTCCCAGATGAACCTTTCACTGTTGTTGTTTTTTAATCTTATAAGTAAAACAATTTCAGATGTGCTAAGTTTTTAGCTAATTTGCTAAACTGTAGCATCAAGTGCTTAAGTCAGAAAACACCATCTACTCAGCGATATTTATCTGAAGTTCTTTGCTAACATTAGCTAGCGTTAGCCACCGTTAGCTATAAAAGACCAAGCAGCAAAATCCCTGAGCGCATTTAACTGAGCGACATTTTATTACTCATGAATTAAACTTTTCATTTGTCACAGGGTGTTGTTTCCTCTTTAGTTAGCCGGAGTTAAACACCACCAATAATTAAGTTAGGTGTAAGAAAACCACTGTTTGTGTGTGAATGTTGCACCTAACCCCGCCTGTGTTACCAGGGTTTCTGTCATACTGTGGCCACCAGAGGACGCCATAACACTGAGGGTGACGGTCCACAGCACCCCTGCTATAATTTTTATATTTGTGTTTTACTTGTGTGTTTTGTTTTGGCCTTTTTTTGTAGATTCACCGTACCAATATGCAGCTCACTTCCACAACAATGGATACATTGCCCTTCCTAAAACAATTTTCCCAAGAAGGTTTGTGTAGTTTGCTTCTCAGCATTGATTTGCTCTCATATTAGGGCTTAACGCATCATGGGTAACATTATTTTTTTATTGTTTTCTTTTAGTGCACACGACTCTCCGGAGACCATCGAACTGGAGATCAACACAGGCTCCCCAGATGGTCTGATCCTGTGGCAGGGTGTGGTAAGTCCCGGTCCTGCTGCTCATGTCTTCGTTTGATTTTTAGCATTTAACATGTCAAATCTAATCTGCACACCCCTTCCTTCCACCTCCTAATCCTCACCATTACATCATCTGCAAAGAAGTGACATTCATTAATGTTCTCATGACAATTAGTGCAGTTTTTGGACTCACACCAGTACGTCGCTGTTACTGATGCAATCTCGCCGGCTGCTGAGCAGCGTTCATCATCACACTGTCTGATTCATGTCTGTGTGACTGTGCTCGGGCATGTTGGCTGCGAGCCTGGCTCCATCTGACACCACTAAATAAGTGCATGTTGCTTCTCTAACTCATCCTCCATTTTCCTCAGGAGACCAGTGGCGCACGCAATTTGCGAAAGGTGCATGCTAGTAAAAAGGTATCGACGCAAACACAAGACACTCCTTGTTTACTTGGCATGTTTCATGAGGTGTGACAAAAAAAAAATATGTATGCTGCAACACTTCTGGTTGAAGCACGTGATTTGAAATGAAAAGGTATTTGTGTTTGCATTTTGTCATTGTTATTTGGTGTGGAAACTTGACTTGAAGACAGCTGATCACTGGTCAGTAGCCACAGTATGCAGTCATGCAGCATCTTCTTCCTCTGCTGACAAAGCACTTTTTATTTCCAGGAGCTGGGAGAACACGGCAAAGGCAACGACTTCATTAGCCTCGGCTTACAGAACGGACACCTTGTCTTCAGGTGACTCTGCAATTCTGTCCCGCGACTCTGTTGACATCTGGACGAGTAGCGGCTCTGAATGATGTCGTAGTAACGCTGACCATTTGTGCAATATGCAGTTACCAGCTGGGCAGCGGCGAGGCCGAGATCATGTCCCGGAGGCCGATCAATGATGGGAAATGGCACAAGGTCACAGCGGTCAGGTAGGGTTACCTGTTAAATCCTGCAAAGATGCGTGGGCTTTCTGGTGCCATCATGGATCCATCCCAGTCACGTCTTCATAAACCAGTGTGCATTTATGTTACGCTGTCATAAAAACATAACAGAGTGTTCCTTTTTCTGGTTTGTAGAACTGGAAGAGATGGATATATCCAGATTGATGAAGGAACTGCGCTGCATGGACAATCTAAAGGCAAAAGCCTCATGGTCAACACCAAAGGCAGCATATACCTGGGTGAGTAGAGTGAAGGTCTGGAGTCCTGGGTTGGGTAATGTTCAGTAGATTCACTCACGTCGAGTCATGTCATGTAATATTTTACGAATCGATTTCCTGTGGCACAAACCTGTCAAACCTGACTCACGGGTCCGGGTGTAATGTATCACCGGATGCTTTATGGTGTGACAGGTGGAGCGCCGGACATGGCTGCCATGACAGGAGGGAAGTTTTCGTCGGGGGTGACGGGCTGCGTGAGGAACCTGACGCTGATGAACGCCCGGCCGGGGCAGCAGCCGGCCCAGGCCATCGACCTGCAGGCCCACGCTGCCCACGGCGTCAACGTGCAGCCGTGCTCTTCATAGGCTGCAGCACACACACACACACACACACACACACATACAGAGACTATGGAGTGATGTCACACACACACACACACACACACACAGAGACTTACACACATAGAGCCTGACAAACTTGGAGCTTTGCTGCTACCAAAAAAACCCATAAAAACACACAAGATGACACAACAGGATACGTTTCTCTGTGTTGCAGTAAAACCAAAAAAAGAGAGAAAAATTGAAATGATATTAACAAGTCTTCTCTTCCTCAGTGTTGTATTCTCAATGAAGGACTATTAACACAGGAGAACCAGTACAGTTTACATACTTCCAGCAGTAGTTTTAGTCACGAGAAGAGTAAGAGTAAAACATATTAGGCCTTCTACGATGGGTCAGATCCTATGGAGATGGAGATGTTTTTACAGCACTGAATTTTTATTTATATACATATGAATATATATATATTATATTTGTGGGGGGAAAACATGCAAACTAACCATAACTGCTCTTTAACTTTTTCCCGGAGTTTGTTCTGGGTGCTAATACTGTGTGTCCAGGCCTAACTGTATTAATACTTGAAGACGTTTAGGCCTTCTTTCTTCACTTCTGTAGAGGAACCTTTTTTTTGTTGTTGTTGTTGTTGTTGTTGTTGTTGTTGTCTTTGGCGCGAGCATGCTTACGGCCTTTCTGGGAGAGGAGCACACACACACACAGCCAGCCCATGCAGCTTCAGTACACACAACTCAGGTCGCTCAAATACAAATTACAACCAACAAAAAGTCACAGGTCATGCTGCTTCTTTTTCGCTGTCTTCTCTGTCTGTATTTGTTCTTTTTTTTATGAGAAAAAGAAAGAAACCTTGGTGCTAATGTCAGACATGAAGATGCGGTTGCCTGTCTGTCACATGTCGACGTCTTTTTAAGTCACTCGGTTAGATTCAGAAATCCATTTGTTCACATGCATGGCATTTGAGGTTGGTTTTACGACGGCATGGTTTGTTGCCTCCGCAGCCTTATGTGATTGAGTAGATCTAAAAAAAACAAAAAACAAAACAGAAAGCAAAACCAGTTTTTTTTTTAATTAACTGCAAAGGATGTAATTTTTTATGTGTGGTTGTCGAAGATGTTGTTTTGAAGATTTCCGGTAGAAATCTGTATCGACTGAGAGTGAGCGCGTGAACTAAAGTAAATTGTGTTGGTAATGTACGTCTCGGCCCCTTTCCATTTCTCACAGGCCACTTTGCCTCATCAGGTGTGTGTGTGTGTGTGTGTGTGTGTGTGTGTGTGTGTGTGTGTGTGTGCGTGTCATCATCCACATCCTCAGGAGGGTCAACTCAGAACTGCCTCAACACGTTACTTCATTTTCAGGTTTGGTAGCTTTAGTGATGATTCAGTAAGCTGTAAAAAAAAACAACACAGTTCTGATATAAATATATAAAAATGGAATAAAAATACTGGGCCGTGTGTGTAAGTGTCGCTCCGGTAAAGCATGCTCGCCCTCTTCAGTCGACCACGCCACAAACAAACACCACCACGGCACGATCGCGTCTGGGGTTTTTCTTTTTTCGCTCTTTTACTTTTGTAAGCTTAAAATGTTTGTATTAATATCCTTAAGAAAAAAAATGAGCACTATCCTTTCACTTAGAGTTGCTTCATTTTTAATTTATTTTTTTTATTTTTTTCCCGCTCTTTTTTTTTTTTTTAATCGCTCTTGTTCTCGACTCTGCCGTTTTTAGAACAATCACAGACAACTTATTTTTCTTTCCTCTGGTTATTATTGTGTATTGCCTCCCACATCCCCTTGTTTTTTTACCCCCTCACGTTCGAACCCCCCCGACTTCAGAAATCTCCATAATGAAGTTCCATGAAAGGTTGTGACACCTGGACCGGAGCTGCCCGGTCACACGGCTGGAAACTGGTCTTACTATCCACTCCATGAGAAAAAAAAAAAAGTCTTAGGATCCAAATACAGCAAGTGGATTATTTATTTACACAGAGTGATGTCATCATGAACATGTGGATTATTGAAACGATCCAATCCCGTGGCCCACGTTTAGGACACTAAAGCAGAGCAGGTTGTGTGCCACCTTTTTTTGTGTGTGTATCTGCTCTTAAACTGGATTTTCATTGATGATATATATATATATATATAAACACTGTACACTGATGTCTGATTGTTGAGTTGACGAGAAACCGCCACTGCTTTTTTTTTTTTGTTTTTGTTTTTTTTTTCACACCATGACAAAATATGAAAGGTGCACTTTTAGCAATGATGGCATTTTTTTAAAGAGAAAAAAAAAATCATTTTACTGTTTCACAAAGAAAAAAAACGAAACTGTACCAGACGAAATATTGTCCACGTCAGGACGGCCTGACTTGTCCCTCTTCCAGTGTTGAGAAGACACCCCCACCCCACCCCCACCCCGCCCTTGGTGTTTCTTAATTAAAGACAAAATTCATGTGCTATTTGTAATCTCGAGAGTTTTCTTTTCTCGCCAGCGTGGGTCAGCACAGACGGACTCATGCCAGCTCCTCATCGTTGTTGTCCGGGTCTTTAGGTTCCTGCCTGTTTAAGACGGTGCGAGGCCAAACCCGGGTCGTCTTACAGGCTCTGTATTTGTATTTCAGCCTTGGCAATGGACAAACCCAAACATATCATGTAAAATCAATGTGTCAGCAAGATGCCAATAAAACAAAGAAGGTGAAGTAGGTTAATGTGTCAGATGAGTTGTTGATACTGACAGAGTATTGTGTGTCGTGTGCAGTGATATAACTGCAGTTTCTTCACAGATACACAGACTTTTTTTTTAAAGAAATCGAGAACTAAATTTAAAGGCTGGACATTTGTCACTGATGTTTCAGCAGGTTTCAGTTATGTAACCAGATAAGACGGGGTGGGGGGGATTCCTAAACTCTGTAACGTAACCCCCCCCCATGTTTCACACATGTGGGTGTTTAGGGCAGGGAGGGTCACATGCCATCAAACAGAATTATGGGAAGTGTAGGATCCAGAGTTTTTGCAGCTTGACCCACATTAGAGCGTAAAACTGAGATTGTAATTTAGGACAACAATGTTCGGGATGTCTTGTTCTTGTTTTTGTTTTTTTTTTACTACACATACAAACAACTCAGTCGCAGCAGAAATGAGATCCAACCAGGAAACGTGGCCTTGGTTCAGCACACAATACAAACGAACGTAACACTGCTGCAACTCCTCTTTCTTTTTTCAGAGACTGAACTCGATCGGTCGCTCTGGTGTGACGTCTCCGTCACGGTGAAGAGACGCATCAGCGTCTCCGGCCGTGCGGTGTCGTGGTAATTATTATCCACTAATCCCGGTTACTCGACACCTCTCTTTCTCTCGGCGACGTCAGAACAGGCCCGGGGCTTCGCTGTGCGTGCAACAACTGCTCAGTTGTTTTCCATAGAAACTCTATAGTCAGTGAACAGGTGAACTTACCTGCCCGCAGCTCAGTGAGGGCGGGCGCTGAGTGACCACCTTTCCCCCATGAGGCCCAGTCTGGAAGTCAAGTTCAACACAACCACTATTTATATTATTATTATACGGGGACTCGAAGCTCTTGACCGACTTGAGGAGGAAGCACCGGACCAGGATCTGATCCGGTCCGGTGGGCATGGAGGCCGAGAACGTTTCCGGGGTCAAGTCGCAGCACATGAGGAACGTCTTCCACACGTAAAGACCCAGCGACTCATTTCTAATCATCAGCAATTCTTTCAAGAACGTTTTCAGAACAGGAACAAGTCAAACAGAGGAGCTCTGTGCCGCTGCGTGTGATGTGTTTTTAATATCGTTCACACTGTTCCTCTACGCTTTTAAACGTTCCTTCCTTCCTGGAGTCGTCACGGTCCGACTCCAGGAAGGTTAAACTTGTTTAAGCTCTGACCCGAACTCCCGGTCATGTTTACCCGAATCAGAGACTGAACTTTGGAGGCTGTAATTTGATCTGAGGTGACACGAGGCGGCCGATCATCCTGTCGTCGGTTGTGTTTGGCAGTTACAGCGCAGCAGAGGGCCTTCAGTGCCTGAACTCAGAACAGGTAGGAGGGAGATTACAAGGTTACAAGGTCAAGTTCACCTGCGCCAGACTCTTCTGCTCAGGTGAGCGAGACACATGCCACATTCTTACGGGTGATTTCTTTATGCCGATAACATCCCCTCGCTGTTTACAGAGTGCAGGACGTGCTGGTTCGATCACGACGAACCAACCTCCTCAGCGTGTACCCCAGAGAGATCTGCCCCCAGCCCGTCGCCATCGGGGTCCAGACCATCTCCGGGGGAACCTGCCTCCAACACCTCAGATACTTTCTTAAAGTGAGTTTGACAACAGAACTGAGATCAGCTGCTCAGCCGTCGTTGTCTTCTTCTCTGTTTCCTGTAGTTACGATGCCACCTACGGGTTCGCCTGTGTAAATACAGACCAGGGCAGCGGGAGCTGTGAGGACGACAGGGTCATGGTCACATGTCCCCAGGACTTCTGTGAAGGTCCGCTCTGTTTGTCTCTTTGCAGGATTATATTGAGAAATATAGTGTGTTTTGCATAAATGTGTTTGACTACAGTTGGCTCTACATTTTGGGGGGGATCTGGAGCAGACAAAACGTCCCTGGGTGGGCTTGAACCACCAACCTTTCGGTTAACAGCCGAACGCGCTAACCGATTGCGCCACAGAGACGTTTGTGGTGTTTTTTCTGAGACACTGTGGGCTGCGTCCTCAGTCCTCACGTGTGTCCAACTACGATTTTGAGAATTGACAAGGCTTCTGCCTTCCAAACTAAATATTTACATAAAAACCGTTAGGTATGACAATGCTTCCCCCTGCTTGTCCATCTATTTTAAGTTTAGCATTTATTAAACTAAACGTCCCTGGGTGGGCTCGAACCACCAACCTTTCGGTTAACAGCCGAACGCGCTAACCGATTGCGCCACAGAGACATTTTTGACTTGTTGTGAGCGGGTGTGGTGTCCATCCACAGTGCCCACCTGTCTCCACGTACACTTTTGAGAAAATTCAGGTAGTGAATTAAAGAGGCGTCTGCCTTCCAACTTAATATTTAACTAAAACTGGCTCCATCACATATGTGGATTGTTCCTGCTGCTTTGCCTCCTTTTTATCCATTTATTTTTTGTCCTAAGAAAGACATATGTTCTATTTCATTTTTTAAATATGTATTTTGCTCCTGAAACAATTTTTCTAAACTCAGATTTTTTAAACTGGTCCATTATAGCAAACTTAACGTCCCTGGGTGGGCTCGAACCACCAACCTTTCGGTTAACAGCCGAACGCGCTAACCAATTGCGCCACAGAGACATTTACGGACAGTGTTGGAGAGGAAGTGGGGTCGATCCACAGTGTCCACCTGTCTCCACTCATGACTTTGAAAATTAACGTGGATTTAGAAGACGTATTTTTCTGCTGATTACCTTCCACTTTCCCACTGAAAACACAAACTATTTGTTTAAATTAAGATTACATTGAAATAAATGAAACGTCCCTGGGTGGGCTCGAACCACCAACCTTTCGGTTAACAGCCGAACGCGCTAACCGATTGCGCCACAGAGACATTTATGGCTAAAGATGGAGAGGGTGCTGGCTGTATCCCCATCACCCACCTGTCACCTGTCTGCCCTCACGACTTTGAAAATGAATGTCCTTTTTTGTCCTTTGAAAAAAAAAAAAATAGAAAATTTAGAATTTAAAAGATTTATTTTGCTGCTGGTTTCATTCCATTTTCCCACTGAGGACAAAAAATAAAACAAAGTTTTTTAATTTAAATTTCGTCATGTGCTTCATGAAATTAAATGAAGCGTCCCTGGGTGGGCTCGAACCACCAACCTTTCGGTTAACAGCCGAACGCGCTAACCGATTGCGCCACAGAGACACATGCGCAGCGGTGTCTCCATGGTTTGAGACTAGATTACACTTACAGTCACGCCGTTATTTAACTTTAACTACTTCCCTATCCCTGTCTTCACCTTGAAACGTAATGATTTACCTGGCTGGTACCTGCGTTTTGTCCCCGTGACGTCAGTGCGTAAACACATCCACGTTGCTCTGTGGCGTTAAACCGGCGTGGCTGAACGGCGACAGTCCGTCAGAGGAGGCGGGTCGTCGAGTCCGTTCCTCAGCTGATGAAAACCTGCCAAAACCCCATCAGCATCGAGGCCGCGACCGCCGCGCTCACAGGAGACGCCTTCCTCTCGTACGCGCCTTGTTTTGACACCAAACACTGACTTTGTTTAGTCTCGCAGCTTTTTCACCACAAACACTTCATTCATCTTTTTTTTTTTAATATTCCAGCTATGATGTTAGTTATGGGTTTGCATGCATCAATGAAAAGCAGGAGAGTAAACAGTGTGAGGATTATCAGGTGATCCTGACCTGTCCTTCAGACTTCTGTCATGCACATTCCTTTGACTTCATCTCATCTCCTGCTTTTTTCTGGTAAAGCAGAATTTCTGTTTTATTTGAAACCACAGCCTGCAGCACATAAGATCAGCATCAGAAGGTCAAGCCCTTCATCTTTGTGTGTGTGTGTGTGCGAGTACGAAACCATCATCCAGCTGTGCGCTCTGTAACCCGCTCAGGTCTGCGCCCGGCCTGTGGCCGTCAGGGCCGTGACCCCGTCTGGTGTGCGGTGACATCTTCCAAGTGTGAGTTGTGGGTCTTTGGGAAATTCCCTTTCATGACAATTAGATAAAGCGGTCCAGCCAAACTAGCACTTCATGCTAAGCTAACCTTGCCTGGTAAAAATCCACATCTTTCAGGCTGTTGTGTTGTAAATGCACTGCAAGTCAAAATAACCCTGATGACATCACATTATTTTTATTTTGTTCACGCATGAATTTGGCGACATGGCCCTTTAACATATTGCTTCTTCTACGTTTGGCAGATACGACGCCACTCGCGGTTTCGCCTGCATGAACGGCGAGCAGCCCGGTGGACGACGCTGCAGGGACTACAAGGTCAAGGTTCATAAAAAAAAAACAACAACATATATAACTGGCAGCCCCCCCAAGAAACAGGAAGTCTGTGCAGGAGTTCATTTCTCCTGCGTGTTCATGACACATGCAGAGAAACTGTGAGTTTACTTTTCAGATTCTGCAGCTCTGAACTGTCGGCGAATTAAACCTGAACGTCAGCAAAACTTTATGGCTGCAAGAAAAACAAGAATAAATGTTGTTACTGTAAGCATCAGACTCGTTCACAGAGGAACGGCTCTTTGTGGACAAAACACATTGTTATAATCACACTGATGAACTTCACGCTGGTGAGAGTTTAAATCCACAGGTCCCCTATAGTTCCTCATATACATATACAGTATATTCATTCGTTATTCTGGATCCACGACCAGGAAATGTATGTAAGAAGCAGGTGGACCTGCAGAAGATGGTGACCCTAGGTCTGTGAGATTAACCCTGAATCGGCTCAATGTGTTTGTCAGTGGGTGGACTCCATGCTAAATTTGAATTAATTAACATTAGTTGGTGTAAAGAGACAAACAAGTTGGAGTCCAACAGTCTGTGAATTAGTTTGTGGAGTAGAAGTGCAGTTTTATTTGAAGTATTCTGGAATATTTATGCGATAAATGTTCCCTCTGGAAACACAAATTAAAAAAAGATTGTGAATATTTTTTCTTAACATCATGTATTTGTTACAAAGGGACGTTCAGCTGTGACTTTATCTATTTGAGGGGTTTGCTCCTTTAATGACGTCTTAACACAACAGCTTTGTGAATGAAAGAAAACACATTCTTGTCATTTTTTTGTATCAATGAATATCACGGCCAGTGCAGCGAGAGCAATAATAATAATTTAAAAAAAGAGCTCATCAATATGATGGAAAAAAACTAGAAGCGGTGGGAACGTCATTTCCGGTGGAATATTCCAGCGGATTTACCCTCGGTCTTTAAAAGGACGCGCTGGAAAGGCGGCTGTGAAGTTGACAGGTAAACGGACGCATGTTGTTATCTGTGCTGCCCAGCGGCTTTTAAACGAGCGGACCGGGTCGGAACCGACAGAACAGAACAGAACAGAACAGAACAGAACAGGCAGAAGAAGAGTGGAGCAAAGAAAGAAAAAAAAAAAGACAGACAGTCAGGTTGCGGCGTGTGTGCGTGCGCGTCTCCATCACTTGGTTTGTGTAGACTGTGATCTGCGGAGGTCCGCTCAGGTAAGACGGGATGTGTGTTATGAATTTATTTCTTACTCTATTTACCTTTTAAAATAAATAAATAAATGAATAAATCTGATTTTCGGCCTGTTTTGCGTTTTGGCGCAGCTGTGACGCAGTTGCGCCACTTGCTCCAAAGATGACGGGACGTCAGCTGCAGCTTCACCGACGCACCTGTTACTTTACATCTACATGGGTTGGGGTTTTTCTTTGATTGGGGGGGTGGAGGGTTCGGGTGTAGAGGTTCTGATGCTGAGAAGGCGTGAGACCAGGAGATGGCATTGGACGTGGATTAAATTAATCCGAGGCATCGAGTGAAATTTCTGTCCGGATTCGGAAATCTCATTAAGGATTTCTTTGGAAGATTTAGTAACTGTTCTGAAGTAGCAGTATATGCAGTTCAATGTAAAAATGACGTATTTATAAATGTTTTTTAAATTATTATTATTATTATTATTTTGCAGCTGTTGTACTGTGAGCCAGAGACGATCATGATCCTCCTGACTCCCTCCTCTGGTAGGTGCTTATTTTCTATACCTCTGCATTAATCTGGATTACTGTATAAATCTATACCTACCCACCTGGGCCCGGGTGCCAGAGATTAAAGCCGAGGTCGTCTTGGATCAAATTGGGAAGGAAAGCAGCCACTAATGATCTGGGGCAGGTCATTCCAGATGAGGAGCATTACGTAGCAGCTTCATTGTCATTTATTTATTTTTAATATATCTCAGAATCACCAAACACAGTTAATACTTTAAAGGTACAGTAGACAGTACGACTGCGGTGAATTCACTCCAGATTATCCCTGTTGTGAATTGCTTCCCTTGTTTTTCCGTTTAGTCTCTTTACTGTAACCAGGTAACTTCGCCGGGTGTTTCATAACAAGGGCTTTCCCATCATGCTTTGCACTCATTAGGCAGCAATCCAGAAAAAGAGACCTGCTTCAAATTGACAGTGTGTTTGGCCTTTTCCTTTTTTTTTTCTTTTTTTTTTAAAATCAGTGACCAGTGGTTTTTATTCGTAGAGGTTGTGGATTTCTGCTGGTGTTTACTGGAGCAGACGTTCATAAACTTAATTATTCAAGTAACAAACTTTGCAGTTTAAGAAGCTCAGTGTTGCCTGCGTCCTGTGTTCTCCCATGAAAAGTCATTTAAAATGCCAGGTTGTAACTAGCAGAAGTGAAAAGCATGCTGTCAAGTAAAAGTGTAAGTTGTTGTTGGCTTTCTGCTGTGTCTCATACGCTGTTTTCTTTCAGATGAAGAGTCTCTTGAACTCGCCTGGCTTTGGAATCACAGGAAGTTCAGGGTGAAAGACACTTGAAGGGTTGCTACTGCAACATTTTTTTTTTATTTAAACAAAAAGCAAAAACCCAGAAAATTAGTTAAACGTCGCAGGTCATGATTATCTGTGCATACTGTCTTGGACGGTACTATGACTTGAGAGAAAATGAGACGCTCACATGAGAGGAGGCAGGCAGAAAAACAAAGATCCATTTGTCTTCTTTTTTAAAAACAACAACAACAACAAACAAACAAACCCAAAAACAAGCCCAACCATCACGGCTAAGTGGCGGCAGAGGCAGAGGCAATACAAACACACAAAGTCACAATTTGTCAAAATTGGAATGGATGCGCTGAAGACAAACAAACAAACAGGGAGAGCAGGTGGGGCCGCAGATCTGACCTGCGCCGCAGCGCCATTAATAGACGCTAACAGTTAGCGGTGTGGTCAGCGGGCTAATTGATCTCACGTCTGGTATGTGTCAATGCAGTAGGTCCAGCTCACACTCACTGTAGCCACTGGTGTATGTGCTAGTAGTTCCCTAAATGTCCATAGCTTGTTCCCCACACTGTGTGTGTGTGTGTGTGTGTGTGTGTGTGTGTGTGTGTGTGTCCTGATCAGATCAGTGCTAACACTTCACACGCATCACGTTCAGACATTGTATCCTTTTCATATTGATTAGATGATCACGGTATTTAATGCATGTCACTGTGGCCATTTCCTTTATTTAAAATGTATAATGCGACGATGATGATGATGATGATGATGATGATGATGATGATGATGTAACGAGCGGGTGACGGGCGCTCCTCACTGTCGCACACCCCTCGCTGAATGAATGTGTGGTTTTAGTGATCTGAAAGTGGATGAATGTGTCGTAAGGTCGGTGTCCGTCCGATAAACATACGTCTCGGTAAGTGCTACTTCTTTTACATAAGACCGGGGATTCACTTTCATAGTAACATTTAGATTTTAACGCAGTTAAAGTTACTACCTGAGTGGTTAAAGTTACTTTTTTCTCTCAGACTGGGACTAAATTCATAGATTGTTCCCATCAGTCATCACAGACGTCAGCCGGTTCGGATGAGTTTATGGATTTAGCTCTTCTCTTAAAACGGCGGCGGAGGTTGTGCGGCCTGGACGCAGGCGGACTCCTAACTGCTGCCGTTGTGTGGTCTCAGGTTTCTTCCAGTGCACCAACAAGCTCTTTCTGAGCGACCGGGCCGCGTGGCTCCACGTCAAGGAGTTTGCACGCAAAAATGCAGCGAACGCCCTGTCGCTCGCCAACATGGTCATGGGCATGGCCTCCATCCTCAGCAGCCTGGACGGGTGAGTGGATCGAACCGTCGGGGCCGGGCAGCTGCAGGATGGATGGAAAAGTTTAAAAAAAAAAAGAAAAGAAAAGGATTGAAAATGGTTAGCACTTTTAAAAAAAAAAACAAACTTATGGTGGACCTGAGCAAAATAAAAAAGCAAGAAGTCGTGTGCAAATGTGGAAAACACAACATTTCAGGAAACATGTGACCAAACCAGGAAGAAAAAAATGTTTTGTGAAATATTTGTTGTTGCCTCTCAGGTCCACCGTACACTGAGTCATGTTTATAATGGTAACAAGAAAATCCACAGTCAGGGTTTCTGGCTCGGACACACGAATCCTCTGTGGGATAAAGATGATTTGTTAAACTTTATTTTTAACGTTTGTTGAAATCTGTCCAGCGCCGGTTTCAGGCCCGTCTTCCCCGGGCCAGAACCCGCACACATGTCCGCCAGCTAAACCCGTCCGTTTTGTCCAGGCACCATCATGCTGCGTGCTGGCTGGTTCTGATTGGCTACCTGCTGGATTTGGCAGACGGGGCCGTTGCCAGGCGACTGGATGCCTGCTCTGCGGTGGGTAAGTGGAGTGTTGTGGTCAAAAGCTCTTACAGGAGATAAACTCCAACTGAGGGTGTTGGCAGCGTTTCCTGCGCAGTCCTTTTGTCTGGACTTTGTAATTTGGCCACGCAGAGTCGTAAACAAAGGGAACCAGTGAACGGAAACTCCGTCATTGAAATGCTCGGGGTAGTCTTACAAAGAAGAATCGCACACGATTTTAAATAATTTAATTCAAGCACAACTTCTGCAGGCTTTGCCTCCCCCCGGCGCAAGTTCACAAAAGTTCACAGGTTCCTAAAATAGCTCCCAGGTGCATGACAATACGTGGTCGCCGGCACATTTCTGGAGGCTTTGTGTCCCGCCGGGGGGTTTTCTGCATGACTTTGCAGGTGGATGTTGTTGTGTGCCCCTCCCTGTGTATTTTTGTCAAATGAACAATCACTTTCTGATTAAGCAGCCTAATGCCGCAGGATCACGCGCCGATTGTCTGCGTTATCCCGTTGCTTTGGCTTCTCTGCATATCTGAAATTGCTTGGATTGTTGACCCCGGGCTGTTGAATTCCAGCCTGGATCACCTCATCCTGGTCCGCTGAAAACATGCTCCGTGCTCCGCGGGGGATAAAGAGACGGGGCAGCGGAGAATGTTGTTTATAGAATGGCTGACGCTGAAATTTCCACTTGGAGATTTTTTTCTTTTTGCACAAACACGTGTCGGTAACATCAGCAGCGGCAGCACGGGACGGATGATAACACGTCAAACTCGGCTTATTTAAAAATCTTGACACCATTTCTGCTCACAAGTTGCATAACTGATTTTTATTTTTAGTTCGGTCTTGTCCTAACGCGGTTCACTCCTCGCTGCACGCTTCACTCGTGTTTATTTTTCACGCTCAGGTGCGAAGCTCGACGACTTTGCTGACTTCACAACCTTCGGGGTCGCCACGTCGCTGCTGCTGAGGACGCCCGACCTGCTGGACAACATCCTGTGCATGTGCTACGTCCTGTCCGTCTTAGTCCGCCTCTGCTTCCTCTCGAGCGGTGAGTTCACGAATGGAGCGTCGCTTGGCGTTCTCGTCGTCATTTTATTTTGCCGGAGGTTGACTTGCGGTGCGGTCCGTCAGGCATCCCGTTCGTGTACTGCGGCCTGCCCTGCATCTACTCCTCGGCCATCCTGGCCAGCGCCTCCCTGCTGTCGGGGGGGAACATGGCCGTGCTGCGCGTCATCTCGGTGGCCATGATCCTCTTCATGATCAGCCACAACTTCTACCCCCATGACCGAGTGCTGGAGTCCCAGGCCTGGAAGAAGGTCGTTTACGCTGGAGGTAAAAAAAAAAAACAGGAATCTGCCAGAAGTGATTCATGAGAGAAACGTCACCTGAACAGAAAATGTCCCAGTTACTGAGGACGACCCACGGATGTCTTTTCCCCACTTCACTTCTCACTCAACCTTTTTTATTTTTATTTATTTTTTACTTCCAGGCGTTGTCATGGTGTTCTGCTCCTCCTTCCCTCCTGCCTGCGTCTACTACCTGCTGTGGTCCATCTCCTACACTTTGTTCCCCACGTCCCTCTGGAGCAGTAAAGTGTAAAAAAGATGATGATGATAATAAAAAGATAAAAGGGGGAGCGGGTGGGGGTGGGGATGGGGTGGGGATGGGGGTGGGGGCTCCCAGTAGGTTTTACCTCCGGCCCATCTGGGTGAACTGAGGCTTCCAGACTGCTGCTGCTGCCCCCTGCTGCCACGGAGGATTCAAGCTCGTGCACCCGTGGGCGAACACTTGCTCTGTTTAATCTTTTTGCGTTGATGTGACCCCCCCCCCCCCGACAGAACCTGGACCACAGGGCCAGGATGAGGTGGGACGACGGTAAGGACTAACCCCCCTCATGCTGTCTAATGTCTCTGTTGCTTTTGTTTCCACTGAAGCCATGAGTTGGATGAGTTTTCATCAGGTTTATCTCCTGTAATCTCAATATTAATCCAATCTTTCTTCATTGTTGTGGGCACATGGCAGCGGGGCACATCATCTCCTCACAGGAAACAAGAAAAAATGGAATGATTTCACCCGAAATAACAAATATATTTCTACTAGATTTGGTTTTTTTTTGCCTCTAATTTGGTTTTGAAACTTTTGTGATCGCGGTGTTGCAGTGTGGACAGTAGACGAGGCCTTTAATCCACGAATCGACCACGTAATTAGTAAAAAAAAAAAAAAAATCCTTCGGGTCGGGATGCGTCCTCAGAATCCATCATGTCACGTGATGCTCCTGTCATCCTTTAGTTTGCCGTTTGAATGTATGTTTTAAAAAAGGTGGAACAGAAAGTGACACTGGGAACCTGTTTTCTAATTTAGTTTTCCAGTTTTAGTTTTACTCTGTCCAGGAAATGTTCGACTGCAGCATTTCCTCTGTGTGCGCTTTTTATGGGGTCGTGGTTTGCCTCTGTTTTAGGAGGCAGTGCGAACATTAAATCCACACTGGCTCACCTGACCCCCCCCCTCCATCATATGGCCGACACCTCACCTGTGAGTACACCTGCGGTGACGTCACAAGCAGCAGTTTCCTCCCTCCTGTGATCCAGTGTGAATTTGATGCTGGCTGTAAAAAAAAAAACTGCTTCTCCTGCCACCTAGTGGGAAAAAACCATTTCACCTGAGACCTGGAAGAAGTTAGCGGCTCTTTAACTGGGCCGGCACTCGGCTCCAGGGACGTCATGTTTTAGTAGATCGGTCCTTATTAGTGAGGACGTCTCACAGTGGGTATTCACACAACTTCTGCATTGTGTGTGTGACCACAGGGGAGGTTATATAGTTTTGTACGGATTTGTCGAGACGCCTGATGAAGATGATGGCGCAGAGTAACAGGTAAATTTACTACCTGTCGGTCTCCACAAGCTACTGGCCCCTCCCTGTGACGTTCAGCCACGAGCTTTCACTCGAGGTGTCAGGAGAGAGGGTGTGACATGACTGGCTTGACGATTTGAGCCCTGAATAAAAGCCATAAGTCTGAGGGAAAACTGAGCGTAACGCATGTTTTAAAAACATCAATATCGTGGCCTCTGGTTCAGATATGGATCTGAACACAAATCCAGTGCATACGGGAGTGAATTCAGCTTTCCTGCGTGGGTGTTTTGGTTTTTCATACTGTAAAGTCACAGTAACGTACGCGTGCCGAGAACATTATAGATGCAAAAACTGTACTTTGCCCCAATTGTAAAGTAAAACAGGAGAAACGTGATCTCAAACGATAATGAGAAATGCGCTTTAAAGTCTGTACATTTTGACAATAAAGAGAAAAACCAAGCATGAAGCGTGTCAGTGTGTTTGACAGAAGATGGCGCTGGTGAGGTAAGCAGCCTTTACTTCCTTCTCATGAGTGTTGAGGGAGCAGTCCGGCCTTTTTGTTGTACTCAAACGTGTCCATCACCTCAGGAGCGCGAAGCGGCGTCGCCGCCGCCAGGTGCAGCGAGGCCTCCAGCAGCTTGATGATGGCGGAGAACGCCGGCCTGTCTTTGAAGCTCCACATCCAGCAGTACTTCATCAGGTCGTACCTAAAGGAGAGGAAACGCAGAGACACGTCCGCCCTGAAGGAACGGCTCCAGAAGAAAATAAATAAGCGGCAGAAGTGCGGTGCTCACAGAGGTCCTCCACAGTTCCCCGGTCTCTTCATGCGGTAAAAGCCCTGCAGCTTTGGGAGGACGGACTGAGGCTCGAGCTCGGGGTAAGGAGGAGAACCTGCGGTGAAAAGCAACACGGATATATTTAAAAAGTCATTCAGTGACTTTCAGAGAAACTAATCTGACGCCTGTACTGATGGATAAAGGTTTACCTAAGGTAACCAGCTCATACAGTAAGATCCCAAACGACCACCTGAGGAAAAAGAAAACGTTAATGACGAAGCAATGCATTCTGGGTGTTGATTCTGTTTGTGCTGCCCTCACACGTCACTCCTGTCGATGCAGAGCTGCATCGTGATCCTCTCCGGGGCCTGCCACTTCAGAGGCACCGCCGCCTCCTCCCGCTTAACCGCCGAATCCGTGCTGAGAGGCCGGGGCCGATTAAGATGTTCCTGGCTGCAACGTCTCCGTGCACCAGCCTGTGATCTGACATCAGGTAATCCTGAGCGGGGAGGAGGGGGTCGATTACAGCCAAACGCATCCATCTTTACTTCAGGTATTCATTTGAGTGACAGAGTGACGTCCCTCAGGTGAGCGGGGCGTCTGAGCTGACTCACCAGGCCGGCCGCCACCTGCTTCGCCACCAGAAACACCGACCTCTCAGAGAAGCTCTGCAGCGGGTCTGCAGCGCGTGGCTTCTTCTGGAGGGAAGGAACAGAACGGGCTCGTCACTGCACTGACTTCAGGAACCCGTCGGGTTTAAGTTGGGGGGCGGGGACCGACGCTGCGCGCCGCCGTTACATTTCTGAGCGTCCACAGGAAGTGGAGGAGGTTCCCCGGGCTGCAGGCGTCCAGAACCAGACACATGGGCAGACGCTTGGTCTGACAGTACAACATCCGCACCACGTTGTCGTGTTTGCACAGCGTGGCGTGGAACAGGAGCCACTCCACAAACTCCTCGGCCTCCGGGTGGTCGGGCCGGGCTGTGGAGTTACGTTGGTGAGACAAGGTCGCCGGACTCGCGTCGCGTTACTCTAACTACATTTAACGTGAGCTAAGGCCTTATGACAGATTCACGCTGCACCTCGAAGGGACTTCACCACCACAGCAGAGGGGGGGGCGTCCCCGTTCTTCAGCAGACCTTTGCAAATGGGGCCGTAGCGGCCCGTCTGCCAAAACTGGAGTCCCTCGAGAACACACTCCTCGGGGATTTCCCAGGGAATCAAAGCCTGCTGGACATTAGGAGTGCTTACAGAGGCTGCAGTCATGGGTACACTCTGCTGGCCTGTTCAAAAAACACACACACACACACACACAAACAGAACGGCAGATACGGGTAAATGAGATCAGTGCACTGATGTACAATGAGTTTTTCTGGTGTTCGTACCAGTTGTAAGCTGAGACGAGGCGCTCGGCCCTCTTTGCTTGTTCCTGTAGCGACTGCACAAAATCAGGAGCACCACCAACGCCGTGCTGAGGGCCAGCAGAGAGGGCAGGATGACGACGGCCAGCGGACCCGACGACTCCCCGTCTGTGCCGCCAGCCAAAGACGTCAGTCTGGGTGTGCTCGTCTCGGTGCCGACAGGTGTGAGAAAAAGTGAGAGACTTACAGCACACTGAGGGCGAGGTGTCGTTGCTACATCCTGCATCCACGTCCATGGCGAGCGGCGGACATTTCTCACATGTGAGTGAAGTAGCAGATCATAATTAGCAGAGGAAATTCAAACGTGTCCCTGAGGTGGGAAAAAGAACGGATTAGGATCTTAGAAATGAAATGTGTCGTCGCTTCAAATTGTTTTTTAAAGTTTCCCGACCTGACGCCCTCGCGCTCCAGTGAACACAAACTTCATAACATAAAGTGAACAGAAGCTGAATAACATCAGTGACAAAACTCTTATCTGCTGCTTTTGCCTGCGAGGGCGCTGACCGGAGCAACGAGCTGGAAAGTTGACTGACTGTTAATCATTAACAGATCAACAGATATGATAACATTAAACAGGTGCCGTGCTCACACTGTAACAGTTCACCCATTACAAATGTGCACAAAGGTGCTGAGTTCAGTTTGTTTTCATGACCTTGACGGAACATTTGGCTGTGGCTCTTCAGACAATGAACAGGAACATAATAGCGCACTAGTCATTTGACAAACAGGAGCAATAAGTGATAACAACAACAAGTAATTAGAATGAGTAATAACACGTTTTAAAAAACAGCAACCAAACAAATCAAATTAAAGCTGCAAGCAGCGACGAACGGGCCCGTCCATGTCGAGGATTGGAGGCGACACTTTTGTGTTGCCAGTAGGTTGACAGTGACTAAATATTGTTGTGTAACTGTATGGCAAATATACGAAGTTTGGCTCAGAATGGACTATATATGCATCAATTACAACAACCTCTTTCATTCAACGAAGACTCCAAAGCTTCAGTTAGCATCACAAAGGTCTTGAGATCAAATCTGATCAAATCTGACGGGCTGGGATCCATTTCCTGGAAGGAGTTTGTTTAAGTACGACAAAATTGGCGCCAAAATTGCACAGTAAATTCAAAATGGCTGACTCTGATGCTTCAAGCGTCATAATTAGTTTTTTTAACCAATATACAACAAGGGGTGTGTGAAACGCGCATATGCTGCTTCTGTATTTATTTTATTTAAAAAAAAAAATATATATATATATATTTATTTAAATTTACAACAGCAGTCTCAGTGCACAGTGAGTCCCTGTGACGACCACCAGGGGGCAGAGTTGCGCAAGAAATCTCCCCCACCGGGAGCCTCCGCCTCGGCGCGGGGAGCGGGGACAGACCCCTTAACGTGTAACGTGGATTTTAAAGCTTCGCCGCGAAGCTTAAGTGAACCAGGAAGTTCCGGTCTGTTGCGTTAGGGAACACACAACAACAAGGAAACGTCGGACCAGCTGGACACACACACACACACACACACACACACACACACACACACACACACACACGGGTCAGCCGTCCCAAACTTACAACAGGCATTTCCCACGTGAAAACTCCGCCTACCCAAACACACCATGGAAACAAAACCCAGCGCTTCCCAAACACCGAAGACCCGCCCCTCGCCTTTTTACCATTGGCTCAATTGAACGGCTGCGGGCCCGCCCCCGGAAGCCTCTGATTGGCCAGAATTCCCTGCAGTCAGGAAAGAAACACGGAAAAGAAAAAAAAAAAGTTATGGAGCGCAGCCTGTTTCTTTCTGGCTTTCCGTTGCACGCCGCTGCGTAGTTTTTAAGTAGGAAAAACACCCCCGCGGGAGAGAAGGGGGGAGGAGAGAGAGAGAGAGAGAAAGAGAGAAAGAGAGAGAGAGAGAGAGAGAGAGAGAGAGCGAACAAGACGCAGGGTTTCGCGGCCGCGGAGGGGGTCGGTCCAAACACTCGCTTCAGCGGCGAGAGACAGGTATGTTTTCCCGTTTCCAGGGACTGCCTCTGCTGATGTCACCGCGGAGGAGGGCGGCGGGCGAGGACAGGTGCGCGCACTGAACGCACCTCTCCAGTCCGGTGCCGTCGCGGAGCGGAGGATTACTCGACAGCCGCTTCTGGGGAAAAGAAATCATTGTTTTCGAAGTTTTTTTCTCCCCCTCCCACTATTTGCTGAAACTCTTTCCCGGGCGGCTCCGTGTATATTTTGGAATATATTTCACTCCGTGTCGACGTTTCGCGGCGCGGAGGAAGCCGCCGCCGCCGCCGCCGCTGCTGTTTTAACTCCCCTCCCGCCGGTGCACATAGCGGTGAGCCGGGGTGTGGGAGCTCGAGACGCCCCGGCATCAGAACCAGCACTTTTCCGCCTCAACGCAGCGCTGACGCAGCTGGTCTCGCATCCCGGTCGCAGACAGGTGATGCTCGGCTGATTCAGAGGGAGGATCGATCCCCGCCGGAGGGAGTTTGATGTGAAGGAAACAAACAAACAACCACAAAAAAGGGGGGGACTTGTTCTTGTTTATTCTCTGGGATGGAATATAACACGAGAGGACAGCAGCAACTTCTGTGAATCTGCTATGATTTCTCCGTGCGTCACTGCGTCTTAGGATCAGAAGCGGATCGTGCGCTGAAGGACGGTCGTTCCTCGGACTCGCTCCCCGGCCCCGCGACCATGTCCAAGACCCTGAAGAAGAAGAAGCACTGGTCGGCCAAAGTGCAGGAGTGCACCGTGTCGTGGGGGGGTTCCGGCGAGCTGGTGGCCGTGGCCGAGGTGCGCGGCGGCGCCGAGCTGGGAGAGTTCCCGCACCTCGGCCACGTAGTTTCGGAGGCGTTGGTGTGCCACGCCGGGAGGTTCCCCGCGAGCGGGGACGTGCTGCTGGAGGTGAACGGCACTCCGGTGAGCGGACTCACCAACCGAGACACGCTGGCCGTCATCCGCCACTTCCGAGAGCCCGTCCGCCTGAAGACCGTGAAACCAGGTGGGTGCCCCCCCCCTCCCCTCGTCGTTTTGAATAACAATACCCCCCCCACCCACACACACACACACCCACCTACACAACATGCACGTTTTGTTTAAGCAGAGCAACCTGAAGATTCAGAGAACAGGTGGGACTCGTATCATGAATAAATGATTGAAACTTGGTGTGTGTGTGTGTGTGTGTGTGTGTGTGTGGGGGGTACAGCCTCCCAGTTTAGCCCGTTTGCCTGTGGAGCGGTGCGTGTAAGCATCAGTGTGTGTGTGTGTGTGTGTGTGTGTGTGTGTGTGTGTGCGCGCGTGCTTACCCCATCTGAAGATAAGGAAGAAAAAAAAAACGTGACACACACACACACACACACACACACACACACACACACACACACACTCCTCCCTCTCCTCTCACTCGTGTGCAGACACACAATTCCTGCTTCGGCTGCAGCACAATCGTGCCACACAACGACACACGCTGCAGACGTGCACAGATGTGTGTTTGCACCGCGGTTAATCCCCTGTGTTGACCGTCCAGTTCTCATGACTTCACACACACACACACACACACACACACACACACACACACACACACACACACACACACACGCACACGCACGCACGCGCGCGCGCTGCTTTAAAGTCATTGTCATTCCGTGTGTGCGCGAGCTCGGCTAAAAGCTTATTGATTGGTTGTGTGTGTGTTATTACCCGACTTACGAGCTGTCAGTTTGTGCTCCATCATGTCTGACGTTGTCTAATGAACGTGCTGAATGTACCGAAACGCGCTGACAGCCGAACTCCGGCAGTCACGTGGGACAGAGAGGTTGTGTGTGCGCGTGTGTGTGTGTGTGTGTGTGTGTGTGTGTGCGCGTGCGCGGTGGGATTGGGCAGAGGCGCTGCTGAGCGCGGCACTTTGAACACTTAGCAGGGGTCTTGTTAATGGCCGCCTCTCCAGCTCACGCGGTGTCTTCCAGGTTTAACTGAATCAGTTAGGTCCATATCCTTAAAATACCCAGGATGCTTTGCAGGTGAGGTTCAACCTGTTGACGGCGACGCGCTGCCGCTGGGGTCGGTCGGCACCAGCAGGACGTGTCGCGTGGCGCCGGCGAAGGCGTTGCGTCAGCTCCGCTCCCCTCTCGACCTTGATGTGCGCTGAGCGCCGCGGTCACGTGTCGCGGCCTCGTCGCGCGTTTGCATCTTTTGTCCGCTCGCTCGTGATTAATTCATGCTTCATCCATCATTGATGGCTGCGCCGCGCCAAGGTGAGGCGGTGGGCGGATCGGATGTTAGCCGCGCTCCCGTCCTCCCGAGACTGCGAAGTTGGGAGCGCGGATCGGCGCCTCGCTCCTCGCGTGTCGCCGTCGCCCGTTTTTTCCGTTTGCGTCCTCATGCGGCTTCACAGCTCAGACCTTCCCGGCACAGAAAGCCTGAGTCGGCGCGGCGTGGGGGCGTCGCTCCGGCTCCAGACGGGCCGGGGCGCTCAATATGCAGCCCCCGTCCCGCGAGGAGGCGGTAACCTTGAGGGGGCGACGGAGGAGAGCGGAGGCGCAGCTCATCGATTGATGCTGTAATGTTGTTGTTGTTGTTGTTGTTGGTTTTACCTCGCGGAGCTTAATGGATGTCGTGTTTAGCTGTGTCCCCACCCCCCGAGAATCACAAATCAGGTGTGTAATGGTCAACGGGTGTCCTCCTCCTCCTCCTCCTCCTCCTCCTCCTCCTCCTCCTCCTCCTCCGCTGAAAGGTAGATAATGATAATGACGCCGGGACATCGTCTACTTGTAGCGTGATACATCATTCAGAATGGCAGCGCTTAATGAAGCCAGTATTTCTTACAGTAAAGACGCCGGCCTCCTTCTCTCGGTAACGCTCGCGTAGCGCCCGCCGCGCACCACCAGCTCCACCAGCTCCACCTGTGGCGTCTGACAAACGAACCGCGCGAGTGTGTCATTTCATACAATCGCGCTCCACTTAATACCCGGGGAGAGGCGCTCTAAATAAAAAGCAGGGGCCGCTTGGTTTTGGTTCCCGAGACGTCTCGCCTGGGGGCTTTTTATTCTGGTGTGCGCGGCAAACCTGCAGGATTGTCGTCGTTGTTGTTGTGGATCTAGTGGATTGTGTTTTCACACAGAAAGAGCCCGGTCATGCTGAGCTGGAGACGTTAGCCGCGAGCTCTTTAACCAACACAGGTAAAGTTGAAGGAGCAGGAAGTAGTTCGTGGCAGGTGGAGCGTGACAGCGTTGTTAGCGGCATTAGCATGTTACCTGGAGAAATGTAGGTTGTTAGCGGCAATGAACTGGGAGGCGCTTGATGTGGCCACCTCCAACCAGCGCCGCCCGAAGGTTACCCTACAACCGCCTTTAGGGGGCTGTTCCTCTTGTTCCCGCCCCCCTCAAATGATCCTGGAGCTCCTGGTGTTGGGAACAAGCCTGCTGTTACACCTGCCTGCCCCCCCCTGCATAGAGGAGCTGTCAGGACCTCCCTCCAGCTCCTGCTCCTTTTGTCATGTCTGCAGCGCGGCCCAGGTGAGTTTCACCGTTTACCTGGAGAAGAAAAACTTTCACCGTGACCAGACAGCGTGTAGCTACACCCCCCCCCCCCCCCGTGCTCCGACCACGGAACGCCGCTCAGTATTCCAGGTGCGGATGGAGGCGAGCCGCCGCCCTCCTGGTTGATGTCATCCACCCATGCTCCCAACCTGTCACACTCCTCCGCCCCGTCAGCGGCGCGAGCGGGACGGGAGACGCCGAAACCCCCAGACGGCGGCGTCTGCTCTGAATACCAAAACGCGTCTCCTCCCCCCTCTGTCCCTCCGCCCCTCCTGGAGCGGCCCCTCCTCCCCTCTCCTTCCTCCTCCTCCTCGTCCTCCTCCTCGTCCTCCTCCTCCTCCTGCAGCGAGGAAAGACGTCACCCGTATCGTTTCAGAAAACTCCTGCGGCAGTTTTACGCTCTCGACACCTTCTGGCGAATGGCGGCGCTCCCTCCAGATGTTCAGCGACACGCGCATCCTTCTTCATCCCGGCGGGCCGTCGCCGTCCGCGGCGCCGCACTGCGGTACGCGAACGGGCCCCCGCCGGCAGCAAAGATGGCGGTTTCTTACGGAGCCGTGACTTGGCAGGCGCGTGGAGACGAGCGTGCGCCGATTCAACCGGGGCTGTCGACTCGTCCACGTCAGCAGCAGCGGCGTATCGCTGCCGGTGGATGATATAGCTCAGTGATGTGTGTGCACACACACACACACACACACACACACAAACAGACGCACACACTCCTTCCCTCAGCTTGACTCCTAATTGGTCTCCCTCCCTGCAGCTGTTTATCCCCTCTGAGAGGAGACGAGGTCAGAGTGCGCGTCGCGTCACGAGGCCCCGACGTTCCCTCGGATGATTTCCGCTGCGACTCGATGTCGTTGCGCAGTTTGAAACAGAGATGGTTTTTTTCGCGGCCGCTAAGTCGGCGGCGAGACAGAGGAGGATGTACAAAAGGAGTCCACGCTCCAAACTACTTCCTGTCACTTTCAAAATAAAACCCCAAACTTCAGTTGTTTTATTTTTAAAGCCCAACGTGGAGTCAATCGATTCCTTAAACGGCGTTTTCCCGTCGGTCTTCGTTGCTCGCCCAGTTTCCTGATGACACAGGTGCATCTGTGGATGGGGGGGGGGGGAGAGATTATCTGATATCTGATTGAAGCCAGTTTCATCCAGATGCCCCCGCCCCCCCCCCACCCACCCGACGAGAGCCGAACACCCCCGCGGCCCTGCCGCAGAGGGAAGGAGGCAGCTGGTGCGTCGCTGAAAAACTTCCCCCGAGAAGGATGTGTCAGATTTAATCTGGGGGGGGAGATAAACACCGAGCAGGTTTTGAGAAACGAGGTCAAACGGGGAGGAGTGAGGAGGAATAAGAATCTGATCATTAATCGTATTGATCCTCCATCGTGGAGCGCCGCCGCCTGCGGTTCATCAAGACGCACACGTTGAGTTTTTCGTGTGTGTGTGAGCTGACTGTGTGTGTGTGTGTGTGTGTGTGTGTGTGCACATCCCACCACCCGGATCGCCTCCTCCGCTGTCCTGCCCGTGTTTCTCGAGGACGACGCGGCGGCAGCGTTCCCGCTTCCTCGGACTCCCTCAGATCCCGCGGGGAGTTTATTTCGAGGGGGCAATGATAAGTCGTAAGACGGATCGCCAGCGCCAGGACTGCGCTCGCCGCAGTCGGGACCCGGGTCATAAATCAGCCGAGGAGACTCAGTCCCACCGCCCGGGCTCCCGGTCCGTACTTCGGACTTGGCCCGTTCCCGTGGCGACGGGCCCCCAGTCGATACTTGTTCTGCTGGTGTGGCCCGCTCGGCCGTCCGTTTTTAGCGCCTCGTGATAGAAAGGCCGCCGCCGTCCTGCGACCGCCCGCTTCGGTCCGCTACCGGCGAGGGTCGGCCATTTTCCTCGGCGTCGTCATTAATGCGGCGCGTGTCGCGGCAAGAGTGTCCTGCTCCGCGGAGATGAGGATCCTTGAGCGTCCTCATTAGAATTCATGGATGTCGGGATCTGGGCCCGGCCAATTTAGCTCGCTCTGCTCCTCGGCTTTTCTAACAGGTTATTGATCGGGTCCAATCTCCTCGCCCCCGTTAAAGTCGGCTGACACATCCGCCGCCGCCGCCGCCGGACCTGATCTCCGCGGCGTCCTGCTTACGCGGTGTTTGACTCGGAGGGCGCTCCGACGGCGACTCGCGACGTCTCCTCTCGTTATTTCCTGCAAATAAAAACGATCTCCGGATTCAAATCGCAGAATATTTCTGTTTTTTTTTTCTCCGCCTCAGGAGATCACATGAGGCCGTGGAGAGAGAGTGGGAGGACGCGTCTCGCTGCAATCCTGACATCGCAGTGATGCAATCAGGGGAGGATCCGGGGCCGGTACCAGTCATACCGGCCCGCCGGGCCACATTGTTTGAATAGTTTCGCGATGCGTCGCTGTAAATATCCTCCGCTGTGAAAACAGTTTCTGTCCGTCCGGGTTTGCAGAGTGGAGCGTGCGGGGGTGAAGGTGGGGGTCGTGCATCTTTAGGGCGGCGGCCTTTTTCCCATCAGCCCTTGCACCCCAGGAGTTGCCGCAGCGTTTCCTGGCGTCACGAGCAGTTGGGTCTCGCCGTGAAATTCTCCGATTCATTACATAACGATGACGACGTCGCGGGAGCAGCGTTCACCCAGGAACGGCGAGCACGTGTGGAATGCAGTTATTTTGGACAGGTGCTCGCTCGCGGCACGTCGTTAAACGTTAAAAACTCCGGGGGCAGCCACTTCCTGTTACTCGGACGCAGCCGTTTGTGTGTCTGTGCGTGTTTGCCTGGTTTCGGCGCGATGCGTCAAAACCTCGTCGAGCGCCGTGCGCTCGTTCGCCCCGCGGACGAAGAACGGCGCCGAGGTTCTGCGCTCGCAGGACTTCCTGCGCCGCTCCGGGGAGGAATGCGGTCGGGCCGGTTCAGCTTTTTTTCGGCGCAGACGCACAACCAGTTCTCTCAGGTGTGAGCGACGAGCAGCATCCCGACCCGTTAAAGCAGAGCGGCCCGGCCCGGCCCAGCCCGAGTCAAAGACCTCAGCTTTAGAAAAGCGGGTTTATCTAAGAGCTGGTCCAGGTTGGGACGTCCCGCCATGCTTGATCCGGTTTCGGGATATGATGCTTCCTCCGGATCGGTGCTGACACACACATATATACACATACATCAGAGTTAAGGGCAACACAACAGTTTGGGTCGCATCTTGCTCCATTAACCACATTATTCACGTCGTGCTGCGAATGCGTTTCTTCGCCGCAGCGAGTGAAATGCAAAGCTAAAAATAAGAAATCTTTTCTGGATGAAGTGTAAACTGTAAAAGTTAATGGTGTAAAACAGCGTCCGATTTATTCTGCTTTTTTTTTTTTTAATCTCCACGTGACGAACAACGGCGTGATCCCACACGGAGGCCGAGCATGCGGACGCGCACCCCCCGTAGATTCAGTTTGACGAACGAAAATGGAACTGAACACACACACACACACACACACACACACACGTGCGCGATGCCGCTCCTCCGCTAATGATCCCGCTCTCCGCCGAACTCCCTTCTATTATTGGGATGCGATTGTCCCGTTCATCCATCATTGGCTGCCTGCTGATGCGGGTTGGCAGGGTGGCCCGGCACTTTTCTCATTTTAGTCCTCTGCCCCCCCCATCCAACCCCCCTTCCTTTTTTCTCTCCTTTTATCTCCTCCATCCTTCTGTTTTCCTCTCGCTCGTCATGTGGGAGACTGGCTGAAGTGGAGCAGGCTTTATTCTCCTCTTTAACGGTGGCGGCTTCATCACGAGACGTCTGAAACCACGGCGACCGCTCCAGTTTTTGATTGATCAAGCTCGGACGCCGTCTGTCTCGCACGCATCGGCATCCTCATGTAAAACTCGCCCCCCCCCACGTGAAACCGCCCGCGCTTGTTTGTTGGTTTCGGGGGAGTTGCTGAGCAGCATTGTGTTTCCAGCCGGAGCCTGTTTTTCCAGATCGAAGGCCGACGGTGTGTGTCGCACGTGAGCCGCGCTCCGCTGATCGCAGGTGGAGATAATCGCCGCCGTCCTCGCCAGCCGATCCGACCGCTATCGCTTGCGCCCGCTGACATCCGATGCCTGGGAACGGGGACGTCTCCCTTTTTAAAGATTTAAAGAGAAAGGCTCTCAGAGGACGGGGGGGGGCGGGGTTTAGGATGACACATCCGCCCACCTGAGGACAGGTGAACCCAGTCCTCTCTGTCCGTCACGCAGCGGCGGTGCTGCAGCGTGCAGACGGCCTTCGCACGTGCACGGCGTGGAACGACAAACGAGCGGCGTTTTGTGTTCTCTCCCGTCTGCTCGTCGCGTGTCTTCCTCCAAGGTGCCTCGCGTCGTCTATTTGGTAACACACTTCCTTTTGTATCGGCGGCGCGAGTCGCCGCGGCGAGAGAGGAGCTCACGCGGGGAAATAACGGCGTGTAAACGTGAGCTGCGATAATGGCGGCGCGTTTGCAACAGGAAGCTCCTCGGCGGGAAGGGGGCGCCCGGGGAAACTGGGTAATGAGCGGGAGAAGGCGTTTGACATTCTCGCGGCGCTCTGCAGAAGAAGAAGAAGAAGAAGAAGAAGAGCGGAGGGAGGAGGAGGAGGAGGAGGAAGGGGATTAGGAGGGAGGGAATGAGGTCTGAGCTAAGCCCCGCGCCCCATCTGGGAGCAGATGAGCCACACCGGCTGGAAGTCGCGGGTCGAGCCAAGTCATCATCATCGGCGGCGGGAGAATTACGGCCCATTGCAGATAATGTCCGGTCGCAAATGTCACGACGATCAGGCGTTGATTAGCCGCGCTCGGGTCGCTCGGCAGCGCCCGCGCCTCGCCGGGTCATTAAGCTGGAGAGCGGTCGCCGCTGGACTATGAGCCCCGCTGTGTGTGTGTGTGTGTGTGTGTGTGTGTGTGTGTGTGTGTGTGCAATACACTGAAGCGATACGTGTCCACATCGAAAATCGTTTTCCTGCAGCGGTGCAGGAGTGTGAAGCCGTGTTGTGTGTGTGTGTGTGTGTTTTTCCCACGTTGTGTAAATGGGAGTTTCTGTGTGGGCGGGTGCTGCATTCCTGCGTTTGTGTTTCTTACCAAAGTCCAAGTGTTCTCTGAACTCGCGCTTCCTCGGGCCGGCGACACGTTTAATTAACGTGGGTTTTTTTTGTGTGTGTGTGTTCGGGTCGGGTCGCCCTCGGGTCAGAACCTCGGGTCAGAACCTCGCTCCGTCTGACGAGCTTCACGTTTGATATGACTATCAAGGATTTGGGATTAGCCCCCCCCCCGGCATCATGTGACGCCGGCGTTTAACGCGTCTGCCAATCACCGCGGATTACCCCCCCGACTGGTTGAGGCAGAAGTTGGGCATGTGATGATTTAAGTCTGAACCCCCCCCCACACACACACACACACACACACACTCAGCCTGAGCGCGACCGCCGGTCACATGCCAGGCACGGGGTGGGAGTGGGCGTGGGTGGTGATGGGGGGGACACGGAGCATCAGGTGTGCAGTTGTGCGACTCGTGCACTTGTTGTCGTAAGTTGTTGTTCAGGGAAAATAATTGCACAACTTAAGGAAATGTCCCTCCTGAGAGAGGGAGGGGGGGTGGGGGGATGGGGGGGGGCTAATGGAGTCTATTGTTCTCCTGATCCCTGTGCAGACTTCATTGAGTGTGTGTCTGTGTGTGTGTGTGTGTGTGTGTGCGTGCGGAGGGCTGGAAGAGTTTAGGGTTGTGCGAGGTGCTTGGTGGTGGTGGGGGGGGGGGGTCAGGAAGAACAACAGGAGTGTGTGTTATGCTGCTGGACCCCAGCTGGGGCCTGACTTACACACACACACACACATGCACACACAGACGCACACTTGCTTTCTTACAGTTGAGTGAGTCATTGTGTGGTGAGCTGTGTGCGTGCATGCGTGTCACGAACCGCTCCTCACCACGAACACACACCTGTGATGTGTGGATGAAACTCGGTGTCGGACGTGTGTTGTGCGTTTGTGTTGAGCTGAGGCAGCAGCTGCACACAAACGTCTCCACATCTCATGTTTTCTTTATTTTTCCCGCCCACATTCTTTTTTTTTTTTTTGTGTGTGTGTGTGTGTGTGTGTGTGTGTGTGTGTGTGCGCGTCCGGGACAAGTCGCACATTTGAAGCGGCCTTTTTTTTTTTTTTTTCCTCGCGTGTCTCCGCGCCGCCTCGCTCTCGTCTTCCCGGAACCGGCATCTCTCCGGAGATCGGGTCAAGAGTGCGTTACCTCTAATGCTCGAACCTTGTAAATTCTGATTTGTTACCCTGAGACGTTTTCTTGTCTGTGTGTGTCTGTGTGTCTGTGTGTGTGTGTGTGTGTGTGTGCGCACCGTGTTCAGATCAAGTATTGATCACCACTTTTAAGTATCGACCCGTGTCGCCGGTGCGGTTCTGCTGAAGGGTTGCTGCAGCTTCGCTTGGGACAAAACCCGCCGCAAATACGCCGTCGCAGGACGCAATGGTGGGGGGAGGGGGGGGGGGGGCTGTCGTTTTCCACGCGGCGTGAATCAGATGTTCGTGCGGTTGCTAAGCGACCGGTGCCGCCCGCATGTGGAAAAGTTTGGAATATTTCAGCCGGTCCTCCTCGCAAATTCCGCAAAGGTCAGGAACGCAGCAGAGCGGCGTCTTCGGCGATGACGAGGGAGGAAGACGGGAGCGAGCGGCGAGGGTGGAGTGTGTTGTGATGTCAGATTCAGAACCAGAGTTGGGTTTCAGCACTTTCCCCTTTAACGACCTCAGACTCATTAACGCGCTGCACTTTGATGTCAGCAAACTGCCGAGTTCTCTAACAAATATCGCCCGATTGGAAAAAACGCCGACCTCGACCTCGCCGAGCCAAATTGGTCCCGGGACGCGCGGCGAGCGGGTCCAATCGATGGAGCCGTGACGCCGCTCGCCGCGCTTTCGTTCTCTCCTGCCTGACTTTGGGGGTTTGAGGTGTCGATTCTTTAAAAGGCGACACGCGGTTTCACTGTACGCGATCAAAACATCCTCCTCTTCCTCCTCCTCATCCCCCCCTTCCTCCTCCTCTTCCTCGTCTTCCTCCTCCTCCTCTTCCTCTATCCTCCTCGTCCTCCTCTCTCGAGCACCACCAGCGAAAAATGAGATAACGCTGTAACCTTCGAATCCTCAGCCTCCGGCGCAGGACAGCTTATCTTAAACCGCCCCCCCCCGCCTCGGCCCGTCACTCCTGAATCAGCTCCTCGCGGGGGGGGGGGGCAGCGGCAGCCATGACAGTGGTGACCTCGACCAGTGGAGGAGCGTCACCTGGGATATGTAAATGTACAGCATCCAACGTATGCCATGGGGGGCACTCGTGTGTGTGTGTGTGTGTGTCCCACACACACCCCACCCTTGATAGAATGCTGTTAAATCAATAATGGCGGCAGCGGCGTCTGATCGGGTTTTTATCAAGAGCGAAACCAGAGGCCCATTAGGGACGATCACCCATCAGCGCCGCCGCCTCTCCTGACGCTCTGATAAGATATCGCTCTTCCCGCACCGCAGCGTCAAGGTCGCCGCGCTCCGAACTTCCGGGGCCACGGGGGGGGGGGGTCGCCAAGCCCGCTCGCCGCTCGCCGCTCGCCACGCTCTTTCCCCACAATGCAATTTGGCTCGGAGGCAGCTTTTATTACCGAGGGAGTCGAGCAGATAGAGATCGAGGATTTGGGACTGCACCTGACGTGATAAGGATCCTGGTCTAATGCCCCCCCCCACACACACACACACACACACACACACACACACACACACACACACACACACACACACACACACACATACACACACATACACATACACACCCCCCGGCAGGGTTTTCAAATTACACAAGCAGCTCAACCCACCGGGACCAGAACCACGCGAGACCGGAGCGCTGCTGATGACCAAGGCCACGTCGTTTATGCGCTTCCATGGCAACACCTCTGGTCCTGCCCCCCCCCCCAGAGGAGGGGTGATGTGCTGTGTGGATCATATGAGTTTAAGTGGAGGGGGTCTGCACTGCAACATGAAACGGGGGGGCATCACTTTACCACAACAGACCCCCCCCCCCAAATCAACTGCCATCCTCCAGCTTTGGGTGGGGTCAGCACCATCAGTAGACGAGGCATATGTCCCCACTCCTGGTCCTCCTGTGTGAGGGGCTTTGGGGGGGGGGTCATAAACTGAGGCTAATTGGCAGCGGGTGGGGGGGGTCATCTGCCAATCTGCTGCTGTTCATTCTGCTTAGAGAGGAGGAAGAGGAGGAGGAGGAGGAGGAGGGAGGTTGGGTGCAGCATTGAGTGCAGCTGGAAGACGGTGTGTGTGTGTGTGTGTGTGTGTGTGTGTGTGTGTGTGTGGTGTGTGTGTGGTGGGGGGGGGGGTGGGGGGCAGATGCAGAGCGGAGTCAACAAAGGTTGCCATGACACTGGATGATAACACCACTGTGTGTGTGTGCGAGTGTGCACAGGCCGACACATTATTGATGAACAAACACAAACACATCGTCGGTATAGAGCGACACAAAAGACACCCGTTCCAAAGCTTTCTGGGATTAAAAATCTGAATTAGAAGCTTAATCACGGACAAATCCTGTAAAATTCCCGTCTGTGAATCAGAATAAGTTTTGTGTAATCGAGTTGAGTCCCTGCTGGCCAATAGCAGCGCCCCGTTTGATCGATCACCCGCGGACAATGCCGGACGCTCCCCGCCAGCGAGGAATTACAGGAAAACGTCCCACGGGATTTGTTTTTTGGATTAGGCCAATTTCCTGCGAGGCGTTGGTAATCCTCCGGGGGAGGGAGGGGGTTAAGTCTTTTTTGAGGCTGCAGTCTGACGGACTGATCCCCCCCACCCACACACACACACACACACACCGGTCTGCATTCACAGGGGGGTGGGGGGTGGGGGGGCTGAGCATTATGTAATTCATAACATCAAATCCCACCTGCCTGGCATTTGTCTTCATCTCACGTCGCTCTGTCCTCAATTTATCCGTCCACTCTGTCTTCCTCTCTCAGTCCATCCGTCCATCCATCCTCCTCTCCAGGCACACATCCATAATCCTGCGCTTCATCCGGCACCGGGGGTGGAGGGTGGGGGTTGGGGGGTGGAGCATCCGTTCCTCTGTAGCTTCCCACCATCCGGGGCTTGTTTTCCCAACTTGGGTCGATACCACTTCATAATAGTCAAGTTTAATGCAAACTCAGACCCCCCCCCCTCAGGAAGTCTCTACAAATGAACTTGAGAACAATTTTTTCTGGGGTGGGGGGGGGGTCTTGTGACCAGCGAGTGTATGTTCCTGCTGTCTGGCTAATGTGTGTTAGCCCGGCAGCTAATTAACAAACTGACAGTTCAAGTAGTTCCTGTTGATGACGGCGTCAGTCTGAACCCCCCCCCCCTCATGAGGACTGTGTGGTGTGTGTGTGTGTGTGTGTGTGTGTGTGTGTGTGTGTGTGTGTGTGTGTGTGTGTGTGTGTGAGATGGGGGGGGTTACACAGGTAACTGCTTCAGTCTCTTTCTTATTTTTCTCACGATTCTTTTCTCGCCTCACACTTCTGCAGCCTCCGACCCGCTCGCTGTTCCCTTCTCGCCGAGCTGTCGTCGATGGTGACGTTCCTTGAATCACATTATTAACCTGTTTCAGCCCCCCCCCAAGCCTCTCCTGGCTGCCGGCTGTTCTGCTCCTCAAGAGCCGTTGGGTCAGAACAGGGGGACTAATCGTCTCATTAGCGACGTGGCGTCTGGACCCCCCCCTCGTTAATTTCAGAGCTGATGAGGTATCATTGACCCCGGCTCCCAGCATGCCAATGTTTTGCTGGCGTCGTGTGAGTCGGTGGGCAGTTTGGGGAGAAAAAAAAATCACTACTAACATTTAAGACATTAAAGCGCGATCGATATTCCCACAGCTCCGTTAACAACTCGGGTATCACGTCAAACTTCACCCCCCAGAGAAACTGGATTGTATTCTCGCCACATTCCAGAGAACGGCGAACAACCCGCCCCCCCCCCATTCTGCGTGTTAGCATGGATGTGTGCCGCTAAAATCAATATCTCATTAAATGAGATTATTATTCCTCCATTTCCTCCACATTACACGCCCCCCCACTTTCAAAGTTTTCCAGGTTTTGTGTGTCGGAGCAAATGAGAAAAAGTGTTTGTGGACGATTTATTCGGGTTGTGTCAAATAAATAAACAAAGGGAAGGATCACGAGGCGAATGTAAAGACAGCCGAGCGTGTCGTCCTGGAGATAAAAACACAAAAGATTGTGCGTGTCCCCGCGTGTCGCTGATCAAAGCTTCGCATCTCGTATTCAGGTCACGGTTTGAAGTACTTTTTAAAGTACTGATGAAGTATTTTTTATTTTATTTTTGTTTGCTTTTTTTCCCCGCTGACAGGCAACAGCTCAGATCATGTGGTTCTTTGTGGAGCAGCAGCTGTACATTCAAACACAACTTTATTCATCGCTGCTTCGACACAACTATTGTTTCCACCCACCTTGGTTTATTCCTTCCTGGCTTTGTAAGGACCGTTCTCTGACGAACTGGCTCCTGGGAGGGAGGGGCCAGACACACACACACACACACACACACACACACACACCCCACCCCAGCTGTCGCCGCCGCCTCATTGGCTGTAGCCAGGGTTCACTTTGTGGCTGTTTGGGTTGAGGATGTAGCCCGTGCAGAGATGCATTACATCATCGCCTGACACACACACACACACACACGCATGCATCAGTACAGGTGAGAAAGTGACACATGATCAGACGACCTCATAACTCCGCCCACTTCTCGACATCTTCCCCCTGTGTGCACGGTGGCATCTCTGTACCTGCACATCGTTCGATTTGATTAATGGCGTTTTTTTTCCTCACGCTGCACGTGTACGACAGCGCCACGTCCTCGCCTCATCTTCGTGGCGTTTTTTAACGTAATTGGCCTTTTCCCGCCAACCCCCCACCCCACCCCCACCCCCACCCGCCACTCGTGCCCTTTGTGAGGATCCACCTCACGCCCGACCCAGCCCGAGCGTTAATTACCAGCCCGGGGGCGCATTGTTGTGTCTTATCTCGCTGGAGCACAAGGACCCGCCAGACAGCCGCGACATTTTTCGTGTGGGGGGCGGGTGGGCGGGTGGGGGAAGGTCATTTCTCAAAGAGCGAAAAACAAACGGCGGCGACGTCCCCGTGAAAGGCCGCGATATAACACCAGATCCAGAGCTGACGATTACACGCGGCTCTTCGCCCGCTTTTGTGCGACGCACGCCCGACCTCGACGGCCGCTGTGGATAATCGCCAGATTCGTCGCCGCGCGGCGGGCGGCATCGGTTTCAGCCCGTTCCAGACCCAACGATGGGTCGACTCACGCGCGGCGGTTTTGTGTTGCGCCGTGGACGTGCTGTGAAATCAGGTGTGTGTGCGCACACGTGGTGACATGAGTGACATGGCGCCTCTCACATTATAAAATGTGTGTTTTTTCTCCTCCTCTCTTTTTACCACCCTGATTTGATTCATCAGCATTTCCTCTGGGTTTTGTGAGTAGGACGCCAAGAACACTTTTTATATTTGTCATTTTTGTTCTGAACACAAAAAAAAAGGAAAGGCGCAGCGGCCTTGGAGGGAGAACGCACACGCTTCGCGCTGGCGTCACCGGCGACGAGAACATCGTTTTATTTTTTTTTCTTCTCTCGCCTTTTCCTCCCGTCGAGCGTTTTGCGGGGAGGGCGTGCTTGGGGTCACGGCGCTGTACGGTAATCACAGGAGCTCCTTCATGTTTAACAAAAAAACCCCCAACCTCTTCAGTCTTCCTTCCATCGCCACGGAGACGTCGGGCCCGGTTCTTATCAGGCGTTTTTTTTTTTTTTTTTTATTGTCGGGTCGGCTCCTCCCTCCCTCGTTCACCGGTGTTTGCTTTCAGCCGGGCGAATCGAGGATGATGCTCAAATCCTCCCACTCCTGAGCCCGGCGTGTGTGTGTGTGTGTGTGTGTGTGTGTGTGTGTGTGGGGTGGGGGGGACAATGGGAACATTGTTGGAGTGCGCTCGGTTCTGGAGACGGCCTGGTCACCGCGCCGCCCGGTCTCCCGGCGACGAGCTTGATGCGGGCAGATAAAGAGCTCGAGTGTGAGCGTCGCCTCTCGACGGCGCCGTTTTTGTTGTACCTGCGCCCTGGAAGTTTCACTCATACTCCTCTCAGTGTGTGTGTGTGTGTGTGTGTGTGTGTGTGTGTGTGTGTGTTTGGTGGTGGGGGGGGGCACCCTGCCAGCGAGCCTTTCCACCTCAGAGAATTAGTCCATTTAATTTAGGCTGTGTAACCTTGAGAACGCCATTCATCTTTCTCCTGTATAGATTTTTCTCATACTTGACTGCCCCCCCCATACTGTTTTTTTTTTTTTTTTTTTTCCCGCGCCTCTCATTCTTCTCCATCACGCCGGCAGCAAACGGTGGCAGCCGGGCTCGGTTGAATTACGGCGTAGCCGGATGGAGTTCGACGGCTCCCCAGACGGACGTGAGCGGGGTGAAAGGAGCCCCGCGCCGGGCGGCCTCTCCGATAATGGAATGCGGCCGCTCAACAGCATTCATAAATATTCAGATCCGAGGGGTGGGGGGGGGTTTGGCGAGGTTGTGCGGCGCAAGCTGTCAGTGGCATGAGGAAGAAGGAGGAGGAGGAGAAAAAAGAGTGGCTGCATTCTACCATGCGGCGAGGAATGTGTGTGTGTGTGTGTGTGGGGGGGCACATTGTGTTGTTTTTTTTTGTCGAGGGTTTGTTTGACTTCAACTATCACATGATGATCTCCTCTATCTGGAAAACAAACATCCCGCCGCCTCGCCTCCGCCTCAACAATTAGCATATGCAGCGCATGGCGACAAATTAACGTGGCGGGGGCCGAAAGCCGTTAGCGCGTTAGCAAAGCTAGCACCATAGCTTTGGTAACCACCAACCCCCCCAAAAAAAAAAAAAAAAACAAAAACCAAAAACCAGGATGTAACTTCATCATCAAATGTTTTAACTGTCGGCCAAATTGCTGTGATGCTAATCCCGTTAGCCTCAGCTGTACTTAGCGTTTGGTGCTAGCTAGCAATATTAGCATGAGGAATGTCGGCTGTTAGCAGCATGTTAGCGCCGCCGTTTGGAGCATTTTAGCACCAGGGCTTTAGCGTTTAGCTTCATCATCAAATAGTTTAACTGTTGGCCAAATAGCTGTGAAGCTAATTCCATTAGCCTCAGCTGTACTTAGCGTTTGGCGCTAACTAGCAATTTAGCATGAGGAATGCCGGCTGTTAGCAGCACGTTAGCGCCGCCGTTTGGAGCATTTTAGCCTGAGGGCTTGAGCGTTTAGCTTCATCATCAAATAGTTTAACTGTCGGCGAAATAGCTGTGAAGCTAATCCAGTTAGCCTCAGCTGTACTTAGCGTTTGCTGCTAACTAGCAATATTAGCATGAGGAACCCCGGCTGTTAGCAGCACGTTAGTGCCGCCGTTCGGAGCATTTTAGCACGAGGACTTTAGCGTTTAGCTCCGAGCTCTGCTGTGGAGCTGTAAGACTACTGTGTTTGTATTGAACGCTACTGTTACACAAAAAAAAACCTCCCAGAACTTTGGGAACCACTGATTTTGCAACAAAGGCCGATCGATCATGCTTTATCCACAAACTGAATGTTAATGCATGATCATTCGACCCCCCACTCCACCCACACACATACACACACCCACACAGACTGAGTGTGGTTCGGGGGGGTCAGACCACCTTGTGTACTGCACATTCAGTTGTCGTGTGGAATCAGAGCCGAAGTGTGTGAGGCCTTTTTTTTTTTGCCGCGACGGGGGCAAAGACTTGTGGTCTTCTGGAAAAGTGGAACTTCACCACTTCATTTCACAAACTGCTGGCTACTTGTTGCAACTTGTGTGTGTGTGTGTGTGCGTGCGTGCGTGTGTGTGTGTGTGTGTGTGTGTGTGTGTGTGTGTGTGTGTGCGTGCATGCATGGGGGTCTTATGAATGATATTTCTGCAGACCACTGCGGTGTGGCTGCTCCTCTGAACCCGGCTCTCAGATTATATGTTTAGTCAAACAGCTCCACGTCTAGAATATCCCGAATTCCTTCCGAGGCAAAACCGTTGCTTAATCTCCGAGCGAGAAACTATTTCACGAAGCGGTTCCAAAAAAAAAAAAAAAAAACTCCAACCAGGCAAGATAAAAAGGAAAAAAAAAACCCTCATTCCATTTTCTTATTTTGTCAGAAAGCCCACCCCCACCCCCCCGCTGTGGGACGAGCGTCGGCCTGTGCTGGCACCCAGATAAAGCGGATCAGCTGGCACAGAAGAGGCGTCCATGTCCAATCTCTGTTTGCCCCCCCCCCCCCAGCAGTGTTTTGATATTAACTATCTGCTGCAGCCAGGAAGGCAAAGGAATGAGGACGGGGATGTGGGAGGGGTTGTGTGTGTTGTGTGTGTGTGTGTGTGTGGGGTGGGGTGGGGGGGGCAGCCAAGTGAGCCAACATGCCACTCTCAAGGACGTCGACTCCTTTGACTGAGGACAGCCTCGGTCAGGCTGCGGCGTGTGTGTGTGTGTGTGTGTGTGTGTGCGTTTGTGTGCGTCGGAGCCTTTGGTTCAGTCCTCTGTGTGTTTATTTTTAGCAGCTAGCCACTATAACTGGGCAAATCCACAGGCTTAAACCATCAGGGGGCCTCAATTAGGAGGAGGAGGGGGTGGGGGTGGGGGGGGGTGGGGGTGGGGGGCGAGCTTCGGCGGCGTAACGACGGGTCGCTCGTTAACGATGGTCGTCGGAGCGGGAATTAAAACCCACTGTAAAAAACGTTAATGGGCGAGCGCACTTTTCACCCTCGCGGTCGCCCATTATGTCACTGCGTTCCCGCCAAAAAAAAAAAAAAAAATCCCACCATAAATTTAAAAAAAAATCCCACACACACACATTAATATCTGTCGCTTCATGACGTCGCCCCGTCCGTTAGGAGAGCGGTCAGATTAACGCTGTCGGACAAAAGCTCGGGCGGGATCCTGCCGCTCGCAGGAAAAAAGAGCGAGAAGTTCAAACCCGAGAAATGTGGTTCTGGAGAGTTCTGAAGATACAAGTAATGAGAATTTTTTTTTTTTTTTTTGCCTCGCAGATAAACTTTGATTGATGTTTGGAAGAGAAGTAAGTGGGCGACGGGGGGGGGGCATGAAAAGGAGGAGAAGAAGAAGAAGAAGAAATCCTTTTCAATGCGACGGACAGGAACAAGATAAGTGGGGGTGAAAGGAGGAGGCACATCGCAGACGTGGCGAGGGCTTCTCCGCGCCGCCGCCACCGCCGCCGCCGTGAATGACGGCGGATCAGATAGCAGCCCGGGCGCGGCGCCCTCGCTGAACTCCCCTGCCACCGCCGTCACGGCCTTCGCGGCTGACACACAAATCCAAGAGCTGCCGCTGTTTTTTTTTTTTTTTTTTTTTATATGCACGCCGTGTGGTCGCGAAAGTTTGCACCCCCCCCTTTCTTTACATCTCACGCAAATGTTCCTTCATCATCAAAAGTAAACGAAATTATCACGGAGTTATGAATATTATATGACCCCAAGATAAACCCCAAGCGGGCGGATCTCCAGCGCAGCACGTTTTTTAATTTCGCTGCAGTTTAAATGTAATTCAGGAAAAGATGGCTGTATTTTCTGTCCCTCCCCTGGTTTTTTCCTCTCCTGCAGCTGCCGCACGCACCGGCGCCAGCTGCAGAGAAAACAGTGTAATGGCGTGCATAATTCCAAAATGTTTTCCCTAATTAAATAGCGTCTTGACACTAATTAGTTCTCGCCGTTGAGAGAGCACAACCGGCGCAGGAAGCCTTTTTCGCGGCGCCTCCTGTTTCGTTCGCCAGGATGTCCCGATGAAGGGGGAGGAGCCGGCAGCCATCCTCCCGACTCGGCTGCGAGTTGACTCATTTGGTCCAATCAGGGGTGATACCGCTTTATTTCATACACAGTACAAGTACAAGTACTCGCTTTAGGGTACTTGCTGTTGCGGAGTACCGAAAGATGCAGATGTACTTTCAAAACGTGTTTTTAGTGTCGCCAGTTGTTGCTCACTGGTTGGCTTCAACAAACTAAATACACAACACGCACAACATGATGCTGCGTGCCGGTGTGTGTGTGTGTGTGTGTGTGTTGTATCATCAGTCAGTGTGTGAGAGTGTGTCGTCATCGCTCCTCCTCCGTTTTACGAGAGGTCGCGTTGCAGTCCTGCGGCGCAGTAGTATCAGAGTAGTTTTATGAGTACGAGCGTAGTATCGGTCCCGTGTACTCAGGGTTTACAACATGTGGTGCAGGATGCGTGATCACATGACTCCGCCTCCTCCTGTGGTGTCCCTCCCACCTGCCCGCTCTCCTCGCAGACGTTCGTCTCTCGAACCTTTAAACCCTTTCGTCTCCGCGGACGCAGCCGTTTTAATTTTTTCTTTCGTGGAGCACAGAATACATTTTTCCACCCGTGTGCGTTGCATTACAACAAAGTCGTTTTTGCGCTCTCTCCCTGCGGGGGGAACGCTGCCGGCTGCAGGCCGGCCGCGGCGGAGGCGGCGGCGTGACGGACGGTCTGGGACAGGTGTCGGAAGCGCTCGGGAATGTCGGGGCCGCTGGTCTGTCCCGGACGACAGGTGTTGTGAGTCGTTTGCGGAGGATGCCTTGCCCTTTGTGCGGCGCTAAAGAAAGCAACGCAAACATGTCCGCCGAGCTTGACGAGGGGCCGCGATCCTTCTGTGTCATCCAGGAAAAAAACACAAAAAAACGTAAAGCTTTAATTCATAATAATACGGCTTCGTCGGCTGCTCCTGGGTCAGCCCGGGAATGAGGTGTGAGTAATGATGTGAGGTCATAGCTGGGATCCATCTGCGTCTGGTTAGTCTTTACTTTACACATAAAACGCACACACGCACGAGCGTGATGCCACAAAACAGGTGTGCGACTGTGAGGGTTGTGTTTTTTTGTGAATGAGAGCTTCCACTTACCGCTGCTGCAGCTCTGTGTGTGTGTGTGTGTGTGTGTGTGTGTGTGTGTGTGTCTGTGTGTGTGGGTGTGAATAATGAAGGCTCGGAGCAATCTGATTCTTTCTCCGTTTTGTTTTGAGTTTTTTTTTCCCGCCTGTTATGCGGGCGGAGGCAGATTTTCATTTCCCACTGAAACATTCGGAATGTGTGGAGAATGCGGAGAGGCCGGCCCTTCCATTTTCAGTTTGGTGTTGGAGACGGGGCTGGTGGAGGGGGGGGGGGGCAGCACATGCTTCACATCCTCATGTTCGTGGGTTTTTTTGGGGGGGGGGGCAGGGAGGTCAAGGTTTGGTTGGTGATGAAAGAAGAAGAAGATTCCTCACGGCGACAACAACACGTGTCCCTGCAGGTTCATTACAAATGAGAAGACATATCACTCTCTAGAAAAAGTTTGAGATTAAAACAAAAATCTAAAAAAAAAAAATATGGAAACCTCTTGAATCTTGAAGCAAACCGATGTTCAGAGAAAATTTAGAATATGGTGCAAAAAGATAAACATTCATATATTCTATATGAATGTTTCCTAAGATCAGTCAGTGTTTTCATTTCTCCACTTGGTACTTGGCTCCTTTACTATGAGTTACTGCATCAATAACTGATAGGAACCATTTCTTTTTTTGATATTTTTATCCTCTTTTCTCGGATGTAGCCGTACGGTAAATACGCCGCTTCTCTTTGCCACTTACACAGTCAGGGCCGATAAACCCGAGGAGATAACGGACGACAGGAGCAGCCCGAGCGAGGGCGGCTATTTCATACTGAGAAGATTTTCACTCCAACGTTTGCAGATCTTCTTTCGAATCCCCGCGAGAATTGGAGGTGGCGGCGCGTCGTCACGTCTGCGGTTCAAACGTAGCCACGATACAAAGTGGTCGGCCTCGTTTTTTTTTTTTTATTTCTTTGCCGTGAGAGTCAGTTAAATGATTCTACCTGCTGAAACTCCTGCAGGAGCTTTTCTTCCCCCGCAGCATTACACTATATATTTCTCTTTATAATATTAATTATAATTAATCCTCCAATCAACATGATCAAACATCTCAGTGTGGTGGAAAAAAAAACAACAGCAATCTTTTCATCTATATTTAGCTGAACCGCTAACTTCAAACTAACCAGTACATGTCCAGGATCTGCTGGGATTTTATGTCCTGATCCGGCATCAAACGCGGTCCAGAGGCGGGACGGGCCCAGATGGCCGTGATTAGGAGGACTGGACCGGTAAAATGAAGGAGGAGAGGATGATCAAAGGAGGAGGAGGAGGAGGAGCAGGTCGGCCCGTCTCGCTCGGGATCGGGCGTGTGCGGTTGTGCGTGGCACCGGGTTCAGGGACAGGTTGTTAAAGTCGTAGTTACCTTTGTGAGCAGACGTTCCGATCACAGGTCCATCTGCGTTTTAATGATGCCTCCACCCACCCACCTCCACACCCCCACCCACCACCCCCGTCTGTGAAGAGCTGAAACGGGCCAAAAAAATGTAATTAACCAAAAGACCTTGAGAGGAGACGTCTCGTGGGTTTGTGATGGCGCCTTCCATCCTTTTAACCCCCGTGTTTGTTTCATCACATCGCTGCTCAATGACACACACACACACACACACACCAATTTCATTAAGCCCCCGCAGTCAGCGTCTCCTCCCCTTGAACTCACAACGCCGGCGAGCAGAGGACGTCGTCCTTTTTGTTGTTGTTGTTGTTGTTGTTGTCGTCTCGCTTTGTAAACGCACAAAAAAGCCGGTGGGACGGACGGAGTGGTCCACTCCAAAAAGGAGCGGGGGCCGACGGGCTTTTGGAGAGCAGAGCGGCGTCCCCGGGAGAGAGAGGAGGGCGCAGGGTGGAGAGCCCCTCCATCAGCGCCAACATCTGGACAGTCAGCACAGCTGTTCTCATTGAGACAACAGAACCGGAACCAGTACCGAATCCCCCTTCAGAACCGAAGGGGCACATGAAGCGGTTAGCTGGTCTTACACAATAACAGGACATGAGGCACCTTGACCTCGTGACCCCTGGGCCCGGGGCCTTGGCCACTGCATCAGAACTTCAGAGACTCCTCATTTAAAGAGATGGAGGTTCTGTTGACCCTGGTCTCTTATAGAACCAGCTGACGTAATCTGAACCGGCCGCGTGACTGAAACCGGGTCGTGATTTTGTGAACACATGAATTCATTTCAGCGCCGTCATCCAGGCTGGTGAATAGAATCAGATTTTAAACGGCTTCCTTCAGACACGTCTGTTTAGCAAAAACCCTTAAAAATCAGGTTTGCCTGGCAGTCGGAGCAGTTTGTCATCGGCGTGTCCCTCGCGCCTCGGGATCGCAGCGATCCGTCAGCGTTCTCTCTCTCTCCTCTGAGGAGCCGGCGCCTCTATTTATTCCTGGTGGTTCGTTTGGGCTTAATCACACCGCGCCAACCAGCAGCCATGCGGGGACGCGACGAATTAATGAGTGTGAGGGACGGCCGGCAGACGGATGAGGGGCCGAGGGCCCGTCGGAGTGTGCCGAGAGCGCCCGCCCCCCTCCCTCCGGAGTCGGTCTCACTTAGAATAATGACGAGGGGTTGGCGGGGGGGGGTTGGCTGTCTGCAGGCAGACGGATCGCTCTGGGCCGTCCGAACCTCCCAGAACGTCTACAGAACCGGGCTCGGAGGAGAAACGTGCATAATGAAACGTGACAGATATTAGGATTAAAACCCGCTCCGTACAGACGGGCGGTCAGTCATCCATCTGTTTTCACACGCTGAGGGATGGAAAACAAACACACCCTCGGCTCGTATCATTTAATTCTGGGCTTTCCTTTGTGCAGCATTGTGAATATATATATGGAACATATATATATATATATACACAGCGTATAGGAAACCTTGCACCGCTGTGCCACCCAGCAGCTCTGCAGCAGTAATCCAGCTGTGCGTTAAATGAAAGGGGGATGTCGAAAGACAGGCGGAACATGTGTCCGCTTTTTTTTCTCTAAAGGTGAAACATCTGAAGGTCGCGCACGCAGCCTGCATGTTTTTTTTTTTCTGTGGTCGCACAGGGTGCATTTGTTACTGCACCTGTACGTCCCAGCGTGCGGAGTCGCGACGCTTGCTCGCCGTGGGTGTTTGACTCGTATTGGCTGCTGAGAGTCCGCCGCACGGCGCTGATCTCAGGTCAAATCAAATACATAAAGCTGGATGTGTTGTGGCTGTGTGTTATTACACAGAAGGTGTTTCATATGCATGGTGATCTCGGGAGGCAGCGCTTTCTGTGGCAGAGTGGAATAATATTTGCTCGACTCTTATGTTATCAGCACGGGTTTCTGTGTGCGACGGGTGAGAGCTGTGTCACAGTTGTTTTCAGCCTACTGTATAATGTTTATCTAAACGCCTCTCACAGTATTTCTATTGTAAATAACTGCATTTTTTCGATGTATGCCTCCGAGTGTTTTCTTTAATCTTCTTTATATTTATATTGATGTTCTCTGCATGCACCAGGTCAAATTCCTTGTTTTCTGACTCTGATGCACGAGGCAAATATCAAACTTTATTTGGTGACTGACTGAACTTCTTTTTCTCTCTTTTTTTTTTCCCCATGTGGATCCTCGTGTTTCCCATCGATTTGAAAATCGGCGGCGACCGCATCAGGTAAGAGCGGCGTGTTCTTCTGCGCCCTGTTCGACTGTGTGGCCTTGTTTGCAGCGTTACACGGGGTTTTTTTTTTTTTTTGTTTTGGATCTGCAGATGTTTTTCTTCTCCTTTCAGCAGATCTGTGTGTATTCCTCTCTCGGTTTCATCGATCCAAAAACGAACTGGATCTCAACAGTAACAGCAGAGTGTGTTTACCCGTTTCTTTGCGAAGGCAGAAACAGCTTCGGCTCAGCTGTGTTTATTTTTCTCCTCCCCGCCCTTTAGAAAACTCCTTTTTTTTTTTCCAAAGTAGGTTATCTCAGCATGCCCACCTCCTTGTGCTGCGAGCTGGAGGTGATTTTTTTCTACCCGGTGATGTCCAGTCAGTTTCCGAAGTGATACAAGGTGTGGTGACCGGTCTGAGAGGAATACTTTAATAACAAAAAAAAAAGAAAAGGATCTCCCCGGTCCACCTCAGCTCATTGCTCAGGAGACTGTCTTCTTTGTGGCCTGTCTGAGAACCCATCGAGTCCGACAGACCGCGGACCCCGGAGACGGGCGGATGCCTCGCAGTCCGGCGCGGCGGAGCAGCGGTGTGCCAGCTTTTCAAGGACGAGTCAGACGTGAAGTCGGACTCTCGGCGTGCAGGCCGGCTGTCCGACCCTCTCCAGCGCTCTGCGGCATCAATCAGACGGCCCGGGAGAAACCAGGCCATATGCCTCTACATCACGTCCGCTCCTCGGCAGTCGTACAGCAGCTGAATGTGCTGTTCCACGCCGGCTTGTGGTTTCTGTGTCACAGCCGAGCTGAAAGCAGCTGGTTTATTTTATTCTCTCACAGAGGTGCGGCATTATGACACCGTGGAAACAGCACCAAAAAAAAAACCTTTAGTCGGCCTGGTGTGAAAAGTGTCTTGTTCCTCCACCGCGCCGCATCAATAGGCCTTTTTCAAGGAAGTCCATGTCACAGTAGAGAAAGCACGGGTGTGAGTGATAAAAGGAAGGACGGCGGCTGAATTCCATTTACCTGCCTCGGCTCCCTGTCACGCTGTCATGGCTTACTGGGACCGTTAAATAGGACGCAGCCGTTATTGATGTTATTAGTAACACCTGTGCCCCCCCCCATACTGGCAGTGATGAAGAGGAGGTGGAATGAAGTTGTAAACAAAGACCCTGAAGACATATTAACGCCGCTCTTCATATTTACACCACAGTGCTCGACACACGCCGGGAGACGTTACCTGTAAATGCAATATTTTACTTCCTGCAGGCTGTTTGCTTGTCGCTCGCACCGACGACTTCTTCCCCCTCACAGCATCTTGTTTCACCTGCAGGGAAAAACAGCAGCGTCACAACAACACGACTGTAGCCGTGTTTCCACCTCAGGCTCTCTGTCGGCACTTTAACACCCCGAGTAAAAACTTTTTTTTTTTTATAGTTGTTAAGGGGTTGAAAGAGCCCAGTTTTACCCTAAGCTGTTACAGTAAAGAAATTGTGCATCACTTAAGTTGATTAGTTTAAAAAACCTTCATGGCATTCTCAGCCGGCCTCGATTATGGTTTATTTAGCACATATTAGCAAATATTAGCATGCTAACGCACTAATCTAAGAGGGTGAAAATGGAAAACGTGACACCAGCTAAACAGTAGCAGCAGGATGCACGCTTAGCATCATAGCCACCATTAGAGCGCTAACTTAGCATTTTAACCAGCAGCAGAATGCTGAGTTAGCATCATAGCCACTAGCAGAACGCTGAGTTAGCATAGTAGACGCCAGCAGAATGCTAAGTTAGCATCATAGCCACTATTAGTATGCAAACTTAGCAATGTAACCACAATTGGATCTTAGCATCATAGCCGCTAGCAGAATGTCAACTCGGCATCTTAGCCACCATTAGAATGCTAAGCTAGCATCTAACCACCACCAGAATGTTAACCTAACACGATAGCCACCAGCAGAATGCTAACTTAGCATCATAGTCGCTATTCTGATAGCAGCAGAGACGTCTGTTAGAATTCCCCTAAAAGAACACTGCAGCTCTTTTCAGTCTTTTTGCATCATCATCATCATCATCAGTGATTGAGCAACATTCCAGGAGGGAGTTTGGGATTTAAGGAACATAAACCTCGTCCAAGTTAAAACAGATGTTGCTCTTATTTTTCTCACATAGTTTGAAAATGAATAAAGCGCTGGCACACGCTGCGCTCTCTGTTCCCCGCAGAGGGAAGAACTGTGTGCGACACTGACAAAGCAAACCTGCACAGTGTGTGTGTGTGTGTGTGTGTGTGTGTGTGTGTGTGTGTGTGTGTGCAGTCAACGCCAGGATTGAAATCCCCAGAAGGCATCAGGGTGATTGATGCCTCTCTCTCTCTCTCTACGCGATGCCTTTTTCTTCTTTGTCCCTCTCCCAAACAACTCCGAGCTCCGAGCGCAGCATCGCCGCCAACACGCGACCCGCTCGGACCGTCGTGACACTGACGTGACGTCAGGCGACCCGCTGACGCTCTCCTCTTCTCAGCTCGGCTTTGACGTCTGTATCTCCACTTCCCCACCACCACCACCACCGCCACCGCTCCTCCCTTTGACCAACTCCGCCTTTGTTGCATGAGACGGCTTCTTCGCGGCGCAGCGAACCTCTTGCGGCGCGTGCATGTAATATTTATACGCTGCGTGAAGGAGGCGGCGGCGGGGGGGAGGAGGCATGTGAGGAGCCTGCGGAGGATCGATTGAGCGTATGCGGCGTTGGCGGGCTGGATCTGACGGGCAGCGCCGGAGAAGATGCAAATCTTTGATCCTCCCCCCCACCTCTGTCTGCCGTCTATTCTTCTTCATTACTGTTCTGATTCCAGAGGAGCCCACGGCGAGCCGCGTCCAACGCAGCCGGCGTTCCCACATTTATCCCCGCAGAATTCAATTATTGTCTCTGGCTTCCTCCCTCCCTCCCTCACACCGAAGCCTTGAATCCTCTTTTATCATTTTTCATAACCAGTGTCCCGGTATCATAAATTGGAGCCCAGGTTCATGTCGCACCGTGCTCAGTGTGATTTCGCCCCGGGGTGGTGGTGGTGGTGGTGGTGATGGGGGTGGGTGGGGGGGAATCAATCACAGGCTGGTTCATCACTGCAGACGTTTAGAGGAGAGCGACCGCTCACGTTTAGCGTTTACAATCTGCCCTTTTTTTCCCCTCCTCTTTTGTTTCTCATTCGACTGATTGATTGTGCGTCAGTTGTGTGTCACCTGACGCAACACGGGCGGAGGTTGTTGTAGCCGGTGCCGTGGTGGAGCGCAGACCCAAACAACTCGGATGATGGCTAAGAATGTTTTTTCTCGAACCATTTTCTCATCATCCGCAGCCGCGTCTTACATCATATTTATTCTTAGTCAACGCAGATGTTGCAGCAGCTTTTCACGTGCGCGACCTCAACCTTTAATTATTCATCCGTGCTCCAGAACAGACGAGGTCGAGGGGTCAACGACCTCGTTCGGGCGACTTAGAAGCAATAACGATAAAGTGAAGTAGGCCGTACATCACGCGGATCTCCCGCTGTCGCTGGAAGCCGCAGCTCCCGCACGTCACGCTGAGATAATTACACCGAGCGGCCGACGTACAGTAAAGTTTCATTACCTCCGCGTCGTCCAGGAAGACGGCGAGCAAAGTCGAAGCGCCCCCCGCGGACCAAGAGACAATTAGTTCAGAGTCATTTAAACGGCACTGAGTGACGCCTCGGTCCGGGCCGGTGGGGGATGAGAACTGGACCGCCGCGGATAACGGCGGCTAATTGAACACGTATTTATCCCCCCGCCCGCTCTCGGCGTCCCCTCCCCGCCGGGGCGTTTAACTTCGTCTGTCGGTTTAGCGGGTGAAATGATTTGGAAAGGGGGTTTGTGTCGACCTCTGCGCGTTTGTCCCGCCGGGTCGAGACGCTGAGCGACGTCGGCCCGTTTGTCGCCGCCTCCCTCTGTGAGGAGAGCGGTGAAGCTGCAGACAACCTTGCGCGACCTTGTGTGTTTTCCAGTTCAGGACGTTTTTCATGATCTACATCTTCTCGCTGAAGTGCCCCCCCCCCCCGCCTCGCTGCAGCATGTTAACCGGGCCGGGTGGAACAGATGTCATTACGCATGCTTCTGCAGATGAGTTAATCACAGGCGCCACCTGGGTGCGCTGATTGCTATTAATCCGCCATTGTAATTGAAAATTAGGGGGCTGTGGCGCAAATGCACCCCCCCCCCATACACACACACACACACACACACACACACACACACACACACCCCCGTCACCTCCTGCCAGACCTCACACCGAGAGCCCCTACGCCCGAGGTGCAAACGGGGAGCTCAGTTGTGACTGAACTGTGACGATGGTTATCGCCCATTTCTCCACGTGCAGGAAGCCGCGTTGGTGCAAGGGTTTATGGGTAATTGAGTGCGGTGGATATAAGAGGAAGTAAACAGCAGCACGACCTGGAGACGGGTCGTTCCGGTCATCCCTCAGAGATGACACGGCCGAGAGTTGCCGGTCTTCTCCGTGAGGACTCGTCCAGTCCAACGTGTCCGGCGGGATGAGGAGGCGGAGACGCTCCCCCCCCCCATCCCGTCCCGTCCCGCTCTCCCGTCGATAATCCTGTTCAGAAATATTCTCAGGGAGAGTGGATTATGGCGCGAAGTGGTACAAAATTCATCCGGCTGGTTAATTAAATTTATCATTGTCTTCGGAAACGGCCGCCGTGCTCCTCGCTCTCTGCTGGGACGTCCTGTCCGGGTAATTAACGGGGCTCCCCGTCCACCCGGGGATTGGTGATCTCAATCTGCTCGGCCACGTGAGCGTGCGTTTGCACAGAGGGACGCGCCGTTAAACGTGAGCAAACGTCCCTCCCTGCACAAACACACGTGAAGCGGCGCCTCGTCGTCCTGTGAGCGACCGCCCGGCTCGTCTCCCGTTCAGCGGACGCACGGGAAATTCAAACGCCAGCTCCTGGCGTTCCCGCCGCCGCACGCTTGTTTATTTCTCCCCGTGAAGGATTTTAAAAACTTTCATTAGCCGAACACGCGCCTGCTGTTTTTGTTAACTTACCGCCGTCCTCCGAGGAGAGGAGAAACGCCGCGACCACTTCCTGCTGAAGATGGGAGATAAACAGCGAGGACGGGGAGGCCCCGCCGTACCCGTCACGCCGTCCCCTTCTCTTCTCCCTCGGCGCCGCCAGCGCCGCACTTGTTTCTTTTTTCGTGGCACTTACCCACACGAGAGCGCGCTTGTTTTCCTGTTGCCGAGCGAGACCGCAACTCTCGCCGGAGGAAGCTGGAGGAGGCGACATTCACGGCGCCGCACCACCGGCGTGAGCGGCGGCGTCGGAGGGGGCGTCGAAGACGGACACCTACCGCATATGGAGCAGCGCTCGGTTCCCGTCGCTGCGTGCATAAACAGGCGGTTTGTTTTTTTCCCCACCCCCCCCCCCCACCTCTATTCTCCTCTTCTTCTTCTCCTCCCTCCCACGTCGGCCTCGTATTCGCCGCCGCCGCTCACGTTTCCATCGTTTTCTTCTCCGTTCGGGCGTATTAGAAAAGCATCTGTGGCAAAATAACCCAGATAATTATCATTGAGTGAGTCAGTGGGAGTGAGTCAATATGTTTGTGGTCTTGGGGGGTTGGGTGTGTGTGTGTGTGTGTGTGTGTGTGTGTGTGTGGGGGGGATCATGCCCTCTCATGCATTTATTGACATTTCAATATGTCTCTGGAATCATATTTGTGGTTTTTGTGCTCACATTGATGAGCTGAAGTGACTCACAGATCTGCCCCCCCCCCTCCATGAGCTGAGCCCCATTCTTTCATCCTGATTGAAACCACCCAGGTTAAACTCTCGGGGGGGGGCTCTCTCTCTTTTTGTTTGTTGGCGTGCACGCCAGCAGGAATGAGAGAGAATCTCAGCGAGGCAGCTGGGGCCATCGCACATGGGATGAATCAGTCCAACAGAAATCTCAACGCCCCCCCAGCACCACCACCACCACCTCCACCACCCCCCACCCCCTTGATGGAAAGCGCTCCCTCTATGACATCACACTCACAACAAAGACCTGTGGAGGGAATGACTCGCCTTTGTGAAATCTCCTCTGAATCGCTCGGTTCCCCCCCCGGGAACGCGGCGGTGTGACTCACCTGGGCGGCGTCACGCTCGGCCCCGAACGTTTCCAAGACGCCAGCGAAGAGCGCGACGCGATGCTTTGCCGGATCGTCGCGCCGTTTGGCGGCGGATCTGGACAAACGTGTGCGTCTCTCCCAGTCCGGCTTATAGGCGCAAGCTCTCTCTGTGCAACCTGCAGGGGTTTCAGCGCACATTTTGCAGAGTTGCATTCATGCATATGCGTTACTGCCGTCTCACACTTACCTACAAGCACACACACACACACACACACACACACACACACACACACACACACACACACACACACACACACACACACACACACACACACACACTCTGTGATCGCATCCACACACTGCAGCGTTTATATATAGGGTGTTGGCTGACTCACTCAAACCCCATTCTGTCTGTCTCATTACAGCAGCGAGCAACAAACCCCCCCAACACACACACACACACACACACACACACACACACACACACACACACACACACACACACACTACCCCCCTCCCATCATCAGTCCGTCGGCCACGTGGAAGAATTATTTATTAAACGTAACTAATGTCTGCAGCAGAGAGAATACAAATTGCAGCCGGGGAAACAGCTTGAGGTAAATATTCAGCTGACATCGCCGGTCGTCGGGCAGATTCCCGCCTCTGATTCCCCCCTTCGTAAGCCCGACCGTGGCGTCTGGCCGCCGCCGGAGCCTTTTCATCTGCTGTGAGTGACTGATGTGGCGTGCCCCCCCCACACACACACACACACACACACACACACACACACACACGGGCATCTGCCCAGTTTATTGAGCAGAGCCTTCAAAGAGACAGAGATGAATCACGGGCTAAATGTCAGCATCCAGCGGCCGAACGCCGTCCGCAGGCCGGAGTCGCACGCCGCTCAGAAAGCCCGGCACCCCCTGTCAGCCCTCACACACACACACACACACACACACACACACACACGGGGTGTGGACGTTGTGTGAACTGACCCAGGTCCAGCTGACTCATTTAACAGGCTCAGGCACATGATGGATGGACGTAATGTAGGAGAGTGGTTTCTGTTCATGTTCAACCCCCCCCACCCCCAACCGGAGGGACAACAGGGATCCTGTGTGTGTGTGTGTGTGTGTGTGTGTGTGTGTGTGTGTGTGTGTGTGACCCTGGAATAGCTTTTTTTTTTTACTATTAGCCGCACCCTGCATGTGTTGAGGAAGAAGGACCAGCCAAAGACCTGGGAGGTGATGAAATGTTATTACATACGACTGTGTGTGTGTGTGTGTGTGTGTGTGTGTGTCTTTTAACATTCCTTTCATGCATGTCTATATTTTTTATTTGACAAAACTCCATTGTTGTGTGGATCTCTTCGCGGCGTCGCACAATCCTGCTCGGCAGATGGAGTTTGCCCAGTTGTTTGTTAAATTGTACAGTCGTTCTTTCTTTTCTCTTTTCTTTTCTTCTCTTTTTCTTCCCCCCCGGGCGCCTCAAGGACGTCTCATCCGTGCCGGGTTCGAGCTGGAGACGGAGAGTTTTTTCGCTCCTCGCCTCGGAGACGGCAGCTGACAGGAATGATCTCGTCTGGTCCGTTCGTTAGCCGAGCCTCGCGTGATAACACAATCTGCTTCGGCAGATGGATTTTTTTTTCTCCTCCTCCTTTCCGCTGAACACGCTCCTTCGTCTGAGATCGATCGCGTGACACGAGCGGAGGCGGCCGAACGGCTACCGAGAAACGGACCTCGCGCCGGGGGTCGTTTGATCCGCCGCCGGTTCCGGCGAGGTCCGGTTTCCTCGTGAGACTAAAAGCATGCGCGCGCCGTGTCCTGGGGATATTTTTTTTCATTACTCGAGTAGCCGTTGATAAATTAAAGATGCCAAACATCGTGACGGTGCAGAACCCGAGCGTGCTCAAAATTGCTTACCCGGTCCGGCCCGACGGTCCGACTCCCTTCAGCCGGGACGACACGGCGCAGAGTCCACCCACCAGCTGCGACGATTAATTGAAGTGATCGATTATTCAGCTGATTGTTTTGCCACTAATGTGTGCAAACAATAAGCCTGGTGTGTGTGTGTGTGTGTGTGTGAGTCAAGGAGAGTCGGTTGGCCCGGCAACAAGAGACACACACATCACATCAGTGACCGCTGCTCCTCAGGTTAACACAACTCCTTCTGCAAGCTTTTGCAGACGTGCATCTAACGGCATCGCTGACGAACCCAGAGGAGGTGTGTGTGTGTGTGTGTGTGTGTGTGTGTGTGTGTGTGTGTGTGTGTGTGTGTGTGTGTGCAGGGATGTCCGACGTGTCTCCCGTGTAAATCTCTCCCGTCAACTTCTATTCCAGCAAGTACACAGTGTCACCATCACATCAGGTCTCCAGCAGCATCACTTGGGTGTGTTATCACAGCCTCCCTGTCTTTTTTTTTTTTGGGAGGGGGGGAGACTAGAGACGGGAAGAAGAAAAAAAAAAGGATGGAGAGACTTTTACGTCCCCTGCGGTTCCCTCTGATGCATCGGGCGGCACATTGTCAGTGACAGCCCAAGTTATTGAGGCTAAGAGCGCATTACTTCACTTGCTCTGCAGAACCGTAATCCACGGGGCTGCAGAAGCTGCTGCTGTGCTGCTGTGGTGCATCCCAGCGGGGGGGTGGTGTGTGTGTGTGTGTGTTGTGAGTCTTCACACACCTTCAGGAACACTTGGCTCTGCTTTCTCTTAGAGAAGATGGCTTCCTCTCTGTTAAAGTCGGCATCTTTAGCCTCTTTCATCCGCTGCTGCGTTTGAAATCCTTCCACCGGGCGCCGTACGTTCGGTTCCTCTCCCAGAATAATGCGCCGGTTTATCTCTCATCACGCCGTCTCCTCCGCGTCCCTCTGATCCGACGATGGCGGCGAAGCCTTTTGTCTGCGAGCGACGGGACGCTAAGATCGCTTTCTTGACGTGGCGACGAAGATTGTCCCACTCCCAGTCTGTCTTTTCTCCTTCAGTCGGGTCCAGACGTTGGACAGAAGGTTTCAGAACCAACCTGATGGAGAATAGAGAGGCGTTCCTCCTCCTCTTCCTCCTCTTCTTCTTCTTCTTCTTCTTCTTCTTCTTCTTCTTCTTCTTCTTCTTCTTCTGCATCCAGGCGGCCTCCAGCTGGAGCAGATAACCGAGCGGCCTTTACGGCAGCATTTTTAAAATTTTTTTCTTTTTTCTGCAGTCACTTTATCTCGTGCGTATTCTTCAGCGGGGAGCTCGCCTTCGCCGCTCGAGGTTTACAGAGTGGATTAGAGCTGCGGGGATGTTGGCGCTCCAGATGAAAGAGAAACCGGGAGCTGAAGAGGCAGGTGCCGGGGCCTAAAAATACCTCGTTAAAAAACTCGCTCTTTTCATCATCTCTATCTGCGTTTCCTTCCTGCGACTCGCCTCATAATTCGGGAAATGCGTGCGTGAGCGGGAGTGTACAACAGAGGCGTCGCTAAATCTTTCTCGCTGTAACAAGCAGTTTTTTTTTTCTCAGCTACTTCTTCTTTTTTTTTTTTTTTTTTGCTTTTTAAAAAAAAATTTGCGGTGCCGTTCTGAACGGCTGCGTCTCTGCATTCCCCTGCAAAATCTCTGCAGATAATCCCATGGCAGTAGATCGGCATCATGGCGGTGGGTGCATGCATCCTCTGGGTGCCATGAATATCTGTGAGTTTTGTGGCAATGCTTCGGCTCAGGAAGTTAGAGAAGGTCGCTGAACCCGACAGGGGGCGGGGCTGCATTCACCTCGGCTTTTTTGTGTTAGTTAGTCTTCATCTAATCCAGCACAGGATTAGAAAGGACAGATTCAAGGTCACTTCTTCCTTTCTGGGAAAACAACACGAACAAACACTTTGAATTTCGGCTCTTTCCTGCCATAATTCATGGTCTCCACCTACACGCTGGCTCTGAAGTTGTGAGGCCGCACACACACTCCTTGTATCAACAGAATAGGTGTGTACCGATAAACGGGCCAAGAATGAGCTCAGCTCTTTTTTTTTTTTTTTTTTTTTATCTCGAACACGTAACTAATGGATATTTAGTGCAGTCGGCCAACAATAGCAGGCGAGCCGATCCCGGGGCCGGGGGATATTTCTCAAAATGCCGAGTGCTTTGGGACGCCGTCTGCGCGCGTTGCCAAATTCGGCGATGATTATCACGGGGTGACGACAACACGACCGCAACGATTTCGCTGAAAGAGTCCAAGCTGCCAGGGATGCAGGTGGAACGCCGCCGTTGTAAAGAATCCCCTCTTGGCACCTTTTTTTTATTTTTGTAGATAGGAAGTATCCATCCAGAGAACTTTTGGTTTAGCTGCGGCCGAAGGTTTTTCTGTGACTTCGATGGAGCAGAGGCAGATGTTGTCGGGCGGGTGTTTTCAGCCCGGTCATTAGACATTTTATGGCCGAGACACCTACTGACCTTATGCCGAGATACGGCCCCTCTAATTGGATTTCAAGAGGGATGCAGCTAACCTGAAGGGTGGGGGAAAGGGCGGTGTGTGTGTGTGTGTGTGTGTGTGTGTGTGTGTGTAAGTGTGTGAGCATTGATTTCTTTCACGAAACATTTTTCATCCCAGAGTTTACCGCCTACCGCCGTTCCCCAATTAATCTCCGGGGCTCTGCGGTCGCTAATTGACTTCGCGGTGACTCCTCCTGGCCGACCAATTACAGCTCTCACTTTGAACGGCGGTCGTGAGAGCAGACGGGGGAAACAGGCCACGCCCCCTCCCCTCCGTCCGGCGGCGTTCCCGTCGCCCGAGCTCGGGTTCGAGGGCCGACGGGCCTCGTCCGTCGCTCTCTGCCGTCTTCCCGGCTAAAGCGCGGGACGCCGCTAAACTGTTGATTCCGGATGCGTCTGCCTGTCGCGCAGAATGAGCCGGGACATCATTTTGCCCCGAGTTGCCAAGTGAACCTAACAAGGTGGTAATTAGCAGATGGCGGGGGCTTTCTCGCTGTTTCCGGAGGTGCTCCGCTGTCAGAGAATCGCCTCATTAGACGCCCACTGACATCCCTGCTACTCACGTCGCTGCTTTGCCTCCGCAGGAAAACGCAGCGTCCCCGTTGTTATTTAACTGCCTGTTTACCGGCTACCTGGGCGAATATGCGCGACGCCAGCCAATTGTTTTTGCCCCGCCGGAGCGAGGACGTGGCCGCCGCGCCGGGAAATGAGCCGAGCCGCGGGGATTTAGGCGAAGACGGGTCTTTTTTTTTTTTGGCAGAATGGCTCTTGCGGCAATTCCACGTGGCGCCGAGGCTGATAGCTTCACCCTAATTGCTCGGTATTCAGCGTGCGAGCTCACGACGCGTTTCAGGGTTTGTCTCGTTGACAGATGTGCCGCCTCTTGGCCAAATATCTCCGCAACTGTGCCACGAAATTCAGCACCGATCGTCATGGTCCCCAGAGGATGAACCCGCTGGTTTCCTCCAGTGTCACCATGAGGTTCTTATCTCTCACCGGATGGACTGCCACCGCAACGCGTGCTAACTAACAAATTAGCGTGCTGACACGTGAGCGAGCATGGCATGTTAGCATGCTAAGGTTAGCGGTGCAGAAGAAGTGGGGTCGTCCGCTGTTTGACCCCCTTTTTTTAACCTGAAGCTCTTCACGACTCGCCTCCCGGTGAAAAACTTTTTTTTTTTTTTTTTTTTGCGAAGCCCTTCAGTCGTTTTGACATCAGTTACTGAAAGTGACAGATGGCGAGGTGAGCCGAGCGCGGCTGTTTCCCACGGCAGATACCGAAAATGTAAGTGTCCGGGGGGAATGGGGGGGTTTGATGGGCGGCAGCATGTGCTTTGTTTTCATTCCTGTGTGTGTGTGTGTGTGTGTGTGTGTGTGTGTGTGTGTGTGTGTGAGATGGAGAGAGGCCGACAGAAAGAACGGGGTTTTATCCGTGCGTTAATTCTTTCATTATTGATCTAAGCGAGACCTCTCCGCCTGCACATCTGCAGGCGCTGAAAACAAAGTGAGGCAGGTGAGGCCGCGGTGGGAACGGCGACAGGTACGCAGGTGCATCACCTGGAAGCGGCGGCGGCGGGCTCGTGATGGGAGCGAGAGACGGGGGGAGATGCAAAGCTGAACTGCTGAATCTCCACGGCGAGAGGCGCAGTGAGAGGAAGCAGCGATGGAATGATGATGAAAGAGCTGGGGGGGCGGTGGTGGTGGTGGTGGTGGTGGTGGTGGTGGTGGGGGGGGTCCACGTGTTCCCATGCATCATCATTACTCCTCTCTGCAAACATTCCCCCTCCCCCGCGTTCCCTCCTCCCTGCCATCCATCGCTGCCTCTGTTTTTTTAATGATTCTCCATCCTTGAACTGCAGCCTGCCTCCTCCACCCCCCCCTCCCCCCCCCCCCCCCCCCCCCCCCCGCCGCCATATGAGAGAGGGTCTAATAGCCAGATGACAAGGCACAAAGGCGCCCATTGTGTCCCCTCATGCCTGGCAGCACCAGCCCGGCGGGGGCCGCCGATGCGCTGCCTCGTCACCTAGCGGCTCGCTCCCCTTTTTTTCTCCGGAGATGCGCCGCAGCGCGCTAACACAACCTGACAGGCGGGCCACAAAGACGCGCCTGTTAGAAGCACTCGACTGCGAGTTCGCTTTTTGTTATGGGGGGGGGGCATGCATGTGTACGACGGAGAGATTGATTGTGCAGGAATCCTGCGCTAACAATTAGCACGCCCGATCCGGGGGGGGCCGAATCGCTCCCGCCCCCCTTTTTTACTGTAACATGGGAACAATTGTGACATGGGAACGCTTGTGTGTGTTTGTTTGTGCGTTCGCCGCGCCGCGTCTCGTAGCTTCTGGGAACGTGGACCGCAGGCCTGCGGCTTCTGGAAGTTCGCGCCGCAGAGCCAGACCCAGCTTTTGTGTCCTTGACATAAATTCCTCGCGCTCATTGTGCCAGTAAAAAGTCTAAGGAGTTACATAATGGAGTGGTGGAGGTGGTGGGTGGGGGCTTGTCTTGGCCCCGGCCCTCGCTTGTACCTCCGTCACGCTTGCAGCTTACTGGACCGCTTCAGCTTAAGTGAAGCAGCAGAAGTCCCCGAATCACTGGAATCATTAGCTCGCGTTTGCGCCCGCAGAGCAAAAAGCACAGAGTTAGCCGGTTAGCTAAGAACTCAGATCAGCCTAATCAGAAAGGATTTGCTGCAGCGCTAAAAGGGGTGGGGGTGGGTGGGGGTGGGTGGGTGTTGTGCAGCCCCTGCAGCCGTGGTTAACTTCATTTAATACTTTTGAATTAGATATGCAGAAGGTTTTTCTCTCCCCAGCAGCCAAGTTTTATCCTTCAATACTTCCTGCTAAAAATGGGTGTCATGTTAAAAAAAAAAAAAAAAAAAAAAAATAGCACATTGAAGTTTCAGAGTGGAACTCTCGTCGAGCGCGTAGGACGCTCTGCACTTTTTAAAATTTCATCACGTTCACCGCGGGAGAGAATCTCTCTTTCGTTACCCTGCGCCGCCATTATTTCTTATTCGGAGCGAATCTGCAGATTCCCGCCGGCCGTTTTGAAGGAACGCCGCTCTCCGCCGGAGTTCTCCGGCTTCCGTTTGATTTGAGATTCTTTTTCCGATCTGCGGCGTCGCGTTCCGGCCTTGCGGAGATGGCGAGAGAGTTGGAAAAAAAAACCAAAAAACGTAGAGCACGCGGCTCGTTGCAGGTGCTGATGTTTTTACGTAGACATGGAGGAGGAGCGCGCCGCTTTTCGACGCCCACAGTTGTGGGTATTTGTTGCCGTACACTGACACACAACTCTCTGCCCCCCCCACAGGCAAGGTGTTGAACACGGACTTGCGTCACTACCTCAGTCTGCAGTTCCAGAAGGGCTCCCTGGACCACAAGCTCCAGCAGGTGATCAGGGACAACCTGTACCTGCGCACCATCCCCTGTGAGTAGCCTCCTCCACCTCCTCCACCTCCTCTCTGTCTGGACTCCTGACCTCCGACCCCATCCGGATGGAGCTGGGTCAGATCTCACCTGCACCATCCTTGCGTTGCCTCGTTTTTTTTTTTTTTTTGTTTTAAAATCGCTCGTCCTCGCTCCACCGCCGAGCTTCGCTATTCACGTCATAATCTCGACATAATTAGCACGAGGCCCCAACGTAAGTCGGATGTTTTAGGAAAACCCGAGTGGGCTTTAATGCGGAGGGCGAACATTATCTACCGCCGCTGAAATGCGCTTTCAGACTCCAGGGCGCGAACAAAAGAAGCTGATTTGGAATCCAGGGGAATTACTCACTCACTTTTTTTTTTTTTACATTTCGTTTAACGGCTATAAATTCGGAGACAGGATGTGTGATGTGCTGAATTAAGAGGAGACCTTTTCTTCTTTTTGAAGGTGCGTTTTTTTTTTTTTTAACGTTCTGGGTTTTTTTTTCTTTCTTCTTTTATTCTCTCCGTGTCAGTCCTGTTTCTTTCAGAGCGGACGAATCAGTAAGCAGGACAACAGATGAATTTATTTATTTCTTTAACAAGTCCAGCAGCAGAGATGAGTCTCAGTCCGATCTGTCAGTCAACGGTTTTTTTGTTGTTTTTTTTAAGCTCTTATTTCTGACATTTTGAAGGGGAAGTCGTTTTAAAGGCGTATTCCGTAGCAGCATTTAAATGTAAATGAAGCATTAGCGATTATGGAGATTATGAAGGGACGTCAGGGGCTCCGGTGTCGCCTCAGAGACGGACGTCACCGCTCACGTGTTTCGCCGCTTCCTTCACGTTGACTCCGCCTTTGCGAGCCTCCGTGTCGTGCAGATCCCCGGGCGAGACGTCGCCGTCTGGTTTCAGGGCCTCGGCATGTGGCCCCCGTCCGCCCCGGCTTGAAACCGGTCCGGGGTGCTGCGAAATCCTCCGAATCCTAACCCCACCCACCCCCCACCCTCCACGGCTGGGCATTAACGTCCTTCAAGCCGTGACAGTCGTCCCCGCCGCTGCAAGCTGAGCAGGACCAGGAAGCAAAGTGAACATTTTTAAAAAAGGATGTCCTTTCTTTTCTTTCTGTCTTTTTTTTTGTTGAGGAGATCAAAGAGGTTTGAGGTAAATCTGCAGAAATGAATCTTCTTCTGCGTGGATCTCGTATAAAGAGCGCATTCGTCCACTGCGACCCATAAATTTGATGAATGTGGGCCAGCGAGCCGGAGGAAATAAATGGAGGTGTTACAAGGTCAAACACAGCCAGTGCCAGTAGTTTGATCCCGATGGGTTTATTTTTTATCACGTTTCTGTCCGTACTGCAGAACAAATTAAATATATATGTCTTTTTGCTTCCATACATGAATGAAATCATTTGCAGCTCACGTCTTCTTAGCAACAGGATCCCGTCCACGTGCGGAAGATTCCTGTGTTTCCGTTTTCCCGCTCGTGAAGCTTCCCGGCCGGAAAGTTCAGCCAAACCTTTTCCCCATGATACGTCACAGCCCCTCACACGCACACACACACCTGTCCAGGTGTGGAGACCGATCACGTTCCTTCGGCGAGGCGTGAACTTTCCCTCTTCACCAATTTCCGTCAGCTCTCGCAGTCATTTAACGCTCCAGAAGATGAAATCACATTTACAAAGTGATGAGGATTAAAACCGTCGGGGCGAGAAAAGCGATCCGACGCAGGTAGCTGAGGAAACAATAAGCGGCAAAAAAAAAAAAAAAACAGTCCAAAATAAGCGGCTCGTATTTCGCCTCCTTCGCTGGGTTTGACAGAATAAAAGACGGTCTAAGCCGCTTCACGTGTGACGGCTCACGCTGCCGTCGCGATGGATGTTGACACGGGGAGAAAATGAAAAACGCAGATGGGTTTAAAAAAAGAAAAGACCCGCGTGCGAGCATCTGGGCCGAGGGACCGTAAAAAAAAGCTCTGATTAGATCTGAGATGATGGCGAGCGGATGAACTTGAAGTCGTTTTCATAACGACGTGCGTCAACAAGCCGTTTTTTTTTTCTCTTTTTTTTTTAAGCCGTTATTATTTAACGGCTGCAGGCGGCGTGTTTCTGGGGCGGGATTAACGAGAACATAAAAGAAAAAGTCAGAACCCTTGAAGTTTTATTGCAGAGACTCACCTTGAGCGACGCGGCCGGGCGTACGGCGCCGTAAAAACACGTGGCCGGGTTTTACTCCCGCGACCTCAGGGACGCCGCGTTTACGAACGCCAGCAAATCTTCCCCCGATCCCGGGAGGCGAGCGTTTACGGGACAAGTTCGGAAAGTCGGGACGAGCCGGGCGAACGGTCGGGCGTGATCCGCGTGGCCTTCGTGAATACACACACACACACACACACACACACACGAGTCTCACACTGTTGTCGCTGTCGGCAGGTACCACCCGGCAGCCCAGGGAGGGGGAGGTCCCCGGCGTGGACTACAACTTCATCAGCGTGGGGGAGTTCAGAGAGCTGGACGAGAGCGGGCTGCTGCTGGAGAGCGGCACCTACGACGGTACGTGTCTGGGCTCTTACTTTGAAGGATTTCTTTTTTTATTATTATTTATTAGGACTTTTATTTTGGTGGGTATAGCGGCGGGATATTTTTCTCGCAATTTAGCAAACCCAGACTCACCTTTCAGTTACGGGCCATTAAACGCTGGCGCTTTTAACAAATGAGCCAACACGAGGTCGTGCGGACGCGCAAACTCGCTCGTCGTACAGATTTAATAACCGCCATCATCATCATCATCATCATCATCATCGCGTTCACGTTCTCACGCCAGCGAACGACTGCACGTTATAACGGAAACGGAGCAGCGGGATGAAACGGCATCGTAATAATACGGGAGGATAGTTACGCTGCTTTGACCGCTGCCACATCACACGACGACGACTCCTTCTCGCCGTTTTCCCGCCTTCGCCACCCGTGGACGCGTTGCCACGGTTACCAAGCCATCTGACATAAATCGGGCCGCCTGCAGTAAAAGTAAAGGCGAATGAGGAGTAACCAGTTGCACCGGTGCACCCCCGGGGAGGGACGCGCCATCCCTGCGGCTGGCGGGGGGAATCTCCCATGATGCCTTGCAAACAGTTTTTTTTTTTTTTTTTTTTGCTGAGCTGTGAGGTCATCAGGTGAAGTTGACACACTGCCCGTGTCATCAGCCTGCTGGAGATAATAAATTCCCAGGTGAAAAAGAAAAAGGGCCGATCCTTCACGTGTGGCATGCCCCCACCCACCTCCACCTCCACCTCCACCCTGAACCCTGAACCCGTCAGCAGGATGAATAATGGACTCGCTGTGTCCTCACCTGCTTAATGTAACACAACAGGAAGTGCAGCGCAGCCGCACATTCACAAAGTTAATTATTAACGGTCGACCTCCGAGTCTCCACAGATAAAGAGAGGAGACACACACACACACACACACACACACACACACAGTCTGCAGGTAGATAAACACCTGGATGCACAAGAGAGTGTTTCATGAACGCACACACACACTCACACACACACACACACACACACACACTGTGAGTCAGATCTGTTCACACTGAAACTCTGATTCATTCTGAAGGAAACGTGAAAGTTTGTGGTGCAAAAAAAAAAAAAAGTCTTTTTACAGCGTCACGGGTTCAGTGTTGACGCCCCCCAAAAAAAAAAAAGGGGGGGTTTATTGTGTTTATTGTGTTTTTATTGTTTCCATGCTGCAAAACTCATTTCCCTCTTGCGGGACGAGTTCCGAACCGGCTTGAACTCCGAGAGTCAGGGAAAAACCGCGCTCCGTCCCAGGCCTGTCATTATCCCCCCCCACACACACACACACACACACACACATACACACACACACACACGGACACACTCACACACACACACCCTTCCTACTAGTTCGGCATGTCTCCCAGCTTCTCGGGTCTGTGCCGTAAACTGCGAAACAGAGCGGACGGAGTTCCGTCGCCGAGAGTGACACGGAACCGGAAGAATCCGATCGGATCTGACGATCGGTCGTCATATCGCCCGGCGAGTTCTTTCAGGGAGGCCCGTGTTATGAAAAATACTTAACCATGCAGAGAAGAGGAGCGTTTTCTCGTCGATGAGATCGCCCGTCGCCGTTGATCCATTTCCCGCGCGCAGCGGCGTCGGCTCACTCGATCCGGTGTCGGATCTGGTGTGACTCAGATCTGGCTGATTGCTAAGTTTGCGCACAAGTCTGCCGCCGCCACCGATCCGGATCACATCCGCAATCTAATCATCTGTAACAATCTGTAATCCTGGAAATAAACAAACAGACAAACCTCCACGGGCCTGATCCCGAAATCCCCTTTTTGTGTCCGACACTGAAGAAGTTCCCCCGTTTTACAACAGGATTCTGTTTTCCGGTGTCGCAGCTTCGTGAAGTTACGACGCTGCAGAGCCGCGGACGAGATGGAAACGGGGCAGCGGGCCAGAAATTACAGGGGGGACAACAGCTGCCCCGCTGCTGGGAAGTACAAAAAAAAAAAACAGCGAGAGAGCGACTGATAACGAGTTGGATTAGTGTTGTTCTGCGCACAAATCCAAATAACAAAAGAGGAGGAAGAACAAACGACGGAGGGATGAAGCAAGAAGGATGAGAGCAGCTGGTTTAAAAAAAGAAAAACTAAAAAACAAAGTGAAAGTAGGAGCGGTGTGTTGTTACACACACGCACACACACACACACACACACACACACACACACACACACACACACACACACACACACACACACACACACACACACACACACACAGTAATGCAGGGTTGACGGCGTTGGCTTTTGAAGCGCGGGCGCCGCTGCCAAGCGGAGTCCGAGCCCGGTGCCAAAAGCCGGGGCGCGGGATGGGCTCCACCGGCCCGTGGCATGATGATGATGATGATGATGATGATGATGATGATGATGATGATGATGAAGACGAGGGGGCGTGTCCTCTGTGATGAATGAGGGTCTGCAGCTGGCAGGTCCCGAGGTTTCCCCCCCAAAAGTTTCACAATGTCCCCGATTTCCACTCGTGTTTGAAAACGTCCCCACGAGACCATCTGTTGTGTTTCACTAACTGACCGCCAGTGTTGTTGTTGTTGTTGTTGTTGTTGTTGTTGTTTTTCTGCAGGATGTTGTGAGACTGAGGGGTCGTGTCTCGCGGCGGCGTCACGGTTGTGTTCACATTTTACTCAGATTGTCACGCGCTGGAGATGAGACACGCTGGCAGCTGCTGACTGAGACAGATGGCAGCACACACACACACACACACACACACACACACACACACTGACACACACACACACACACACACACACACACACACACACACACACACACTGCTCCAGTGGTGCATATTTAAGCTCGGGTTCTCTCCAGGCACGGCGGCCTTCTAACGGGAAGTAAAAAAAAACACAACAACCATGAAACTACTTCTTACTGGCAGGGCAACACAACCCGTGTGTGTGTGTGTGTGTGTGTGTGTGTGTTTGTAGCATGAGTGAATGGCTGTGTAATTCAGTGACAGTGCCAAGCAACTGTTGGCCCCGGCTTCACCCACCGCTCGCAGAAAACCGCTCTACCGCAGTAACGCAACGACAGGAAACTACACAAACCCAGCTGAGCGACACTCTCCTCTCTGGCGGTTTGAATACGGAGATTTGCGTTGACCTGGTTTTTGTCGCTCGGCGTCTTCGGGTCAGAACGTGTCGGCGCTCTGGCGTCCCGCAGAATTCGATCAGTCGTTAGCGAAGCGGCTACGTGGGACGAGCGACTCCTTCTCCTGTCGACTTCTTACGCCCCCCCCCCCTCCCCCCTCAATCGGCCCATTTGATTGGTTGACTCCTAGCCTGCATCAACAGGTGTCTATTTTTGTTACACACACACACACACACACACACAGTCATGGGGAGTTGTTAGCACGGTGGCCCCCACCCCCCTGATAATAAGTAGCTCATTAATGTAATTACACTTCACTCAGAGGCCGGTGTTTGTCCTGGCGTCCCCACACAAAAAGTCTTTGTCCTGTAATGAAACGCTGGATATTTGTTAATGAGGCAGGAATGCTGCTGATCATGTGACTCAGCTGCGACTCCGTTAAAGTGCAGTTTAGTTGCGTTAATGCAAATGTTCGACTGCGCCAATAACGTTCATCGCAGAAAACCGTCCGTTAAAAAAAAAAAAAAAAAAAGAGCTTTTCCTCTCACGTTCAGTTTTTCTTTTATGAAACAAAAATAAAATTTATATCTGTCTAGATTATAATGTTTGAACATGGCTGAGAGGATTAATCCATTAACCAAATAGTTTGTCTTTTTTTTTTTAACATTTCTAATTCGTTCCTCAGATGAATCCATGTTCACGTTGTTCCTCGCATGTTTTATTTTGTCGTCCACTTCTTTATTATTTATCTATTCGATGTTTGATCCGACCTGTCGTTGATGTGAAGTAAAAAAAAAAAAAATCTTTGATGTGATAAAACACAGACGGGACTTGAGTTCCTCCCATTAAAATATTAATAGAATTAACAATTCTCTGTATAATGAGAAACAAATTGAGGTAAATCAAATAATGGAGCTGCACGTCTGTGGGGAGTCGCGGAGTAGAAACGCTGCATTAAATCCTGTTTTGTTTCAATAACTGGGAGTAAAAACAAAATGAGTAGCCACATGAGATTAAAAAAAACCCCAAACAGCTCATTTAATGAAATTAACCAAAAGTCCCGACTCCTCGACGCACTTTATCATTTAGATAACTTTTTTTTTTTCAGATTTAAATCCCTGAGTTCTGCCTGCAGGCGTCCCGTTAATTACAAACCCACTTCTGGATTTTATGAGTTTCAATAAGAGACGCAGATATAAACGCGACTTAAACGAAACGTGCGTAATCGCCTCCACCAATCGTGACGTCGGCTGAACTGCGTCGGTTTACGGTCGCCCCCCCCACACACACACACACACACACACACACACTTTAATCCTGAATGGTTTCTGTTAGCGCCTCGTTGTTGAAGTGGGTCAGCGCTCTCCTGTAGTGGAGGAGAGACTCGCTCTGTTCGCCGCCTCAGGCGCCGACACGACAGAGCCCGAGTCGCCGCGGCAACACGACACTCCGACAATGATAATAAGAGCTTGTGTAAGAAGAAAAAAAACACACACACACACACTGCGACAAGCACAAGAGCACAGTTTAAGTACCAACACAAAAAAGAGGCAGAGGATGACAAATCGGGAAATAAAAGCACTGAGTTGGAAAAAAATGGTCTGCTGGGAAGCCAGTGCGGGATCGTTACACCGCGAGCTCCTGCTCCGGGGTCGACCCGCCTTCTCGAGGGGGGGGGTCTGGGTCCCGGGTGGGGGGGCGGTCCTGAGGAGGCACGCGATGATGCGGTGGGTAAACGAACGGGCTTTAAAAACGAAACGCTCCGCGTAAACGAAAAGCCGCCACGTGTTCGCTAAACGTGTTCGCCCGCCCTCCCTCTCCCCGCTCCAGGTAACTACTACGGGACCCCCAAGCCCCCCGCCGAGCCCAGCCCCGTGCAGCCGGACCTGGTGGACCAGGTTCTGTTCGACGAGGAGTTCGACACCGAGGTCCAGCGGAAGCGCACGACCTCCGTCAGCAAGATGGACAGGAAGGACAGCGCCGCGCCGGAGGAGGAGGAGGAAGAGGAGCGGCCGCCGCTGGTCAACGGCCTGGCCGGTGAGAGACGCCGCCGACGCCTCGTTGTGATTCGCTGCTGCTCCGTAACAACCGCGCTGTTTTGTTTTGTCTTTGCTTAATTTATCTGTTTTTTTTAAAAATCCAGCATCAAAAGCAGCTTTTTCTTCCCCTGCTTATCGTTCTCCTCTCCAAACAAATGTTGTCGGGATTCGCTGCTCTGCAGGCGAGGTCAGCGCCAACATCACAGGAAGTTTGTGAAGCGCCCCCCCCCAAAAAAAAGATGTCCTCACACGGCTGACGGCACAAACACAACGCGCCTCAGCTAATGGCCGAATAGTGTCCTCCTTTTTGTTGTCGGTAGCTTTCACCGGGCCGAGTGGCAGCTCATGGCTCCTTGCTGCCCCCATCCACACACACACACACACACACACACACACACACACACACACACCCCTCCCCTTAGCTAGCTTGTGTCTTCAGCCCCCAAACATGACAGTGCAGTGTGGGACTGCAGGTCTGTGTTTTTAAACCCCTGCACAAAAACACCCAGCGCGGTCAGTAAGAACGTTGGATCGCTCAGGACGTCCAACAAAAGGGGGAGAAGGGACGCGCCCCGGAGTCCAGTGATGGTCACGCGTCACCACGGGCAGCCATTTTTCTTTTGTGCGGCCTTTATATCTGAAGCCTGTGTGCACGCACGCATTTGCAGCCGCCCCGGTTTGCATCCCCGAGAGCAGGACGCCGCCGAGAGCGAGCGCGGCCATTTATTATGACTTAACGGGTGGAAGTGGTATGCCCCCCCCAAACACACACACACACACACACACACACACACACACACACACACCTTTAAAAAAAAGAGGCCCCAGATATCAAGACAAAAAAAAAGGCTCTCGACTTCTTCTGTCACGTTTGGTTTCCTCAGAGTGAGCGTTCAGGTCAAACACACAACACCAGATGAAAACCTGCAGATAAGAGCCTCACACACACACACGCACACACACACACACACACACACACACACACGCAGCAGCCTGTGTGATGCTAACAGAGTTGTGCGCCCGTGGTTGGGCTGAAGCGTTGGTCAGCTCTGGCTTTGCCTGGGAGGCAGCTCACACTACATCTCTGTTGACATGCTCATCCTATGGCGATGGCTGTTCTTCCTCCCCCGCTCCTCCCTCCCTCTTCCTCTTCCTCTTCCTCATCCTCTTCCTCTTCCTCTTCCTCTCCTGTGGATGTAAGCGTCAGTGTGCAGAGGAAGAGCAGCAGCAACAGCAGCAGCAGCAGCAGCGAGGGGTGGGGGGGGTGGGTAACGAGATGCAAAGAGCCCAGAGGAGCTCCCATGGCACCTCCTTCTCACCTCCCGTCTCCTTCTCCTTCTACCACCTCCTCCCGTACCCCTGCGCCCATCCCCTCCCCCTCCCCCTCTCCGTCTCCATGCCGGCGTCCCTCTCCCCGGGCCGGACCCCAGAGCACAAGGACAAGGCGGAGTGGAGGAGGACGGTGCCCAGCTACACCCAGTCGGCCGGGGCCGCGGACCCCCGGGTGTGGGGGGCGCAGGACGAGAGTCAGGAGCCGCTCCCCAAGAACTGGGAGATGGCCTACACGGAGACCGGCATGGTGTACTTCATCGAGTGAGTAACCTCGTCGGTCCTGTTACCCCCCCGTTACATCAGCCGCCCGCTAATCCCTGCCCCCCGGTTTATGTCTTTCCCTGCCGTCGTGAGCCGACCACCACCACCCTGCAGCATCTTCCTCCGTGCTGCATGAAACCAGGAAGCAGCTCTTGTTTTCCTTTCATTTTCCCGTCAGAGAGAGAGAGAGGTGCCGCTCACTAAATCAATAGCTCGTTCTGCCGGTGGGAGAAACGGCGGCCCAAGTTCCTGACACGCTCCCTCCCTCGGTTCCCGCCGCTCCACGTCTTCCTCATCTTCCTCCCTCTTCCCGTTCACTCGCTCTCTCTCTCTCGTCCTTGTACCTCAGGGTTCCTGTGAGCTTTGTTAAGAACAGCTTGTTTGTTTGTTTGTTTGTTTGTTGTTTGTTGTTGGGGGTGGTGGTGGTGGTGGGGGTGGAGTAGCTCCTGGGTGAAGCGGCCCCTCAGAGTCCCCCCGGTTGCTAATTGCTGAGCTGTCACGCTTTCTGAAGTGTTTCTTTGGACGTGTGTTGTTGTGTTGTTGTGTTGTTGTGTTGTTTTTTTTTTAACTGTGCGCCTAAAGCCTCTGTCTCACTCTTCTTCAGTCACAACAGTAAGACCACCACCTGGCTGGACCCCCGCCTCGCCAAGAAAGCCAAGCCGCCGGAGAAGTGCGAGGAAGGAGGTGAGGGCGCACACACACCTCCGCCTCCACCCTGACGGGTTTGGTGGGTGGGGGGGGGGGGGGGGGCTAACAGACGGAGATTAAACAGACGAGCGGGCCCGGCGCTGGTGACACAGCACGAACCTCCAGTCTGCAACCCCCCCCCCCACCCTATGCCCCCCTCCTCCACCCCTCCTCCACCCCACTCCACCCTAATGGCTTCTGGGAAGCACGCGGGGAGCTCATCAGCGCCGCACGTCTCAGATGGCAATTTTCTGTGGCCCCTCTTGCGTAAAGATGTCCTCTCCCCCCACAACTGGAGATGTCGCACACACACACACACACACACACACACACACACACACACACACATGCTGCTGGAGAGGGAGCGTGTTATTTTCCCTCCCCCTTTCCTGATGAGTCGCGCGTTAAAACCCGAAAAAGGAGCGGCGACAAATACAAAGCGGCGCCGGGTGCAGATGAGCGCGCCGTGTCGCTGCCAGTCAAAGCAGCACGCCTCATCGCGTTCGCCCAATTGAGCGTGAGGAGCCTCAGCAGTTTGTGAAGAGGTTTGACTCTTTCCCTGTTTACCCCCCCCCCCCCCCCCTCCATCCTTCCTCAGAGCTGCCCTACGGCTGGGAGAAGATTGAGGACCCCCAGTACGGCACCTACTACGTAGAGTGAGTAAACGCCCCCCGACACACGTGCACGGCAGCGGGTGTTCACGATCGCGTACGTGCATGAAGCTGCGTCCTGAAGCTCCGTCCTGAAGCTCCGTCCTGAAGCTGCATCCTGAAGCTACGTCCTGAAGCTGCACCTGCTCGTTAGATTTCACTTTTATATCACGACATACACGCACATACATGCAGTTCTGCAACACGAAATCTGTTCCCGGACATGCGTGCAGCAGTTTCCCACGGTCCTGCAGAAAGTAATTATGTCAGTGCTGCTGGTGTGTTACTGTTGTGTGTGTGAGTGTGTGTGTGTGTGTGTGTGTGTGTGTGTGTGTGTGTGTGTGGCAGAGGGGAAAACATGGGACAATGAAGGATCAGAGAGAGGGAGAGTAAACAAGAGCACAGTGTTTCATTTTGGTCCCGTTAATGTGGACAAAGAGGAAGAGACCTGTGTGTGTGTGTGTGTGTGTGTGTGTGTGTGTGTGTGTGTGTGTGTGTGTGTGTGTGTGTGTGTGCGGGTGGGGTGGCATTTATGCAAGAGGGTCATTGCGAGGCTGCTCTGTCTCTTTGTCTGGCCAAAATTTTGTTGTGAATGAACAATAATGCGACACAAAGTCTCATTATTCGCCGCTGCGCCGCCACGACCGGGACTTAAAGCTCGTTACGCAGCCGAGCCGCCTCCCAGGTGGCGGGAAACGCGCACAGGTGCGTTAGGATCCTTTGGGTTTCGCATCCCCCACCCGCGAGCTCGTTTATTTCAGGAAAGGTTTGGGAAGAAAGATGGTGACCATGGTGATGGTAAATTCCAGGCGGCTGTATCAGCAGCGTGCTGCGCGGTCACGCCGTAGTCAAATCACACGTTTGCATGAGCAGTGCGGGCGAGGTAGGAGCGGTCACCTGACGCAGGTAGTTGGATGTGTGGCGGCGTCCACCATTTTTTTTTTTTTTTTTTAATCTAACGTGTCGTTATTTCACGTGCGCAGCCACATCAACCAGAAGACCCAGTTCGAGAATCCGGTGCTGGAAGCAAAGAGGAAGTTGAGCGTGGACGCGCCGACCGCAGCGCCCCCCCCGCCCCCGCCGCCCTCAGCAGCCGCACCCTCAGGTAACCGCACACACGGCTACGTTTTTTTTTTTTTTAATTTAATACAAATAGGAGGCAAAGTAGGGAGAAGGGTAGTTTTATTTTGAAAATCATCACCGCGCTGAGAGGTGAGAGAAAAGAAAAGACATTTTATCGCTGGCGTCATGAGTTGCGATGGATATCAGTGTCGCGGTTTAAAAACAGATCTTGGGTCAGTTTTGTGGTATTTAAATTCATTGTCACTGTTTAGATTGAGGGCCGGGAAGTTTTCCTCTGGTAACGGCGTGTCATCGGAAAAGGACAGGAAGTGAGATCATTTACTCCAAATTGCATCCTGGAATGTAAGAGGTTGTGGTGTGTGTGTGTGTGTGTGTGTGTGTGTGTGTGTGTGTGTGTGTGTGTGTGTGTGTGGGGGGGGGGTCATGTCATGTCCTCCTCAGGATGAATTGAATAGTCGGCCGCCATCAAATCAACCGTTCACCTGCAGAAACACCTGCAGAACTTTCCCACCAGCCCAGCTGCTCTTTGTCTTTAGCGCCAATTAGCATGCTAACGTTAGCATTTAGCAGCACAATTCACAGCTACACAACATTGTATTACACTTTTTTTTCTTTTTTTAAAGCGGCAGCAGTTTGTGTTTTCACATCGGGGGCCGTGTTCCCGCCGTCCGCTGAGGCTTTTTATTTTATTTATTTTTTTTTTTTTGCGTCCACATATGTGAGAAGCTATTAGCGGCGTTATCCAAACACTGGAGCACTTTTATCAGCCGCTCCGAGCCGACACGTCCGGCTGGAAGATGTTAAACAGCTGACAGGCCGCTGATAAACAGCCACCGAAGCAATGATATTCAATTTGAATAATGGAGCGGCGCCTCACCGGGCGGCTGGATTCATTCTGACAAGTAGATATGAAATGAGGGAGGGGGAGAAAAATGCTTTTGTCCCCCCCCGGCCATTCACTGCAGTTCAAAGATCTCTCGTTAGAAGAAGAGGGGGGGGGCTGAAAGTGACTCATCATCGCAAATTGTATTTCTACACGGTCATCTTTTCATCGTCTACTTCCTGTGGTGAGCCCCCCTCCCCAAGTGGCCGAGATGTCACTCGTTGGTTTGTTAACCACTGGTTTGGAGTTTGGTGATTCGGCAGCAGCCATCTTGTTTTTTGTTGTTGTTGTTGTTGTTGTTTTTTTGAAACCGGACACAACAACATTTGGATGACAGGGTAGGCGAGTCCCTGTGCTACTTGTCAATCAAGCTGTAGCCACGCCCCCAAACCTCCCCTGCTTCCTGGTCTTTTCTCCTCTAAATGGATCATAATGTCCAACATGGTGTTGAGACATAAACTCAGTATGAAAACGTTTACTGACATCATGAATCCATTTCCTCAGTGGAGTCGCCCCCTGGTGGTCGTTCAGCAGAAGACGGGTTTGAGACTCTTCCTCATTGGCTGAATTTCTCAGACCAGGAAGCTATGTCCATCTTTAGGTCTGTTGATATCGCCCCCCTGCAGTGCCCCCCCCCCCTGCACCTTCCTGCCCTCGTTAATGAGAATTAATGGTCTGGTGGAGGTATGAGGACGTGCGGCTTCTAAACGCCGGCCGGCCGGACCTGACCCAGCAGCCGCCGCCGCAGAGCAGAGGAGCAGAGCCGTAATTACAGCGCTGACAATCCTGTCTGACATTTCATATAATCACCCCACCCCCACCCCACGAGACCGCCGCTTTGTGGCTCACAGCTTAATCAAGACCGTGTAAACATGGCTCTGGTGTGTAGCCCCCCCCCCCCGCTCGTCAGCGTTGCTTTCATGTAAGAAGCGGCGTTGACAGCTTCTTGACGTGGCGTGTGAACACGGAGCGCCCGGGCAGCGTGACGGAGGCTTCATCCTGTCAAACAGCGTTCGCGTCGCCAACCTCATGAGAAAGTTCACGTTCTTGCATACGACAAACACAGAATCGCGCACACAGGATTGAAAAATATGTGCTGGCACAGCTCCGCTGCAGGAACGTCATCTTAATCACGCTTGGCATCATCTTTTTCTCGTTTTTTTTTTTTTTCCCTGTCTTCAATACGGTCACGTTCATTCGCCAATTATGCAAATCGCTTTTCCCATGACACATTGAGAGTGGTGGAGGAGGTGGGGTTGGGGGAGGTGGGGGCCTGTAGACTTGCATGTGTGCGTCCTCCATAATGAGATTGATGTCCCACCATCTATCAGTGTGGGAACTGTCAGAGAAGACGCATGCACACGACTCACAACTCTCACGGGCTCCGCGGCGCGATCGGCTTTTCCAGAGCCGCTTCCCGCCGCCCGTCTCGTCGCGCTTATCTCACGCGCACGCCCGCAGTCCGACACAATTCCCGTCCCGTCATCTCTGAATTTGTCCCATTTGCTCGTCCTGCAGAACGAAACGTTTACCTGGAAGCCGTCAGGCTCATTTTAGGACAGATTTATCTCCGCACTTTAAAGGAACTGAGTGGGTTTTTTTAGTTGTTTTTTTTTAGCGAGACTCAGGCCAGAACCCGGACAGTTTCTCAGAACCGGATCTTTTCTGGCTCCGCAGAACCGAGCGGCACATTCAGTTCGGGTTCTGGGAAGGTGGAGGGGTTCGGCGGTTTGATCCCTGGCTCCTGGCAAGACATTGAACCCCAGACAGTGTGTGTGTGAACGGCTTCCCAAGCTCAGTCTGTTTAACATTCAGCTGGTGTAATTAACGAGACGTGCAGTTCGCGAACGTCCCTGCATCTGGAGCCCAGAGAAACCCGTGAACTTTAAAAGATCGTCGTCCGCAGAGCGAACAGCGCCGTCCGTCGTCCGACCAGAACCCCGCAGAACATTCCAGCTTGTGCTGTGGAAGATAATAAAGCAGATTTAGTCACCACAGCGGTTCGGCCGTTAAACCTATTTTCCCGTCCTCCCCCATCAGAGGAGCCTGGCAGGGGGACGCGGAGCTTCACGCGGGACCCGTCCCAGCTGCAGGGCTCCATCCTGCAGACGGCGCTCCGAAAGAGCCCCCAGGGCTTCGGGTTCACCATCATCGGCGGGGACCGACCCGACGAGTTCCTGCAGGTGAAGAACGTGCTTCCGGACGGGCCCGCCGCCCACGACAACAAGATCTCCTCAGGTAATAACACACCCCCCCACCCCCAGCGCAGTTAGGGGCCGTCCTGGCGAACGCCACCCAAATGCAAAGTCACACAACGGGAGTCAAACGGAGACAAATGGGCTTGTATTACTTGTCTAATAAAAACCCAAACACAACCCGGCTGCATTATGCAGATGTGCAGTGACTCCGTGGCTTGGCACCGGCCCGCGTACTGTCCATAACGTGGCGTGTTGTGCGGCGCACAAACGAACGAGGACAACAAACAACAGCCGGCGGCGCTTCAGCGTGAATGTCGCAGCGCTCCGTCGAGCGAAGACAAACGTTTATGGGAGCGGCGCTCGATGGAGCGGAGCTAAAAGTGGCAAACTTCCGTCGGCGAAGCACATGTTCGGTTTACGGCGGACGCCCGCGTTTTATACCTGCTCGTATATTAGAGGTTTAACAGGGGGTGTTGTCTCTGCGGGGGGACGGCCCGCGTGCACGGTTACGTCCATTTTTATTGCACGTATAAATATCTCACGCACGATGATTCGAGTTACCGCTACAGTAATATCGATTGCATCGGACGCCATCGCGGCCGCAGCTGCCGAGACTCCACATGAATGGAGACAGTAATTATTTCCAATATTTCATTTCCCTGCAGAAGGAGAGTAATTGATTTAACAAAAAAAAAAAGAATGGGTGTAATTAATTTCATAATGGCGGTCGGCGGACCGTTACAGCTCTCACGCTGCTTCCTCCTGGATTGAAACTTTGCTGACTGCGGGTCAGCAGCGTTCGCTGACGACGCCTCTGTTACCTCGCGGACGCTCTCGTTACTGGATGAGGCCGCCGGGGCGACGCGTAGCGGGTCAGAACCAGCGCCGCGCCGGGACCTGGGGCTCGTTTCGTGAGTTCTGTTGCTCCGTGGAGGATTTTTAGAGCTGGGGGAGACCGGGTGCAGTCATTAGCGTTTTTGCCTGAACGCTCCTCGCTCCTCCTTTCAGGCGACGTCATCGTGGACATCAACGGGACGTGCGTGCTGGGGAAGACCCACGCCGACGTGGTGCAGATGTTCCAGTCCATCCCGGTCAACCAGTACGTGGACATGGTGCTGTGCCGGGGCTACCCGCTGCCCGAGGACTCCGGCGCCAGCGAGGACGCGTCGGGGGCGGGCCTGGGGCGCCCAAGGACGCCTCCCCCACCCCCTCCGCCTCCACGCCGCAGGACTACGCGGTGCCGGACGGAGGGACCCTCTCCAGGCAGACGGCGGCGGTGCAGCCCATGACCAACGGGGGGCGCCCCCACCACCATCACCACCAGCACCACCACCATCCCCATCCCCACCACCACCACCACCTCCCTCCCGCGCCCAGCCAAGAGGGCCCGGACCCCACGCTGCTGCAGCCGGAGCTGGTGAGCGTGCCCCTGGTGAAGGGCCCCGGCGGGTTCGGCTTCGCCATCGCCGACTGCCCCCTGGGCCAGAAGGTGAAGATGATCCTGGACGCGCAGTGGTGCCGCGGCCTGCTGAAGGGCGACGTGATCAAGGAGATCAACCGGCAGAACGTGCAGACGCTGAGCCACTCCCAGGTGGTGGACATCCTGAAGGACCTGCCCGTGGGCAGCGAGGTCAGCGTGCTGGTGCTCAGGGGAGGTGAGTCCTCGCTAATCCCGGCGTCGCAGCTGGCGAGGCCGCGGCCGCCGCCTACGCTCATCCGCCCCCGTTTTCCCGTTCAGACAGCAGACAGGTGTCGTTTGGCGCTTTAGTCCGGTGAAATCGTTTTAATCCGCTCGCAGCTTTGTCTCTCTGTCTGTCCCGAAAAGGAAGCAAAGAGAGGAAGGGCCGCGACGCATTTGAAATAAATTTCTGGAGACGGCGAGAGTTGTCGGGCCGAGCGCCGACGAGATGCCGCTCGGTCGAGGCCGGAGCCGACGCGACGTGACCGTCGTTTTCACTCCGGAGCGACGGGATCGCGGCGTATCTGCAGATATTCCTCGCACCCGTGTTAAATAAAGCAATTTCACGCTCCGGTCCACACAGGCTCTGCATCACGCACGTCTTTCCCAAACAGCGGAGCGAGTCGCGCTTAGTCACACGGCGAGCCGTGGCGCCGCAGAAATGGCAGCTTCACTGATTCAGCTTAGGGAGGAAGAGCGAGGGAAGGGAGGAAGGGGAGAGGGAGCCTCGTCTTCCTCGCCGGTTTGAAGGGCTTCCTCCCTCCCCGCCTTTGCTGCAGTGCAGCAGCCTAGATTCCAGAGATCAGTGTTGCACCCATACATCAGATGAGCTCAGCTGGGCTCGCCCCGTGTGTGTGTGTGTGTGTGTGTGTGTGTGTGCTGCAGTTTAGTTTACATGCCAATATGCAGTGTGTGTGTGAGATGTCGGCGTTCCAGCGCTGCAGGGTTTCCCGCGGGTCGACCCGCAGACCGGGAATTCGGTCGGGGCTTCGCTCCCAGCCAGGAACTCCCCTGCTGATTACGGCGGCGTGGAGAAATGAGACAGGAAATGATTTGGCCCCGGCTCCCTCCTCTGGATTTAAATCTGGAAATGAGACCGAGCGGCGTTCCCAGCGGGACACGCACCAAGCTCCGGGTTTGTGGAAGGCAGAAGGCACAGAAACATTTAAATGGGGAATAATCAGGCGTAAATTACCTGCAAAGACGCATTTAATCATTTCATTCATTGGATTTTGTTGCTGATGTGTAAAATCAGCCGGAGCGTTCACTGCTGGCAGGTTGAGCCCAGACAGGAGCTTGTTTTTTTTTATTTTTTTCCCCCCATGGCTTCGGGTCACCTCTGTCCCACAGTGACAGGAAGAGCAGGTCTGATGTTGGGGTATTGCGCCCCCTGCTGGCTGAGCGACGCCACAGCTCGAAGACGGGGAGGGGAGGGAGGACAAGTCGCTTACAACCCCTGTAGGCAAATACAGGAGGAGGCGCATGAGAGGGTCACTGGGTCAGGGGGGTGAGGGGGGAGGAGGAGGCGCAAGTCGTCCCCCAAGACTTGTATTTGATGGGAAATGTTCGCCCCTTTGTTTTCTGAATGAACTGAATTTATAATTTGTTCTGTGTCCGCAGGTCAGACGTCTCCGGTGAAATCACTGAAACCGGTGAGTCCCGACAAATCTTTTCTCTTTTCCACGTGCCGCTCAGGGCGAAACAAAAGAACACGCCAAAACTGCTGCTCAATTATTAAGCAGGAAAAAACTTCCTCTTGGTTTGTAGCAGCAGCGCTCAGCGTGTGTGTGTGTGTGTGTGTGTGTGTGTGTGTGTGTGCACGCTTGTTGTTAGCTACATTATTCAGGGAGCTTCACTTCAGCCTGTTATTTCTGGAGCTGCGTGTGCGTAAACGTGGCGGCTCCTGGCTCGACATCCCTCTGTGCATGTGTGTTTCGGATGATACGGCGTGTTCGACAGCTCCTTCCTGTTTGCTCTTAAAATAGAGGGGGGGCAGCAACAGGCTTACTCACGCCGTCTTTATTGTGGATGCGTCGATGTACAAACACCAGGCATTAATTTGTTTATGGACGCATCACGGCTCTCGTTTCCGCGTCGCAGTGTACCGCCCCCGCGTCCCAAGCCCGCGCCCCAGCCCGCAGCAGCAGCAGCAGCAGCAGCCGGCGCCGCAGCGACAGGAGGCGGCGGGCAGCAGCGCGGAGGCCCTCGCCCAGCCGGAGATGTCCCCCAACCCGCTCTCCTTCCCCGCCGGCGCCCTGCGCTCGTCCTCGCCCAAACCCGACGCGTCCGAGCTCTACCTCAAGTCCAGGGCCATGCTGGACAGCAAGCGTGAGTGTGGTCGGTTCTGCGGCGACGCACGTCGCGTCTTCAAAGTTCTGTCAGCTTCAGAACCTCCTGGCCTTGTCCGCGGATTTAGAACCTCTTTGTTGTTCGCTCCTCCTCTCCTCTCCGCAGCTCCTAATTCCAGGGACCTGGACGTGTTCATCAAACGGAACCAGGAGTCGGGCTTCGGCTTCAGGGTGCTGGGAGGCGAGGGTCCGGATCAGCCGGTGGGTACCAGCCCGGCACGCTGCTCGGGTCCCGAGTCCTCGCACGACGCCGAGCAAATCGGGGACGAGACCTCTATACTCGAGTAACAGTTCCTCCGGTGCTCCTCCCCCTCAGGTGTACATCGGCGCCATCGTGCCGCTCGGCGCCGCCGAGAAAGACGGGCGCCTGCGGGCCGGCGACGAGCTGCTCTGCATCGACGGCGTGCCGGTCAAAGGGAAATCCCACAAGCAGGTGCTGGAGCTGATGACCAACGCCGCCCGCAACGGCCAGGTCATGCTGACGGTCCGCAGGAAGCTGCCGCACTCAGGTGAGCGGCCATCTTTCTTTGAGGGATCTGAGGAGAAGCTCCCAGCAAACGCTTTGATCCGGGGATTTGGTGTTTTTTTTTTAACTAATCCTTTAAATTTGTTCCGGGTGATTTCCTCGCGGATAAAGGGAGTTGGACTGAAAATGACTTCTTTAAAAAAAAACAACAAACAGGAAGAAAAAAGAGTCACAGTCCGCTGCTTCGTGTTTATCTGCTGGGGCTGCTCGCAGTTGCGTGCGGGACGGCGGAGATTAGATCAGCTGGTGGAGTTGAATTACATCTCAAAGGCGGGTGGTGGTGGTGGTGGTGCTGAGTACAGGCTCCTGCTGCACTCCGGCGTTTTCACCCGCTCGCCCAACACCACCGGCATCTGGATCCGATGTGTCGCCATGACGGCTTTGATCGCGTCGCACAAATCAAGCAGCCGTCGTGTTCGAGTTTACGCCTTCAAAGCCGGGGGGGTGTAGAGAGAGAGAGAGAGAGAGAGAGAGAGAGAGAGAGAGAGAGAGAGAGAGAGACCCCCACCTCCACCTCCACCTCCCACCCCCCACCGGATGTCAGCCGTCAGAACGGGGGCTCAGCAGAGCAAACGCACAATGAGCAGAGATTGTTGTTACATCAGCTCGCTTTATGAATAACAAACTGCAGAGAGCGTTCGTCTCCAGCGTGCAGTCGACACTCTTGGGTTTTGTGCGTGCAGTAAACGCAGTGAAAAGATGGAGGTTTGAATTATTTATTTGGGTTGGGGGGGTGGCACACACGCTTTGATGTAAAAAAAAAAAAATGGTTGTATGTCACCTAAACTGGGAAGACCCCTGTGAGTTTCCTCACCGTCTCCCTGCTCTCGTCAGATGGAGGTGGAGACGAGGACGGGGGTCCTCAGCCCCACCACGCGCCGCCCGCCCCGGTCGGCGGCTCTCCCAAGGTGCCCCGGCTGGAGGCGCCGGGCGGCGTCCAGCAGGCCCCGCCCACCCGGCCCGAGTGCTTCGACGTCACGCTGCACCGCAAAGACAACGAAGGCTTCGGCTTCGTCATCCTCACCTCGAAGAACAAGCCCCCGCCCGGAGGTACGCGATCACGTCTCCCATTGGCCCGCTCGGCCGTTTGGTGATGTCATGTCCTGATGTCGGCTTTGCCCCCCCCACACACACACACACACAGTCATACCTCACAAGATCGGCCGCATCATCGAGGGCAGCCCCACGGACCGCATCGGCCAGATGAAGGTGGGCGACCGGATCTCCGCCGTCAATGGCCTCTCCATCATGGAGCTGTCGCACAACGACATCGTCCAGCTCATCAAGGACGCCGGCAACTTCGTCACCCTCACCGTGGTGCCCGAAGACGGTAGGTTGGGCTCGGCGCGGCGGCGTCCGGCGCCGGATCGCGTGACTGACTGACTGACTGGCTGGACTGTGTGTGTTTCTTGCAGACAGCGCTCCCCCGTCCGGAACCAACTCAGCCAAGCAGAGCCCGTCGGCGCAGCACAGAGCCGTGGGCCAGCAGCCCCCAGCTACCCAGACAGGTACGCCCCGGTGGTCACCACGAATCAAAGAGGAAGCGACAGATTAATGGGGAGTCTCACTTCCTCTTTGATCTTCCTTTTTAAACAAGATTACCTGTGTCAGACTTTTTAATCCCTCGCTGCCGCAGCAGTTCTGCACCATCTTTTTTTTTTTTTTTTTTTTTTTTCTGGCCCCGCTGCCTCTCAGCTTCTCTTCTCCTCATTTAACACCCCCCCCAACCCCCCACCGTCTAATCTCCAGCGCGCGCCTCGGGTTAGCGCAGACGCTGAGGCCGCGGCTCGACAGCAGGAAGTGTGTGAACTCCACAAAGATCCAGGCTCTTTAGCGTTCGCCCGATTATCTGCCGTCGCGTCTTCCTCTTCACGACACAAAACATCTCTCACACACACACATGCAGACTCTGAATCTGTGTTTTGTGGTTGTAAAATATTATCGATCGGTTATCGGTTTATCGATTTCTTTTTGCGGCAGGAACGGGGACGCCGAGGTGAAGACGGGGACACTCATCACATCGGGCTCTAAGCAGGTGAGACAAAGTGACTTTTTCCTTTCGGGCTAAACCGCGGTTCTTTACCGGAACCTTCATGGCGGACCGGCGGAGAACATCTCCTCCTCTTGTCGCCTCCACCCACGCAGGGCTGCTTCGTGGTGGAGCTGGAGCGCAGCCAGCGGGGCTTCGGCTTCAGCCTGAGGGGGGGGAAGGAGTACAACATGGGCCTGTTCATCCTGCGGCTGGCTGAGGACGGCCCCGCGCTGAAAGACGGCAGGATACACGTGAGTCGCCAGTGAAAACGCCAACAAATAAGTTGAAACTGCAGTTCGACGAAAGCAGGAAGAGTCGCCGTGGAGTCGGTCAGCTGTCGGCTGCAACTTCATGAGCGATATCCGCCCCGCAGGTCGGCGACCAGATAGTGGAGATCAACGGCGAGGCCACGCAGGGCATCACGCACACCCGCGCCATCGAGCTGATCCAGGCGGGAGGCAGCAGAGTCCACCTGCTGCTGCGACCGGGCCAGGGCCTGGTCCCGGATCACAGTGAGTGGCCCGCCTGGAGCCACACACACACACACACACACACACACACACACACACTGTTGCCTCTGCGTATGGATCTGAACGAACCATACAGACTGTGTGTAGAGAAGCTTTGTGTATGGATATGCTTGATAGCAGTGTGCTGAGTTTCTTTATCCTCGTGCATGTGTTGCAAGCTCTCTCTCTCTCTCTCTCTCTCTCTCTCTCTCTCTCTCTCTCTCTCTCTCTCTCTCTCTCTCTCTCTCTCCTCTCTCTCTCTCTCTCTCTCTCTCTCTCTCTCTCTCTCTCTCTCTCTCTCTCCCTGTTTGTCTGCACCAGCACGGCCGTCTGTTTCTACCTCTTTATCTCTTCCTCCTATAGGTCTGAACTCTTCTTCCACCCTGTGCTTCTACATGAAACCAGAGCATCACTAAAGGCCTCACTGCTTTTCTTGGTCTGTCCCTTATAACCTCGGTAAACCTCTTCTGCCTTTTTCGACCCTGTCCTCTCAAAGCCAATCCATCTCCCAGACTTTTAAGTCCCGCCCTCTTTCCCCTCGCCTCATCCCCGCGGTCGATAAACCCGAACTCGACCAGTTAAACGCCCAGTGCGGAGAGCTGAACCGAAGCAGTGAGTCCTCGATGAGCGGCGCAGACCTGCAGAGCAAGTTCTCCTCATTTTATTTTAGGAAACCCGGGGACGCCACTGAACACACGCCTCATCCCGAGCGCCGACAAAGACGGCGAACCCGGAGAAAAAGCCCTTAGAGGCGCAATGATCGGCGAGACGCGCGGCGGGAAAGGCTGCGTTCACTGGCATCGGCCCAAAGACCCAATTAGAATGAATTTCTAGGAGCTGTTGCTGCTAGAAATGTAAAAGCTCATCTCAGCACCTCCAAGTCCATCGCTCTTCTTTTTTTTTTTTTCCTCCTCTCTCTCTCTGGTTTCCTGCCGTGCGTATCTGCTCTCAATCGCTGCCGTGCAGTTCTTATCGGCTCGGGGGGGAAAATTGAAACGTCAGTGCCGGGTGAACGCTCGGCCCCTTTTTCATTGACGGCCGAGGCGTCGGCTGATGTTTATCTCAGAGCAGGCAAATATTTAGAGGATTATTAGAGGGGGTTATGACAGAAAAAGAGCCGGGCTTTCTCTTCCCTCAGTGTCAGGAAATTTTGCTTCTTTTGCATGACGTTTAATTATCTTCAGTTTTATTGAAAGTGCAAAAAAAAAAAAAGTAATTTAAGGGATATTTTAGCTTCTGTTTTTTTAACCTTATATGTTTTATCTGAGCTGGGATCTGTTCTTACTCTCTGCTTCTTGCTCCTCAGGTTCAAAGGACAAAGTAACCATTCCAACCTCAAGCTTTCCCAGACTCTCTGTATCCGACGGGCCGTCATCTCCAGCCTCTCCATCCTCCGTCTCCCTCTCTACCTCGGAACTGTCCCCGTCCTCACCCAGAACATCCGTCCCAGACGAGCTGGGGTCCCCCGGCGCCGGGCAGGCCGGCCGATCAGAGGACGGCAGCTTTCTCACCCCAAGCGCACCGCCAGCCCCAGCAGCCAGACCCGGAGACCCGGCAGGAGCGACTCCAAGTCCGCGAGCCCCAAAAGAGCCGCCGAGGGCCGGGCGGATCACGCGGAGCGCTCCCAGAGCCCGAGGAAAACCGAGCGAGGCCACGGAGGATCCTTGGAGGATATGAGCAAGGAGAGAAGAGTCCAAGGTCCAAGAGAGCATCACTCCTCGAGCCCCAGGAAGAGCTCCAAGAGGGAGCACGACCCCGCTGGGCCTTCGAGGGACCAGGAGGAGCCCCAGAGCCCCAGGCGTCCGGCCGGCCAACAGCCCTGCGTTCCCACTGGAGAGGGGAGGGACTGGAGGCACAAGGAGGAGGACGCAGCTCGCTGGCAGGAGAGCGGCGACAAAAGCTGGGGGACCGGCGAGCGCCACAAGAAGGGCAAGAGGTCCGAGCAGGAGTCGGCGGCACAAAATCCCTACTCCCAAACGCACAGGGAGCGGGCGGGGTCGGACGGCGAGAGCGGCACCCTGAGCCGAAGGAGCGGGAGAGAGAAGGGGGACAAGGAACACCGGGAGAGCAAACAGCACGGGCCGGCCGAGGAGGCGAACAGGAAGGACCCCAGAGGGTCCAGCGGCAGCATCCAGGACCCCGGCTGCAACGGGACCGCCGGCGGCAAGAAGGCTCCCATCACCCCCGGCCCGTGGAAGGTCCCCAGTTCGGCCAAGATCCAGTCCCGGGTGGACACGGCGTACGCAGATATCTGACACCTCCACAGGACGCTCTTCATCGGATGAAAGCTGAGCCTCTGGGAGACGGACGCTCACCACGGGAGGATCGCTTGTTTTTTTTTTTTTTTAGCAATGTCAGACGGAGCAGATCACTGTGTAACCAGCAGCACGGCCTCTCATCGCTCAGTTAGCCTCGGCATGACCCGACACGCGACCCGAGTATTTGTGCTGTCTGTGTGTGTGTGTGTGTGTGCATGTGTATGTGTGTGTGTGTTTGCGTGAAACAGATGGTTTTCAGAGTGGGATTTTTCAGGTGTGACACTGAAGTCTTCTTTGTGCCAATCAGAGACTCCGGTGGAAGAAGCTGCTGCGTTACTGCATCACTGTGAGACTGTGTGTGTGTGTGTGTGTGTGTGTGATCGGATGAACCCCCCCCCCCTCCATCTCCCCACTTCGATGAAGGATCCTGTTTTTCTTTCTCTTTCTTTTGACTCCCCGTCACTCTGAAGGTTTTCAGGCACATTCGTACGATCCCTCAGCTTCTCTTCCTGCTAAGACTGAGTCACCGTCGCCGTCACCGGTGAATGAAGTAAAAAGCGACGCTGTCATCACGCTCTGTCTTTTAAGAGCCCGACTGGAGTTGTGAACTGTGTGTGTGTGTATGCGTGTGTGTGTGTGTGTGTGTGTGTGTGTGTGTGCGCGCTTGCACTCATCTGATCCCGCTGGCTCATCGGAGGGCGGACGGACTCGCACGCCGGAGCTTTACATGCATCGCTCAGCCGACCAGACACCTGTGGTTATAGATCTAATGTTTGTTACACGTGTGTTAATAAATGAAGCATAACGTAATTTATTGAAATTATACTGTCAGCGCACATATCCACGCTGAACCATTTCACTTTTGATGTGGACTCAAACAGATAGAAGTAGAATGTGTGGATAGGCGTAAAAATGACAAGACTATAGAAACTGCAATCTATGCATTCTATTTCTAGGATTTCATTGTGGTCTGTAAACGGTCACACGAGCCTGATTCATAACGTTGTCTACTGTTTGCAGCTCTGTATTGTAGGTCTGGCTATGTGTGTGTGTGTGTGTGTGTGTGTGTGTGTGTGAGAGAGACTGGTAGGCCCGTGTGTTCTCACTGTAGCATCGACTATACTTAATCTGAAGCATATATTATTTAATGGAAACGATTACGCGTACAGTATACTGACACATCATTTAGATGAGCTGAATTAACAGAGCTTTGATTGTATGAAGTGACACCTCTGCGTCCAGCTGACCCAACACAAAAACGTTTCTCCTCCTTCTAACCTCCAAATCTGTTTTGGATCGATTTTTTTTTTTCTTTGTTTAGCACATGACCCTTAATGTGAGAACAAAACAAGGGTGGGTTGTTGTTTTTTTGCTTAACTGTTAATTAACAGTCCTGGCTGACACGTTTTTTGTTATAAATGAAGTGAGACTCCCAGAGAATGCGATCCGTCAGTTGTCGACATCCCGACTGCTTCTTTGGGAGCTCTGTTTGAAATCACACTATGAAGTTGATCACATTTTAATTAACCGGGGATTTGAGACCCATACGAAATGAAAACCATATTTTTTTATTTATTAGGATCAGTTGTGCCCTGCTCAGAAGAGAAAGTGTAGTGTTGTGGATGTTGCTGCTGTGGAGGAGGGAGACATCTGGTGGTTTGTCGTCCTGCCTGATGAAGGATAAACAGAAGTAACGCGCGCATCTCTCGGTCTGCGGGACCACTTACTAATTTATTGTCCACTATATTGTTGAATGATGGGCTACTGTATTATTTACCGTCCATGCCATCACCATGTATGATACTGTGGCCTTGCATTGCTCCTACATAGAAAAGATAAGAGTCTCTTTAGTTTTGACATCATGGTAGTTGTAAATGTTTAAATAAATTGTACAGCACCTGTATAAATATTTGCCTTCATGCAGGAAAAAAAAATTAATCCTCTGTAAATCGTTTCATTATTTTTTTAAGGGGACTGAGAGGAAATGATATAAAAGGGGTGAAAAGAAATAATCTGGTCATGGCATTCTGTTCATGCACTGATAAATAAAGGTTTACTGAATAAATATGACTGGGGTGTTTTTTCTTTAAATGTTTTATTTAAGAAGTAAGGGTTATTGATAAAAAATATATATATATATTTCCCTGACTCTGAAGTAATCACAAGCAGGTTCTAAGAGTCATCAGTTTCTTTCAGCCTAATACTGTTTATATGGATGGTTTGCTATATTATTTTTTTAAATAATCAATCATTTATTTCATATAAGCATTGTAACACTGAGTGTCGTGCACAATAAAATATAAATAAATTTAAAAAAAAACAAACAAACTAAAACGGATCTCAACGTCTCAGTATCGACCCGGGTAACCTTTTATTTAAACCGGACAAAAAGAAGCGTTCGCCTTTCCCCAATGAGCGCCGGCGTACCAACGTGATGACGCGCTGAGGCGAGCGTACTACGTCATTTCCTGTTTCTGGTGTTTGTTGTTGTCTGAGCGGCTGCTCTGTTTGTGCTCAATCAATTTGGCTATTTTCTTGGTTATTGCGGCCCAATAACCACCGTGCGCTCGAACTCGCACCAGTTCTGTTTAAGCACTCATAGTTATCGCCTTCACTCCGCGACTTTTATCGCTAACCTGCAGTTGTTTGTCGTTGTTCAGGTTAGCTAGCTACTTTAGCTTAGCCTTTAGCGATGGCGTCTCCCTCGCCTGCTCTCTCTTGCTCGGCGTGTCTTGCGTTTAGCTGCTCCTCTGCCTCCTTCGGCGACAGTGGTAAGTGTAGTAAGTGTAGTTTGTTTGACGTAAAGGAGGCGAGGCTTCGTGAATTGAAGACGCGGCTCCGCGCCATGGAAAGCCCATCGTTAGCTGCTAGCGTTAGCCAGCCCCCGGTAGCCGGTGCGGTTGGCACTAGCTTAGCGCCCCCTGCAGCTCCCCCTGTTCCCGGCTGCGTGACTGCTCGAAGGGAGCGTAGGCCTCGGCAGAAGGTTGGTTCACCGCCAACCTGTTCACGTTTCAAACAGGTCCTCTCCACCCACAACACACCATTTCTGTTCTCAGTGGTTACAGCGTTTTGTCGCTCCACTTTATGAATCAAACCTACACCCAGACGTGATTATAACTCGTGTGAAGTTCTTAGTCTTTCACACCCAAACTGACAAACTCAAACCAGCTCTGCTAGTTATTGTCTATCTTCGACCTGGCTCTGACTGGCCGGAGTTTTATCTGAGTTAGTTCTTAGCACCGATGAGGTAATGAGTGTAACAGTCATTTACAGTTGGTGCAAAAGTTAACACCCTGTGATCTGTGAAATGATAAAAAGAGTAAAACATTTTTTTCCCCATTAGCAGAACATTATATGGAGTAACACATTCAGATCGCACAAACTGTCACAGTTATAGTGAAATAATGTAAATCATATCAGAATGATAGTTGGTAAAAGAAAGTAAATATCATGTTAAAGCTGAATGTCTCCCATCAGTTTTAAAGGATTGTATTGAGTGTATAAATGATCATACTTTTTGCAAGTGGGACATTTCTGTATTGTAAACACTGAACATTTTCCACAGTATTCTAAGTTATTGAGATGCACTTTGTATGTGGAGCTCCAGCACCTGATGCAGACACACACCCCTGAATACCTGAAATCAATATATTTGTTTATATATATAGATACAGATATTATTTATCTGCAAATTAATAACTGAACTTTCTATTATCACTTGTGTGTTTTATTCCCTCATTTATTCATCTGCTTAACATAGAAGACGTTTTGTTTTTTTAAAGGGCGAATCAGCGCCTCCCTCGGCCGTCACCCAGCTAACCATGACGTCAGCGGAGGCGCAGGAGTGAGTGCGTGCGAAGCCGCACGCGTCCCGCACAGCGCGAACTCCAACTCCCGTGGAGCGTTGCGAGCTGAAGGAACTACACGGCCCGCGGTGACGCCGGCTGCGCGTGCGCATCAGACCCCAAACACCGAGGTGGAACTACAGATCGACGGCGAGCGGACTACAATCTGCCCCGGGACCTGCGCGTTGCGAGTCCCGAGTCTTTTAAATGTACCGTACGTGCAAAGATGGCAGCTGAAGTCGAGTTGCTGCGTGCGAAAGTGGGAGAAGAGGAAAAGGCGCGGGACAGCCTGGATCGATTCATCAAGGAGAAGAAGAAGAAGAAGAAGAAGAGGGACCTGTCGCCGTCCGCGGACAAACCCGAGAAGAAAGTGAAGCTCCATCACGACCAGCACCACCAACACGCCGAGCACCGGACCCAGCAGCCCCACAAGCCTCAGCAGCTGCAGCAGCAGCAGCAGCACAAGCCCAAACCGCACAACTTCGGCGCGGAGAAGCACGTCCTGCACAGCCACCAACACCACCAGCACCGCCACGGTCACGGCGTCGCCAACGGCGCCAAGAAGAGCGCGCCGCCGCCGCCGCCGAAGAAGAAGCAGCAGCAGCAGCAGCAGCAGCAGCAGCGAGCGCTGCCCGCGGAGACACCTGCGCTCTTCACGTTCACGCCTCTCGCGGTGGTCAAGGCCAAGCCCCCGGAGCTGAAGCCCAAGAAGGAGAACGCCGAGGCGAACGTCACGCGCGACGAACTGAGGAAGAAGAAGAAGAAGAAGAAAGGTGAGCCGATTCATTTAGTGCGTGTCATTTATTTAGAAATATGGGACGTCCTGCTCGAATCATCCGTCTTGGGCAAGTTGCGAGAGATTTAAACCCGTCACCTAAATTAAGAATTTAATTAAATTCCCAAAGATAAAGTTCCACATATTCTCTGTTCGTTACAGGTGAGATGACATGTTTGTTTTTTCGCTTTTAATTTGGACGAGTCAGGCTTCTGGTTGATGGGAATCAGAAATAAGGATGTGGAGTGATTTATAATATTTATTCAAATCAATCAAACCAGGATTAACAAAACAGACGCTGGTGTAAGGCCTGTTCATTCATACACTCAGTACTTGGTTGAGCCTCTTTTACCACAAATTACTGCCTCTTCAACAACTGAGGCCACATATTTAACTTTATTCTCATGTCTCCAGATGCAGCAGTACTGTATGTGATTCCCTCACTGTAAGCTGTTCTGTCTGACTCCCGCTGTGACTCCCGCAGAGCCAAGGCCTCACAACGAGAACATCAAGTCGCCGACGCTCGAGGAATACCTCCTGAAGAAGAGGAAGAAGAAGAAGAAGCACCGCGAGGACGAGCGCGGTGCCAAGAAGGTCCGGTGCGTGCACAACAAAGCGGTGCAGACCGTGTGCGCGGGGCTCGGAGCGGAGCTGCCCGGGCGCCAGCCGAGCAGAGACGCCGTCGCCGGCCACCAACCTTACCCCCGCGCCCTCAAGCTGGGCCACGTCCCCTTCCTCTCCCACCAGGAACACTACATCCGCAGCTCGTCCCTGCAGACCGGCACCTGGTACGGACGCCTCATGCACGAGGAGAGGCAGGCCAACGGCGGCGGGTCGGTTCTGCACGCCTACGCCGACGAGCTGGCCTGTCTCGGCCCGGCAGAGATGGAGTGCTTCGCCCAGGAGTTCCTGGAGCTGGCCTTCGCCGAGAAGCCCAGAGGCGCGGCCTCCTACGCGCTCGCCGTGGTTCACCGCGCGGCCGCGTACCTGCCCGACTTCCTGGACTACTTCGCCTTCAACTTCCCCAACACGCCGGTCAAAATGGAGATCCTGGGCAAGAAGGACATCGAGACCACCACCATCGCCAACTTTCACTCTCAGGTGTGTCTGCGATGAGAAAAGAGTCAGGGCCAAATATTAAAAGTCTGTAAAATGTCAGAAAAGTTTTAATACGTCACACGACAGGAAACCAAGAGCGTGAAACCCGCAGAAAATTAATTCATCATTGAGTTCAGCTTTTACACAAACATTTGTAGAGTCTCAGGTTTTGCTTAATGGATAATAAAATAATGAATCATCATAACTGACACAGTGAAACAATCATTTCAACTCTGCACTAAATGATCAAACATCAGGGCCTGACTGACATGTGACCTTTGACAACAGTAATGCTTCTGGATGTACAGATGACTGATGTGGTGATCAATACAGTGGATTTTATCTGCCGGAGTGAAATGTTAAAAAGAATAAATTGGCACAAATCAGAAAACATGTACGCTGAGAGCCAAACCTCCCCTGCTTCCTCTAAATGGATCATAAGTGAAAAACAAACATGGTGTTGTGTTGAAGAAGAGCTGAAACATAAACTCAGTATGAAAATGTCTGGTCTGACAATTAAAAAACCGTTAGTATGAAATATGGAAGTGGGACGCGCTGTACGACGTGTTTAAGCTGTTTCTTCTGTTGAAGGTGAACCGGACCTACTGTTCAGGAACGTACCGGGCCGGGCCCATGAGGCAGATCAGCCTGGTGGGAGCTGTGGACGAGGAGGTCGGAGATTACTTCCCAGAATTCCTGGACATGCTGGAGGAATCGCCCTTTCTCAAGGTCGGAGGACGTTTTATTTTGACGAGTTTGTGATGAAGTGTTCTGTGAGTTCTGATGTTAAAGGTTAAAGGTCGCATGACTCTGAGAATCAGCCTGAAGCTGGAACTCACTGTGTGTGTGTGTGTGTGTGTGTGTGTGTGTGTGTGTGTGACCTCAGATGACCCTGCCCTGGGGGAGCCTCTCCAGCCTGAAGCTGGACTGCCGCTCTCAGAGCGACGACGGGCCCATCATGTGGGTTCGACCCGGGGAGCAGATGGTTCCGACCGCCGACATGCCCAAGTCTCCGTTCAAGCGACGCAGGTACAACGTCGGTGATCGACTGCAGGTCGATCGTCGTCAGAGTTTCCTCTGACCCCCCCCCGTGTCTTTTCAAAGGTCGATGAATGAGATCAAAAACCTGCACTACCTGCCGAGAGCCAGCGAGCCCAGAGAGGTTCTGTTCGAGGACCGGACCAAGGCCCACGCCGACCACGTGGGTCAGAGTTTCGACTGGCAGAGCACCGCCGCCGTCGGCGTCCTGAAGGCCGTGCACTTTGGAGAATGGTGAGCGTCCGTCCGCGGGCGTGACCGACGAGGAGCCGCCCGTCATTAACGCCGCACGCTCTCTCTCTCCCAGGAGTAACCGACCTCGGATCACCAAGGACGTCGTGTGTTTCGACGCCGGAGACTTCAACGAAGTGGTGCAGAGACTGCAGCTGGACCTGTACGAGCCCCCGGTGTCTCAGGTGAGAGCGCCAATCCTTCCTTCTTTCTGTTTGGCCGCGACTCGTGACGTGTGAGTAAACGTGGACCCGCCGCGTGTCTCGGCGCAGTGCGTCCAGTGGGTGGACGACGCCAAGCTCAACCAGCTGAGGAGGGAGGGGATCCGCTACGTCAGGGTGCAGCTCTGCGACGACGACATCTACTTCATCCCCAGGAACGTCATCCACCAATTCAAGACGGTGTCCGCCGTCTGCAGCCTGGCCTGGCACATCCGCCTCAAGCAGTACCATCCTGAGGAAGAGGAGGAGGAGGAGGAGGAGGAGCGGCAGCTGCCGCCACCGCCCGGCCGAGTCTCTTTCCCCTCCCCCGCCAGGCCCGACGCCACCGTCCCCCTCTGCGCCCGGCCGCAGGGAGACAACATCCGCGGTGGGGTGGCCAAGACTGAGGAGCCGGAGTTCCAGAGGCCGGCGACGCCCCCCCGGGAGCCCCAGCCCGCCCCCCCGCAGCCCAGCAAATCCACCCACCTGCCCCCGACGTATCAGGATCCCCGCTTTTCCCCGGCACCGGTCCACTCGGGCTGCACGCCTTCAAAAGAGCCCGCGCTTCCCAAAGCTTTCGGCCGCACGGCAGAATTACCAAAATGACCTGCGGGTGTATGTGAAGGACTTCAACTGACACTGACCGTCAATCAGGAAACCTTTCCACTTAAATTATTCTTCACTTTATTATTTGATTGTTTTTAAATGTTGGCTCAAACGTCCCCCGGGTTTTATTTTCTTTCTCTCGCCGCGCGGCGTTAAAAAGCTGTAAGTTACGTTACGGCCGCGGCTGGACTGACCGCTCGCGTCGTATTGATTTGTCGCGTGGGACGGACTTCCCTCGTGCGCGGCGGACGCAGCAGATGAAGACGGGAAAATCCAAACGATTGGTCTTTTATTTCCAAAGACTTTTTTTCATATAAATTGGGGAATAGACATTTTATTTTAAAAATAAGTGACATAAAATTCTCTACTTACGCACTTAAATTTTTTTTGTCAGCTTTATAAGTTGCAGTTATCGCAAATCTTTATTTAAAATGCCATTTTATACAGTGCCCTATTTCTTACTGTTGATACTGTTTTTGATATTTTATTTATTTTCCTAAGATTGAGCGTGAACACAGGTTTCTAACCAGTGATGAATATTTAAGATAACGATCTCTCCTGTAAACTGGGACGGCAGAATTACAGCAGCTGTTGCTTTGACTGACGACCGTGCGGCTCTTTTCTTCAGGTGCGACGCGTGTCCTCAGCCTCCGGTATGTAAATATTCACATGTCATCACTGGGAACACGTGAACGCTGTCACTGCTCGTCCTTTTCTTCTTCATTCACACCAGTTTGAACGGGTCGTGTCGGGAGGTTACCACGCCTGCGTCTCAAAAAATGAGCACATCCAGAAAAAGTTTTTCACGTTGTCTCGATTTATCACACGTCACGTGACATGTTTCAAAACTTTTATTTGTTTTGTTTTGGATGATTCTGACTTCTAGCTGGTGAAAAATCACAAATCCAGTGTCCAGAAATGATCAGAATATTTCCTAAAATCAATCCAAAAAAGATTTACTGAGCAGAAACCAGTGAACAGTCTGTTCATTTATACACCCAGTACTCGGTGTTGTCATTTTTTCCGGCGCTCCCTTATTTGTCTGGAATCAGACCGGTTGTTTGTCCAGAACAACAGCTCCAGAAAATGATGTACAGGACGAGGCCTCCGACAAAGTGCAGCTCATCTGACCTGAGCCGTAAAATAAGTCGTCATGTGAAACTGTCTTAGTGCCTTGTACTGTTGACTGGTGCATCTCAAGAAATCAGAATATTGTTTAAAAATGTATTTTAACTCACGATTATGCTTTATAGATCATGAAACGCAGTAATCCAGTATCTCAGATTTTTAGATTATTTCCTAAAATCCTTCAGAAAGTACTTACAGTACATGATTATGAAAGTCTGTTTATTTATACACGTCAGTACTCGGTTGTGGCTGTTTTTAAATGACTTGTGGGGAATATTCTTATTTTTTGAGATGCACTCGTACGATGAGCCTCATTGAAGCCCGAGGACGGGGCGTTTTATTTCATTCTCAGAAACGTTGGTCACGTGACGCGTTTTTCGACTTCGCCGTCACCTCGAAGCGACGCCCCGCGCCTTTGAGCGGGCTGGTTGTTTTCATGTGACGCTCGCAGGGTCGTGACTTTCTAAACCAGTGTAGAAATAAACAGTCACAACACCTGGACTCTGTTGTGATGCTCTGTGCGTCGACTGCTGTAGTTTGTGTTTGTAGGAAAACGTTGTTTAACATGTTGTGTCCGTTTCTACAGTATGAATCTGATACGACACGATTCAGCTTTAAGTAGGAAAAAAAAACAACAATGTCCGTGTATAGACTTTGTATATTTTTTAATAAATACTTTTGTGTGCAACCAGGTAATGTCACACAGTTTAAATGTACAGGTGTAACACATGCATAGTCAATATGCATCGTGGAATCTCCTCCACGTTTGTGACGCTCTTCAAATCTCGCAGGTAAGTGTGTACGTTTAGGCAAAGACACACAACTGAAGACGGACACAATGCTGATGCATTTTTAACCAACAACACAAATACACACAGCTAAACATGTCTGTCATACACGTAACGTTATCGCTCCAAATCCTGTAAGTAAACGGCGACCAGTTTAAACCCACTTCAGCTCGCCGACAGTACAAAATGCTAAGGGTTGCTAAGGAGGCACTTCCTGTTTGTTCTCTGCAGGGGGCGCTGCTGTGCCGCACGAGACCGGGTGAAGCGGCCCGAGCTTCATCCTCGTGTTCAGAGACGGGCCGGCTGCCTCAAAACCAGCTCTCGGGGTAACTCCTGGGACCTTTTGGTTTCCCGAAACGGTTCCCAAACCCTGCAGAAGATGGTGCTGGTGTCATAAAACCGGTCTGCGGTTGGAACAGAACAAGATCTGCCTGCGCTTACCAAATCTGAACACGGAGGAGGAGGCGCTTCCAGCCGAATCAGGAGGCGGTGCAGGGGAGGGTTTAGCTGGAGGTGCAGTTTTTAAGTCAGTTTCTTGTGGACGTCGGGCGAATTGATTGAGCGAAGTTTTGAAGGAGCGCCACTTACTTTTCTGTTTGTGTTTAAAGAACTTCAGGCTCTGGACAAAGGAGACAGACAGTTTGAGGTGGTTCCACTTCCTGAGTTTCTGTTTCTCTAAACGGGTCGTGGGCGACTCTCGTTACCTTTGATCTCGACGGCCCCTTCTCGTTGCTTCTGTCTGGTTTGTTCTCCGACGTGTCGGCGACCAGGGAGGGCGGGCGGTGCACGTCCAGCCGTCCCACTTGCGCTGGTGAACGCAAGACGCACAATGAAAATGAAATGATTGGCTGTTGCCCCGCTGCATTCTGATGGACGTGGGCGAACGTTCTCGAACGATCTCAACTGTCGGTGTGTCTTTTTATAATCGGCGTGTGTGCGAGAGGCCACTGTGCGACGCGCAGAGCCTCGTCTGAGGTGACTCACCACTTCCTGCTCCAGCCGCGACCACAGGAGGAGGCGCGACCTGCCGAACAACAACGAGGGGCTCTGCAGGAGAAACACGATGATGAAGAAACATCTGAGTCTCCAGTATAAAGCAACACTGCCATTACACCAAGCATCTTTTGTCCCTTGCTTTGGTGTAGGATGTGAAGTTTTAATTTTTTTTATTGGAAAGCAGCTTACCTTGTCCTGAACTTTGAGCTGGAACATTCTGAGGGGAACATTTGACAGTTAATGTAGACGTCCTCGCAAACAGAAAATGTACGTTGAACGTTCGATCGATCAGCGGCGAGGGTAAAATAAAGCCTGTTGTCTCTGTTCCTCAGGTACTGAGCGAAGTGATTGGTCAGGTGACGTTACCTTGCTTCTGCTCATCACGACATCAAGGAACTTCCTGGAGTGAGAGTTGCAGTCCCGCTCAGAGGACACGCCCAACACTGACGAGGGCCGCGTTGTTTCTACAGGCTGCAGGCTGCGGCCAGTTTTCTCACCCACTGCTGGTAAAGAGTCCAACAAAATGGCACTTAAATTTGGTGAGAGGCGACTGCACAAGATAAATCACACGACTGTAAGATTTGAAGGGCATCAAAAAGTCAATTCATGTGTCATGAGTAATGTCAAACGTTATAAATATGAAGTTTTGTTCAGACCTACTACTTTTTTTGCAGTTTCACAACATGATATACCGTATACCACGACCACATTTGCATTTTTAACACATGTAATCCAATGGAGTGTTAATGAAACACTAATCTTTAGTGATTTTAGACATTTTTAGGAAAAAAATTTTTTTTTTACTTTTTTTTGCATTTTTTCAACATCGTTTACTATGTCGTTTTTTGTGTTTTGATGACATGTGAAATTGTGATGCTTTTTGCATTTTTAACACATGTAATCCAATGGAGTGTTAATGAAACACTCATCTTTAGTGATTTTAGACATTTTAGGAAAAAAATTTTTTTGACTTTTTTTTGCACTTTTTTTCGACATGTATGTCGTTTTTGTGACTTTTTGTAACATGCTACAGAATGATCTTTTTTGAATTTTTAAACACATGTAATCCAATGAAGTGTTAATGAAACACTATTCTTTAGTGATTTTAGGCGTTTTTAGGGAAAAAAAATTACTTTTTTTTCATTTTTTCGACATAGTTTAGTATGTCGTTTTTGTGACTTTTTGTAACATGCTACAGAATGATCTTTTTTTGCATTTTTAACACATGTAATCCAATGGATTGTTAATGAAACACTCATCTTTAGTGATTTTAGACATTTTTAGGAAAAAAAATTTTTTGGACTTTTTTGCTTTTTTTTTTTTTTTCATTTTTTCAACATAGTTTAGTATGTCGTTTTTGTGACTTTTTGTAACATGCTACAGAATGATCTTTTTTGCATTTTTAACACATGTAATCCAATGGAGTGTTAATGAAACACTCATCTTTAGTGATTTTAGACATTTTTAGGAAAATTTTTTTTTTGACTTTTTTTGCATTTTTTTGGCATTTTTTTCGACATGTATGTCGTTTTTGTGACTTTTTGTCACATGCTACAGAATGATCTTTTTTTGCATTTTTAACACATTTAATCCCTATGGAGAGTTGAGAAAACATTATTTTCTGTTTTTCTGTGTTTTTAGGAAAATCTTGACTTTCCTGCATTTTTTAGAAACCTAATCTTATGTCATTTTGTTACTGTTTTAGAACTTACTAAAGTATAAAAGATGAGATGAGATGAGATGCCAATCTGCAAACAAAAGACTAAATCTGGGTCAGCGAAGCCTTCGATATATCACCCACTCCCTCTGGAACTCCCACCAGGCCCATCAGAGACTGAAAAGACCTGTCCATTTCAAAACACTTCATAACACACCTATTCACATTTTCTTTATGAGTGATGTGTGAATCTTTGCAGGATTTTGGTTTGTTGTCTGTGTAGCAAATATCAGAAGAACAATGTGAACTTTTTGAGTTTCTTGTAAAACACAAAATAAATAATGAAAATGAATTGTGGTGTTGTCTTGCATGATTACTGCAGTACATACGTTTAATAACATGGAGAGTTAAATTAACACTTTTCTTTAGTGGTTTAAGGCTTTTTTAGAAAAAAAATGTTATTTTTTTTTTGCATTTTTCGATTTTTTATTTGTTGTTTTTTTGTGACTTTTTGTAACATGCTACAGAATGATCTTTTTCTGCATTTTTCACACATGTAATCCAATGCAGTGTTAATGAAACACTATTTTTGAGTGATTTTAGACATTTTTAGGAAAAATTTTTTTTTTGACTTTTTTTCATTTTTTTGACATAGTTTAGTATGTCGTTTTTGTGACTTTTTGTAAAATGCTACAGAATGATTTTTTTTTGCATTTTTAACACATGTAATCCAATGGAGTGTTAATGAAACACTATTTTTTAGTAATTTTAGACATTTTTAGGAAAAAAAATTATTGGACTTTTTTTCATTTTTTCGACATAGTTTAGTATGTCGTTTTTGTGACTTTTTGTAACATGTTACAGAATGATCTTTTTCTGCATTTTTCACACATGTAATCCAATGCAGTGTTAATGAAACACTATTTTTGAGTGATTTTAGACATTTTTAGGGAAAAAATTTTTTTTGACTTTTTTTCATTTTTTTGACATAGTTTAGTATGTCGTTTTTGTGACTTTTTGTAACATGCTACAGAATGATCTTTTTTTTGCATTTTTAACACATGTAATCCAATGGAGTGTTAATGAAACACTATTTTTGAGTAATTTTAGACATTTTTAGGAAAAAAATTTTTTTTGACTTTTTTTCATTTTTTCGACATAGTTTAGTATGTCGTTTTTGTGACTTTTTGTAACATGCTACAGAATGATCTTTTTCTGCATTTTTCACACATGTAATCCAATGCAGTGTTAATGAAACACTATTTTTGAGTGATTTTAGACATTTTTAGGAAAAATTTTTTTTTGACTTTTTTTCATTTTTTCGACATAGTTTAGTATGTCGTTTTTGTGACTTTTTGTAACATGCTACAGAATGATCTTTTTCTGCATTTTTAACACATGTAATCCAATGGAGTGTTAATGAAACACTATTTTTGAGTGATTTTAGACATTTTTAGAAAAAATTTTTTTGACTTTTTTTCATTTTTTCGACATAGTTTAGTATGTCGTTTTTGTGACTTTTTGTAACATGCTACAGAATGATCTTTTTCTGCATTTTTCACACATGTAATCCAATGCAGTGTTAATGAAACACTATTTTTGAGTGATTTTAGACATTTTTAGAAAAAAAAATTTTTTTGACTTTTTTTCATTTTTTCGACATAGTTTAGTATGTCGTTTTTGTGACTTTTTGTAACATGCTACAGAATGATCTTTTTCTGCATTTTTCACACATGTAATCCAATGCAGTGTTAATGAAACACTATTTTTGAGTGATTTTAGACATTTTTAGGAAAAATTTTTTTTTTTGACTTTTTTTCATTTTTTTGACATAGTATAGTATGTCGTTTTTGTGCCTTTTTGTAACATGCTACAGAATGATCTTTTTCTGCATTTTTAACACATGTAATCCAATGGAGTGTTAATGAAACACTATTTTTGAGTGATTTTAGACATTTTTAGGAAAATTTTTTTTTGAATTTTTTTCATTTTTTCGACATAGTTTAGTATGTCGTTTTTGTGACTTTTTGTAACATGCTACAGAATGATCTTTTTCTGCATTTTTCACACATGTAATCCAATGGAGTGTTAATAAAACACTATTTTTGAGTGATTTTAGACAAAAAAAATTTTTTTGACTTTTTTTCATTTTTTCGACATAGTTTAGTATGTCGTTTTTGTGACTTTTTGTAACATGCTACAGAATGATCTTTTTCTGCATTTTTAACACATGTAATCCAATGCAGTGTTAATGAAACACTATTTTTGAGTGATTTTAGACATTTTTAGGGAAAATTTTTTTTTTTGACTTTTTTTCATTTTTTCGACATAGTTTAGTATGTCGTTTTTGTGACTTTTTGTAACATGCTACAGAATGATCTTTTTCTGCATTTTTCACACATGTAATCCAATGGAGTGTTAATGAAACACTATTTTTGAGTGATTTTAGACATTTTTAGGAAAAAAATTTTTTTTGACTTTTTTTCATTTTTTCGACATAGTTTAGTATGTCGTTTTTTTTGTGACTTTTGTAACATGCTACAGAATGATCTTTTTCTGCATTTTTCACACATGTAATCCAATGCAGTGTTAATGAAACACTATTTTTGAGTGATTTTAGACATTTTTAGGAAAAAATTTTTTGGCTTTTTTAAAATTTTTTCGACATAGTTTAGTATGTCGTTTTTGTGACTTTTTGTAACATGCTACAGAATGATCTTTTTCTGCATTTTTCACACATGTAATCCAATGGAGTGTTAATGAAACACTATTTTTGAGTGATTTTTTCAAGTGTTTATTGTCATATGTACAGTAAAGAAACACGTTTCCCTGTACAATGAAATTCTTACTTTGCTGTCCACTCAGAGTACCAGCAATAAGTAATATAAAAAGGAAGAAAAAAAAAATAGATAACACAGAACGTAAGTAAATACAAAAAAAAAATAGTAACTATAAAGAAATAACTGTACATCAGTGCAAATGGCAACATCAGTGCAAATGGCAATGTAAACTATACCTCGTGCAAGAGATGGCTGGTTTGTAAACATTAAAGTGTTTAAAGTGACTTGGTGTTAATTAAAGTGACCTTAGCAATTGAGGGTTCTGATGGCAGTGGGGTAGAATGAGTTTTTCAGACGGGTTGTCCTACATTTCACACTCCTGTACCTCCGTCCTGAGGGCAGGAGTGTAAACAGTCCATGTTGTGGGTGGGTATTGTCCTTTATAATGGTGGCAGCTCTCCTGTGGACTCTGCGGTGGTAGATGCCGTGCAGAGAGGGCAGTGGGTGCCTGATGATCCTCTCGGCTGTCTTTACCACTCTCTGCAGGCGTTTGCGGTCCATGGCCGTAGTGCTGCCATACCACACAGTGATTGCATTGGTCAGGCAGTTCTCTACAAAGCAGCTGTAGAAGTTGCTGAGGATCTTTGTGGACATGCCAAACTTCCTCAGCCTCCTCAAGAAATACAGCCGCTGTTGAGCTTTCTTGACCAGCTGTGTTGTGTTGGTGGTCCACGTGAGGTCCTCAGTGATGTGGACGCCCAGGTATTTAAAGCTGCTCACCCTCTCCACTTCAAGCTCCCGGATAAACAGTGGCTGATGAGGTCTCCTCCCCTTCCTCATGTCCACTATCATTTCCTTCGTCTTGTCTGTGTTTAGGGTGAGGTTGTTGTCCTCGCACCATGACACCAGACTGCCCACCTCTGTCCTGTAGGCCGCTTCGTCCCCCGCAGTGATACGTCCTATCACTGCAGTGTCGTCAGCAAACTTCAGAATGATGTTGTCCTTGTGGGAGGCGACGCAGTCATGTGTGAACAGGGTGTAGAGGATGGGGCTGAGGACACATCCCTGTGGGGTTCCGATGTTTGTGATGATGCTGGCTGATGTGTTATTTCCAATCCTGACAGACTGGGGTCTGCCAGTCAGAAAGTAACATGTTACAGAATGATCTTTTTCAGCATTTTTCACACATGTAATCCAATGCAGTGTTAATGAAACACTATTTTTGAGTGATTTTAGACATTTTTAGAAAAAAAATTTTTTTTTGACTTTTTTTCATTTTTTTGACATAGTTTAGTATGTCGTTTTTGTGACTTTTTGTAAAATGCTACAGAATGATCTTTTTTTTTGCATTTTTAACACATGTGATCCAATGGAGTGTTAATGAAACACTATTTTTTAGTAATTTTAGACATTTTTAGGAAAAAAATTTTTGGACTTTTTTTCATTTTTTCGACATAGTTTAGTATGTCGTTTTTGTGACTTTTTGTAACATGCTACAGAATGATCTCTTTTTTGCATTTTTAACACATGTAATCCAATGCAGTGTTAATGAAACACTATTTTTGAGTTATTTTAGACATTTTTAGGAAATTTTTTTTTTGACTTTTTTTCATTTTTTCGACATAGTTTAGTATGTCGTTTTTGTGACTTTTTGTAACATGCTACAGAATGATCTTTTTTTGCATTTTTAACACATGTAATCCAATGGACTGTTAATGAAACACTATTTTTGAGTAATTTTAGACATTTTTAGGAAAAAACTTTTTTTTGACTTTTTTTCATTTTTTCGACATAGTTTAGTATGTCGTTTTTGTGACTTTTTGTAACATGCTACAGAATGATTTTTTTTCTGCATTTTTCACACATGTAATCCAATGCAGTGTTAATGAAACACTATTTTTGAGTGATTTTAGACATTTTTAGAAAAAAAATTTTTTTTGACTTTTTTTCATTTTTTCGACATAGTTTAGTATGTCGTTTTTGTGACTTTTTGTAACATGCTACAGAATGATCTTTTTCTGCATTTTTCACACATGTAATCCAATGCAGTGTTAATGAAACACTATTTTTGAGTGATTTTAGACATTTTCAGGAAAAAAAAAATTTTTGACTTTTTTTTTCATCTTTTCGACATAGTTTAGTATGTCGTTTTTGTGACTTTTTGTAACATGCTACAGAATGATCTTTTTCTGCATTTTTAACACATGTAATCCAATGGAGTGTTAATGAAACACTATTCTTTAGTGATTGTAGACATTTTCAGGGAAAAAAATTTCCAACTTTTTTTCATTTTTTCGACATTATATAGTAGGTCATTTTTTGGGCCTTTTTATAACACGCTACAGAATGATTTCAATGTGCTCCTGGTGCTAGAAGTTTCACAAGAAATTTCCACACTATTGTAATAATCACACACTTAATAATTTTAAGTGTAATTGGTAAATCATTTTCATAATTAATAATTTGGAGTCTCAGTAAATTGGTTAAGGCCCATAATTTGGTCATACCATAAATATTTTTACAATAAATTTGTAGGTATAATTATTCGACAATGCACACAAACAAGTTTTTTAGGTTGTGTTATGAAGAAAAATCCTACCTGTGAAGGTCATTTTTGCTTTCATACTCTACAAGAAAGAGAAGTGTGTTGCTGTTACATAATTGTTATATTAATTTCAGGTCTCTCGTAGTCTGATAATAGAGCTTGCTGCTTGTAAAGAATGAACCTTGTCCTTGTACATTTGTATCAACGATTTCCTGACTTCATTATGTACACAAATAATATGAATATCAGTAATTTCCTACTCATTCAACCCTGATTCGCACTAAATCACCAATGAATAGACGTTATTCTTACCTTACTTCTCCCCCAAAGTTTTGTCTCACTGTGAGACACACTGGCAGCTGGCTTTGAGTTACCAGACCATTCTGAAGACATTCCTATTCTGTTCCGGTTCCCTGCTGGCATTACCTCTATGGTTTGCTTCAAAGGAGCTGTGTGGCTCACAAGAGTGGTACATTTAAGTATAACACACAACGATTAGTTATTTCTTGTTTTTTTTACATATTTATGGTATCATTAAGTCACCTTGCTCAGTGTCCAACTCATATGATTCTGGGGTTCTCTCTGGAAGTGGGGGGACAGGAGATGGGGGGCTGCTGCCTGGGCAAATGGAAATTAGTATCACGGATTATTGTAAATATTTTACACACCACTGTAAGCATCTCAACACCAAAGATTTACTCCCACTTAAACAAAATAGCTACGGGATAGTACACACTGAATTTGTGTTATCTTACGATATGTGGAACTAAAAGGAAAAAGCATGATTTTATTTGAGACGTTAACTCACCTCCCAACTCCCTGACAGCCTCAGCAGCAGCATTCGGTGGAATGATCACCGATAATCTTTCACGTGGATCTGAGTGTGCTAAAACACAGGATTGTAATATGTTAGGCCATAAGGCCTCGGATATATTAGCACATATCTGGAATAACAGGGAAGCCATATGCGATCTCTTCTTAGATCATCTGATCATTCAACAGGAATACATTTAGGCTGAATCGTGGGGGGCGAGGCCACAGAAAGCCTCACTGAAGCTGAAGCTGAACTATACTATACTGAAGCTATATTCTCAACTTTGACACCAACCTGTGTCCACAGCCAGTACATAGGATTCAGGGGTTCGTTCAGGTAGTGGGGGAGGTGCCTCCCCCTCTGTATGAGCTTCGACAGTACCTACAAAACACATATCAATCAATACAAATATCTACAAAGTTTAATTCTTCTACTCTGTTGCCTGTGCTTGTCTTTGATGCAAACATAAATATGACCATGTACCAGAGACTGGAGAGGAGAGAGTCTGCTCATTCAGAAGCAGAGAGGGTGTGCTGATGATAGAGCTAACAGCCCATTGTTTGGCATCTTCATTAATGTCCAAGGGTACCTCCTCTGATGAAGGGGAGCTCATTGGAGTGTCAAAGTACGGGTCCTCCACCATCAGACAAACGGCTCCCGCCACAGCTGGTGAAGGTGGAGGTTTGAGTGATGGCAGGTCATCATTTTCCTGCACACTCTGCTGGATTGCAGGGGCTCTCTGGCTTGTATGCACCTGTTTGGGTGAGGTCCTGGGCCGCTCCTGCAGGTACTGACTGGTGACCACAGTGTCAGGGAAGGTGCGGAGCGGGCCCCACTGCTGCTGGTCCATCTGCTTATCAGCAGCTCTCAGGTCAGTGAGATTTTCTGAGGTGGGAGGCAAGGGTGTGTAGCACTGTGCTAAAGCATTCCTCTCCTTATCCAGCAGGTGATGCAACTGTGGCAGCAAATCCAGCTCCTCGCTCAGGTCCAAGGGGTCACATTCAGCGTGAGGCAGGACAGCAGGCGGTGCCACCAACACCTGGCCAGTTAGAAAGAGGAGTGTCACTCACAGCAGCTCTGCATGTAGGAAGGAAATGCAAATACATTCCTGCTAATCAAAACTGTGTGCTTCACGTTTAGTGCCGAGGTAAGTGTGTGCAGTATTATATGGCCCTCACAGCTGGACCACACATTACTCCCTTCTTGTGTTTCATTTCAAGTAAAGCGGTGGCTTTATTGAAACAACCTTAATTGTTCAGTTTTGAATCATCTCGTCTGCTACAGGTGGATTTTCCCCTCACATCATGCATTTTCTATTAATACTACAAAACCACAAGAAAGGCTGCCACAGCTGTTGTTTCTGCGTTGCTGATTCTCATGGTTGCACACAGATGTGACGGAGCATGTATTCCACATTTGGGTGTGTTACTGGTTGCTCACCTTGTTTCGGCAGGCGTGCGTGTCCACCGACTGCAAATATCTCTGAAACAGTAACTTGATGGTTCTGTACACCAGCTCATATTGTTCCTGAGGTTAAACAACAAAAACCTGCTCTGTTAGATGACACGGCCCCGGTGCATGACGCACGAAACGCAAAGCATCTTCGACTGAAGAAGGCAACTGTCATGGAGAGTTGCCTGAAATGTGGTTCTGCTTGTTTTCTCGTTACATTTGACTTTCTAAAAAGAAACTACCTTTGTTTGAACCACTGAGGGCCTCTGGGTTCTCATGTTTTGAACCAAGTCATAGATGTTGAAATCCAGAGTGATCATCTAAAAACACAAAAGGCATAAAAAAAAAAGTTTGGGATGTTTCCGTGTTAATACAGGAAAAAACAGTGCGTAGGGTTTCAGAGTGTCTCACCTGTTTCTTCAGGAGGTTCCAGGTGTAATCGATGGCACACAGGGCTCCTGTCCTGCCGCAGCCGGCGCTTCAATCACAACAGCAACAAGTCACACACACAAGACACACAACTCAACGTGGCACCTCAAACAATTATTAGATGTTTAGGTGTCGGAGACGGCATCAGACGTGATCATATTTGCAAACGCAAGATTTTCAAACAATGTTACTATTGTCTTGACGTCCTGGCACTCCTTACACTGCACCACCAACACCACACCCATCTCATACTCCTAAACAGGTTTAAACAAACGCTAATAGTCAGCTTCACTCAGCATTAAGTCTGAATTTCTGAATGAAAGTCTGAGATCTAATAAGAGCAAATAAATAAACAATCCCCCAGGCTGATATTTCAATGATTGACCCACATACAGTATGTGTCATCAATAAACGACACAGGATGGATGTAATAACTGCAGTACAGCAGTAAACATGTCTGTAACCAGCTAAAACAAAAGACCAACTCAAACACCGGCTGAATGAACATTTGCTGACGTGAGTCACTATCGTTGCGTTTAACAGTTACATTCGGCTAAATGGAAAATGTGGGTTTCAAACCATCCACAGCGGCAGCGCTGCAAAAAGAAACTACCCACATACATTGTCCATTAACGCCTGGTGGGCCGCCGGCTAACCGCGCACGCACTGTCTCACGGAAAAGACAGGAAGTGCCTGGAACGGGGGACACGCTGCACACGCGCTTGCCCACGGGCTACGCGTTGCCATGGAAACCAGTCAACCAAACCCACAGGCGTGATCACCGCTTTCCTTGACGCTTTCACACGCGAGACCGTGCGCTTCTGCACAACTCCGTGCTGGGCTAAAACCCGTTTGTAAAGTAAATCCAGGTTCTTCCGTTCTGATGACCGAAACAACATGGCGGACCCGCTCCTCGCGCCCGCCGTCACGTGACGAGCGACAACCGCGCCTGTTTCCGCGTTAGCATCGTTAGCATATTGAAGACGTATGATGGATAGCGACGACCGGGCGTTCGGCTGCTAGGCTAACGTTAGCGCTGCTGGCACGTCATCACGTCTGACCTCTGACCCCGGGTGAATGTACCGCAAAAGAAACGTCAATAAAAACGAATAAAATTCATTGAGTTACTAAAAGAAACTAAAATGTTTCTTAATTTTTTTTCCCATTTGTGCTGTAAGAAAAATATGCATAATGGCTTTTGGTGAGAAACACTTGTCTTTGCCTCGTGTGTGTGTGCGTGTGTGTGTGTGTGTGTGTGTGTGTGTGGCTGACCTGCAGTGGATGCAGATAGGGATGTCGTCATGGGCCTGATAGGAACGCATGTCATGCAACATTTCCAGAATGGGGGGGATGGAGTCAGGTACACCGTGATCTGGCCAGTTGACATAATGCAGCTGCATCAAAGTTCGGCTACACTGGAAAAACAAACATGCAAGTATTGTAGACAATCACAATGTACATCTAATTACAGTAGACGTGAGCAGATCCTGCCTCTGTGATGTCACATAAGACCAAACCGGCTGTGAAATTTGCGTCAGCTCTTTGTTGCAGCTAACAACACATCAGCTGATGACCTTTTGCTCTTATTAGGAGAATTACTGTGACAGTTATTCTCACAGTCAGGGTGTAAACACGACTTACCTTCTGATAAGTCACCCTTAACATTCTCGTCAAATAATCTGCTTTACTCTCTTCAGAATCCTGAGCAGGAAAAAAGAGAGTGACAGACACCGGTACATTGTCTAAATGTTTACGAAGGTAGATAATGAAGAGTTGTTCTGTAAAGCAGGCTATTAATAGTACAAATTTTTAAAAACGTAACACAGATGTTAGGTGACGATAATGGTAATTATGATTTCAGCATATATTATGGTTCACTTCTTGGAACCTGTGAGAGGAGGAAGTGCAACTGTACAAAAAAAGAGTAAATAATACTTACACAGTAAACTGTAAAAGGTTCACATATAAATGGCTGGTCTTCCTTCTGTGGCCAATAGCGCTCAGACTTTTTCTACAAAAACAAAAACATGTCACACAAATCTAAAAGATACATACAAAACCAACAACAATGCATTATATCTACATATCAAGCCAACACACAGGTTGACATTGCATATTGGTTTGTAAAACCACACCAAGCTGAAGCCAAGCACTCACACACAGTTGGTGATGGTTATCAGAATTGTGCACATCATGACCACTTTACCTTTCCATACTCAAACTCTCGACAAGCCATCACGACGACCTACAGACAAATGAGACGATATTGAGACACAATGTGCCAAAATACGACATGGATGCAGCTGTGAGTGAGAGCGGGCGAGCTCAAAAGGTCCGCGCTGATCATTTCCACCACCGAGCCGTGATAATCTGAGAGCAACACAGTTGTGTTTAAAAAAAACACGTTATGTCCACACACGTCAGCCGGGTCAGAGTGTACCTTGATGTCGTATTCCCAGAGCATCCTCAGGAAGTCCAGCACCGTGTGGGGCAGAGGACCCTGGGTGGCAATGTACGCTCTGGAGCCCGACACTCCCTGTGGACGAAACACAACGTGTCGTCATGATGCTGCAGTGACAAGCCATATTAAATGTGCAGGGTAATGCACATGGAGTTTATATAAATAATGATTATAAGAAGAAAAGATTCCCCTCACACGTTGATTTACCTTGATGAAACTGGCGTTGATGTAGTCTGTGTCATTTTTATTTGTGCTGAGAGCGAGCTTCACTCTGCTGTGGTCGACTGAAAGGAGAGAAAGGTGAAAGTCACTGACTGCGCTGCACCTTATCACAACCTTTCTGCAACATGGAGAATAAAAAAAAAATCAAAAAAAGTAGAAAAATTATAGTAACGATAATAGAATGAGTCAGTAGTTGTAATATTTTCACTGTTGTCCAGTGATGAAAATGTAGATTCAAAGATCTGTCAACATAATAAGACACAGTACAGGAGATGTTGTTTATAATATTATACAACTAATACTAACTTGAAGGATTTAAGGGATTTCAACATGTTTAAGTAGATTTGTGTCTACAAAACTGTAAACCCAGGAGTCTTTCATTCAGTTCTTTTGTGCTTGTTTAACAAACATCAACGTGGCAGAGTTGTGAATATTTGCAAATCAGAAAGTGAGAGTTTCTTTGTGACATCTTATCTGACACGAGCCGACGCAGAATTCTATTATTAATTTGGTGCAGAAGTAGAAATGAAGCTGCAGCGTTTGTTTGGTTTTTTTTCACATGTGCCTCCAGCAAAACTCACAGGGTACAATGTCCTTGTATCGGTTCTTCTTGACGTTGTCCTGCCTCTCTGCTGTCTTGGTGGGGTAGGTCTTGTCGGTGCGGTACTTGGTTGACTGGCTTTTCAACCTCTGAAACACACGAAGGAAACATGAATCCAACTGCACAGCAGCAAAGACAGCTGACGGTGGAGGACTTTGGTTTTCTCACCATGTACCGCACAGATGAACAAGACCAACGCTACACAAATAAAGCTGCTATAAGAGAGAGTGTGTGTGTGTGTGTGTGTGTGTGTGTGTGTAATTCTGCCTTCATGACAGTTAATGTTCTTCTATCTTGTCTTGACTTTGTCAGACAGAAATGCTTCAGTTGCCGTGGAAGATTTGAGTCTGTTTGACATTATCATAATGTTGAATCTTACAGACTGACACACACAGTAAACAAGACACACTGACAAAGCATGACAAGTGTTTCTGTGACAGAGGTTAATGTTGTAACGTGTCACAGCGTGCCGTGGCGTCTGTTGAGAACATATGTGCAGGGACACAATCCCAGATTAGAGCTCCGTCTCAGACAATTCACCTTTTACAAGCTGAAACTGAAAACTCACTTAAACTCTGTCACTTTTTTGCAACTGTTGTGCGCCGTTTCGTTATTTGGAGCGGGGCTGTCCGCGTGCTCGCTCACAGAAAAGATGGAAGGCAAATCATACGTGAGCAGCTGCACAACGGTCGCACACGGTCAGTTTGTGTGTGATTCAACCCTGGATGACCGGAATCTGTGACTCACTTCACTAGAAACTGGCAGGGCTCTGACACCGACACTCACACCGAGGGGAGTTCCATGCGGACGCCGGACCGTGTGGAAGCTCTGACACTCGGACCCGCGGCGTGTCCACGCTCCCCACACACTGGTCTTTTTGTTCGCGGGCTGCTTCTCGCAGCTCCAGACGGTCTGTTGGAGGCCTCGCCGACCATCTGCGCTCACTACCACAGAGTGTTATTTGTTCGAACAGGAAGTGATGCAAGAGACCCTTCCTATGTGAGCGGTTTGGGTGACAGCGGCGTGAGCTGCCCTCGGGCATTTCAGCCATCGCCGAGGCTTCGGTCCGCAGATGATGTCATCAAGACTTCTGATGCTTCTTTTTTTGTGCAAGCGCACGTGAATTTTTATACGTACACAAGACCGATAAACGATAAGTGGAACCAATCCCGGTCTAAATGGATCGTCTTTGTTGGTTGTCAGGTGCTGTATGCGTTTGCCTTCAGGCTTTACTTGTCATGCGCCTTTCATGACAAGCGTCACTGCAAAGAGGAAGTAGAGATGTGGCGCTGGAGCCGTTAACGCCGCAGCAGGGTTTTACTTCCCTGAACCATCACGTCTTTTGTCAAAATGCGAAACTTTAGCTGTCAAATCAGCCAAATCAGTACAAACAATGGTGAAGGTATGACACGGAGGGTGTGATCACGAACGCCGCAGGGTTCAGTCTGCCGTGCGGAGCTGCATGCCTGCGGTGCTACTCGCGACCGTACTTTAAAAAAAAAAAGGAACACGACTCACAGCAAACTCCTCAGCCAAGCTGTTGGGCGCCTCCTCACCCACGGCCTCCTGCCTGTCCAGCCGGTCCAGGACGCTCCTCAGTGTCCGCGCCTGCTGCTCCATGGCTGGCTGTACACTGCCCAGGACGCGGCACCTCTCACAGGCATGACAGGACTCCGGGGTCCTCGCCCGGGGGTCATGAAGCAGGGTCGCCGACGCTCGGGCTCGGGGTCGCGGCGCTGCTGCTCCACGGGGGCGCTCCTCTGCTGAGACGCTCACATCCAGGAACTGTTGAGAGGGAACAAACTGTCTCAGAGGAAGCAGAAGAAGCGAACAGGTTCTGTGTTCTTATTAAAAAACTTTGCCGCGCCCCCGTGTGCGTGTCTCTCACTGGGTCCTAGAGTCACCCGGGTGTTTGATTGCATGACGGTGTCACATAGGGCAAAGGGGGGGGGGGAGGGAAACACCCACAAACAGAGCCGGTCGCACACTTGTTCATATAAAGAGGGATGAGCAGCGGAGGGCAGTCTCAGCCCCCGGGATACGAGAGGAGGGTGGAGGAGGGAGGTGGTCAGGGATGGAGGGAGGAGCGAGGAGGACGGGACTCTGAGAAGCCTGAAAATCCTGATGTGCTTAACCAGCAGCTTTTTTTTTTTTTTTAAAGCACCTCACAGAATGTGAGATGAGATGAAGTCAACTCTACAACTTAACTGTGCTCCGGTGTTTCTAATGTCACTCCAGGCTTTAAAGAGCAATGTGGTGGTGGAGGTTGAGGGGTGGGGGGTGGGGTGGGGTTACGTAATATAAGAATAACCAGTAAAACTTGTATATAAAGAAATAAAACACCAGCATTTCAAAGTGACAATGAGAAACCTCAACAGGTGACACTGCTGTGTCAGTCACATGGTGACATCTAGTGGTTGTTTACGGTTCTAAAGCAGACGGTTCACTTTTACCTGAACACCTCATTGGCTGGCATTCAGTCCGCTGATAGGAGAGTAACACATTCTCAAGGTCGAAGTGAGCAAATTAAAAAATACGCTGCAGCGGCGGAAAAACAACACACACACGTTTTGTGGCTGCAAAGAAATAACACTGTGTCCTCGTGTTTCAAGGGGTTTGTGCAAATGACACAAAGTTTGGCATGTGGCCTTTCACACACACACACACACACACACACACACACACACACTCACTGCTCTGTACAGGATGCTTTGCTGAAACCACAGTCCACCTCTAAAGTTTCCTGAGCTTTCATCGTCATTGTCACCATTTCTCATTTTTACCATCAGCATGAAGGCGCTTTGTCTGATTTTACTTTTCCGAGGTAAGTAATCACAACCATCTTTTTATTGATCGTAACAGAGATTTCTATTCCTTTTGCAAAATGGAAAAAAAATTATAAAATGTCCGTGGGTGTCCTTTTTCCTTTTGCAAATATTTTTTTCCAGGAGTAACATTAATTTGTTTACTAACTGCATTTCTGACAATAATATCAACATTACCAACTTACCATTATCATTACCAACTGGAAAATGAATACCAATAAACTTCATTTATGTCAGCATCAGTGAAATGCTTCAGTTACACTGGAATTACACAGTCGTGCTATATTTGACCAGCACAATCAACAAATGCCAGTTTGTTTTAATAAATGAGTCGGTTTGATGTAGGTCTGGATTATTTTTCTCAGCTATATCTTCAGGTCATGGGCTAGTTTCCCTCTTTGTTTGTGAAAATTATAATCCCCCCCCCCCCCCCGTGAGAAGCGTCGGTCCTGTGCTGGGTGTAAGTCAGACTCTGTCTTTCAGCGAGTCTTCAGCTCCAGTGCGATAAAAGAGAGGTCACAGGACACATTGGAGGAGAAATCCTTCTCATCTGCAAGTACAACACGAACAACTTCCTGTTCAGTAGGAAGTACTGGTGCCGCGGGGACTCCAGAGCCACCTGTCACATTATGGTGGATTCAGAGCGCGTGGACAGAACCGGCCGGTTTCACGTGGTTGACGCAAGAAGACGGGGCCTGTTTGTCAAACTCACTGATCTCCGATTCGATGACGCCGGCGTGTACTGGGTTGGGATAGACAAAATTTACGCTGACATCATGACTTCAGTTAATGTGATCGTCACTGAAGGTGAGAACAAAACATCTGAACGACTGCTTCTGAAAAACGTACACGTTACTTTCATGAATAATCCCGGGCTGCGTTTGAACATTCACTCCTCTCCACCGTCCAGTGGAATGGATTCTAACGTGCTGCTCACCTCTTTGTGCCAGTTCCAGTATCCAAACCCAGACTTTGGCCCTTGACCTCTCTGGCAGACAGGCCAACATGTTGGGGGCGGCCGGTGACGGTGCGCTGCGGTTCTAGACGGGGCACCGGTGTTGATTACTCCTGGTATCGACGCGCTCGCCCCGAGGACTTGCTCCTCCAGCAGTCGTCAGACTTGAACCTACACTGCGGCAACGTGGAGGAGGACAGCGGGTTTTACTGCGTCGCCAGGAACGAGGTGGGCAGCCAGGGCAGCGATGTGGCGTCCGTGCAGGTGCCGATGGCTGCGGACAGCGGCTGCATCTACGTCGTTCACATTCAGGGTAAGAACGTGTTCTCTGTCTGACAACGTTTCCTTCAAAATGCAGAATTTGTCCAATGTATTCCCATTGCACAGCGGGTACTGCTATGAGACGTTACAGGTAAATAGTTTAACACAGTACAGGTATGATTTTCACGCTCCTCGAGATAAAGTCTCACAATCACTGAAATATGTTTCACATCAAAGTGCCTGAACTGTTAGTTATGGGCTGTCAGCATGTGATGAGGCTGTGACTTACTATCTCGGGTTATTATCTCATTTTAAAGTTGTGATTTCAGTATCAATGATTGTGGTGATTTACAGTGTGTTGTTTATACAATGGATTACAGCAGAGCAGATCTACACGTCCACTTCCTGTGTACTGAAATTGGCAAATTGGCACCTGAAGCCAAAATTATTATTTACACACAAAACAACACAACTTTTATATCTGCGGACAAAATGCAGCATCGATTATATATCACAACCGACGTGGAAGTATGCTAGCGTCCTTTAAAGGGAAGGCGATTCTGCCCAAAAAGCGCTGGCAGTTTTGCTAATGTATGCCGATTAGCCGGTTGAAGGTTTACGACAAAGTTTACGACAGGGTTTACGTGAGCAGGAGGACGCCGACGACTAAAACAGGCGGCAGAAGCGTTAAAACAGAAACTTACAGGTGCCGTATCTGACGCCGTTTGTTTCAGCCGTGTTGTGATCCACGGAGGTCATGTGATCAGTGATCAGGTGATCAGGTGGCCGAGGCTCAAGGGATGTTTAAAACCGTAAAGCGGCTTAAATGGCGTAAAGTCACAAATACCTATTTCTCTTAAATTGAAAGCCCCCTCCCCAAATAAAACCAGTTTAAATGGGATATATATGACCTCTACCCCTTATATCGAAAGCAGAATAAAGTCGCTATAATAAAATCGGTAGTTTTTTTGTTTGTTTTTTATTTTGTTTTTTAACAATAAACGTTACATAATTCCACAGGACCCCATTCATTCTGGTCTAATCTCACAAGCGCCGCCACAAAACCCGGAAGTTCAGACAGTGGGTGTTCTCCTATTTATCATTTCAACAGCACTTTCCAGCTCATTTTTTTGAGAAAAAAAACAGAAAAAATGTTATGAAGCTCAAAACTTTATATTTCTGTACACAGGAGCCATGTTTGCATGGACATATATAATAAATCATAAACACGGACTTCACAGGATGTACTGATGTTTCATGATGGTTGGGAAATACGTATTTTGCAAGTTACACACTCATAAAAGACTGGTGCTTTGATATCTTTCTTTTGAATCATCAGACCAACCCATCTATGACTGTGCAGACAGAATGAATGAGCACCACCACCTTGGCCAAACCTCTGCCTCTGACTGCCTGCCAGGCCTCCATGAACCTCCACGCTGACACAAGAAACCAGTCCCTGCTAACCAACCAAACTCATCAAGATCCATTTCTCAGCAGGTCAGACTGTATATGATATTTTCCTAATCACGTCATAACGCTTTGCCAGTGTTGTCTAACAATCCAGTCATCAATCATGCCTTTGTTTTTTTTTTCAGGGCATGGACAGAGTTGCCACTCTGGTATTCATTGCTGCGTACGAGTGTTTTTGCATCCTTGCTGATATTTTTGTGCATATTTTTTATATGTACAATACCAGGACACAAAAAACAGGGCAAGAGGAAGAAAAAAAAGGGAAAAAGAAAGCAGAAGCACTGAATATTATTTCACAATTTTGTTGGAATGTGAAATTACTTTTATCAGATTAAGCACAAATACAGGTGGTTTATTTGCATTCCATTCTTCAGTGGAGGTCATACACTGGAACCGGGGTGGGTGTGGGGGGCAGGACTCCTGATAAAGTAGATGCTTCAGTACTGATTTCTAATGTCGGCTTTATTTTGAAACATACTTGAGTTTGACTGGGGAGACAAGTCCATAAAAGAGCACGTGATATAGTGTAAATAATGATCTTCCTGTAGCCAAATACGGGTACGAGCATGGTGGGGAACTTTTATGGATTATGATGGGTTGTTTCTTCATGATATTAAGCAATATAAATACATCAAGCACATGCTGGTAACTAACTCACAATGAATCAGCGATGAGTTGTTCTTTGTTTTAGTTAGTTTGATAAACAATAATGATTATGACTAATTCGATTACTAGAACACATGCAACAGTCAAAAGTTATATTATTATTTTGGCTCTTGGGTTGTCTGATTAAAAAAAAACAACAAAAAGCTGCCGTGATGATAAAGTTAATATACGAGTGGATGTGAATATAGTTAAAAACACAAACAGACAACAAAAAAAAGTAATATTCCAAAAATATTTAAACTGAAATGACATAAAAGGGGAAACGAGGCTTTCTCCGGACATTTGGTTCTATTGTTTCGTTTTGTACAGTGAGCACAATGTCTTACAAACATCAGAAACTTAGTAGGAAATATATAACTTCCTCGTATGACCATGCCGGGGTTGGGTCCATTACATCACCCCGTGAGGAAACTTTATCCGGTGGTGAACGTGTTGTTACCGCGGAGTCACAGGCCCAGAGCGCCTGGTCACCGGAGGACAGGCCGGCGTCACTGCTTATAAACCCCGCCCATCCCGGAGGCCAAACCACCAAACCACCAAACCAGCGTTGTGCAGGGAGCAGCGAGCTGTGACATTATCCCCTCACGTTTTGTCCTGTAAGTTGACTAACGCGTCTGTACTATTTAACAAAACGAACGAGCACAACGCGCGTCGTTGATTTCCGGCAGAGCTGCCGAGCGCCCCAGCGCTCGACCGGACCCAACGCGTTTTATGTGGATTTAATAACGAACCGACGGATCGGGGAATTCTGGGCGCTCGGTCGAACGCGGTCGAGCGCGTCTTCTAACGTAAACATCTCCCCGTGAATTCGGCGTCTTATTTCGAATAGTTAATTACGTTAATTAACGCGGACAGACGCCGTTATTTTCGCGGACGCGTCGCCGCCCACTGTGTGTTTTGACAGCGGAAGACGGGAGGAACATGCGACACACACACACACACACACACACACACACACACACACACACACACACACACACACACGCTGGTTATTAACACAAGGCCTTTCGCTGCTGTGTTGACGTCTTTGTATTATTTTCCGTACATTTCTGAATTAGCCGAATTAGCCTTCCGAAGCTGTCGCTGTCTAATGAAGAAAGCTAGCTACGTAAGATTAGCCACATACGCAGCGTCGCGTTATCTCTCTTATGTCGACGCATTCGTGAATGGCGTTTGGCTTTGCGGTTGTTTTTTTTTTTTTAAAACTACGTGACAAAGGACCGGAACAAGGCCGAAGTTTAGCCCGGGGGTGACGCCCGTACATGTGCGACGTCGTTGTTATTGTTGCTAGTTTAACCCGAACCGACTTTTTTTTATCGACGTTTGGGTTCGATAAGCTCGAACCCAGACCGTGACGTCAGCGACGCGTCTGCAGCCCGCGTGCTCTGGCCTCGCGCGGGTGAAAGCGACGCGGTGTTAATAACGTCGTACCCGCCTTCTTGTTTCCAGATCCAGTCATGGGCGCCACTTCCTTCCTCCTGCTGTGGAGCCTCGGCCTCGTCCTTGCTGCGCAAGGTGAGAGAGGCCGATCCGGCTTCTTAAAACCATTTTTGTTCTTTTTCATTTGGTTTAACTTTTTCTTTTTTTTTTTTTTTCCCGCTGCCGCAGCTCAGGACTGCTCCAAACCTCGAGGAGGACCCAACATGAACCTGAAGGACAGTGACATCATGAAGGACACCTTCCCTGACGGGGGCACCGCCTCCTTCACCTGTGATATTGGCTACCGGTCAGCGGGAGGCTCTGCGGTCGTCACCTGCACAGCCGGCACCTGGAGTCCTGTGAGGCTGACGTGCCAGCGTGAATATGATTTTTAAATTTTTTTACATTTACAACAGGCTGTAAATCTTTATTTGCCCAGGTCGTGGTTATCTGAAGGAAGTTTGAATCAGAATCAACTGGACTTTTTGGACGAGAGGCGAATCGTCTTCAAAGACCTGGAGCCAAGTCCAGTTAATTTTGATTAAAACTTCCTTGAGATCTGCATTGATGGTAAATATGGCAGAAATACTGCACAACGGGGTTTTTGTCTGTGACATGTAAAATAATGTCCGACCAACGTATGCTCGCTTATTCAGACGAGTGGCTTTGTGCAAAATGTTAGCCCATAACTTTTAAAGGGAGGAATTAAGACTTTTTTTTTTTTTTTTTTTTATTTTGCAGGGAAGAACTGTGGCTCTGCTGGAGAAGTGCCAAACGGACACGTTGAATATCCTGAATCGACTGAGTTTGGCGATAAAGCTGTAGTTCACTGTGACGAAGGGTCAGTTATGAACCCTGCCGGATGAGAGAAATGTCTTTTTTTAAAAACAAATTAATTCAATATTCATTCACTCCTGTTCAGTGGCGTCACGTGAGATGCGAGGACTCCACCGTGACGGTTGTCGTCTGAAGTTTGAAACCTTTTCCCGTTCTTGTGTAGTTACATGTTGGTGGGCAGAAGTGAAATGATCTGTCTGAACGAAGGCTGGTCGGGCAGGTTGCCCACTTGTGAAGGTTTGTACGCGACGCAACAAAAGAGATTTTTTTTTTTTTTTAAAAAAGCTTTTCCATTTTTAATAGTCTTGTTTTTAATCTGTTTTAGTGACGACTTGTACTCGGCCCCCTTCGATTGACAACGGCGATTACATTGAAAAAAAAGACGTCTACTCGTTCAGGGAAGTCGTACGGTACAGCTGTCAACCAACTTTTACACTCAACGGATCCCAAACGCTGACGTGTTTAGAAAGTGGAACGTTCCATCCCGCCCCCCCGACGTGTATCAGTAAGTGGCTCCGATCGATCGGCCATTTTCCCGACGCCCCGGACGTCCGCGTTCATTGCCTGTGACTGTTTCGCCCGCAGACGTCCAATGCAAAGAGCCTGCGATTGACTTCGGCGAGTGGGAGGCGGGGTCGCGACCCCCGTACGGATACAAGTCGACAGTGACGTACAGGTGCAGGACGGGATACGCGATAGTCGGCGAGCACACCCTGACGTGTGGATTGGACAATGAATGGTCACCCGGGCTCCCGACGTGTCAACGTAAGTCGCGACTCGCCTTTTATACTAATCCTCTGTTTACTGTCGACGGTTAATCAGCTTTTACCAGTTCGAAACAAGTCAGGAAGTCACGTGACGCCACAAATTAAACTGTGGGATAATTCCATGAAATGAACTCACGAAGATTATAAGTGGATATTGTCTGAAGAAACCGAACTGCAGCGAAAAGGCGACGTTTCAACAGCTGCCTCACGACGGATCAGTAACTTCTGGATGCACGCTCCCCATTTCCTCCCTTTTTTTATGTTTTTATTTTTCTCCAGGAATTGTACCGCCGACCAAACCCACTACTACCACTACAACTACCACCACCACCACCACCACCAGCAGCAGCAGCACCACCACCTCTGGAGAAAAGACACCCACGGGTACAGCACAGGGTCAAACGTTGAGGCATCTCGCTTGAATGAGCGCAGTGATGTCACAAGCTTAAACGCAGCCGTTAGCGGCGCCACCAGCCATGTTTGTTTTTTGGGAAGTGATGCAGCATATTTTTGAAACGGAGTTAACAGAGCGTAGACGTTCATCAAACTCGCGTGTCGGCGTAAAGACGGACTCGTGCGTAACTTTCTAACGTCTCCGGTGCCCAGCGAACAACCTGCTAAATCACCTCAACTAATCTGTTGACTCGTCTCATCTCTCTCTCTCTCTCTTTTTAAAAACAGACAGCAGCAGTAACTCGGCTGTGGCCCTGGGTGTCGGTATCGGTGTTGCGGGTAAGTTTTGTCCGTGAACCGGTAGATCGAGGCCGCCGCGTTCCGATCCAGATTCCGGGATAAGGACAGAGCGACGGTCGGCGGTCAAACGTGTAGCTCTGTCTTTTTTTCCTTTTTGATAAAGGGAAAAAAAACCAAAAAACAATCTGGATTACCGAGTCTTATTTTTGTTGATTTTGAGGAGGACATCACGCGATTAAGTTGCAGTTCATTGGTCGGTCTTCATCCAGTCATCCTTGTCACATCACACGTTTTTGTTTCCCATCGAAATAGGCCTCATTTTTGGCATTTGTGTTGGGGCGATCTTCTGGAGAAAACAAAGGTAAAACTGTGACAGAAATAACAGACTAACAGCTGTAACGTCCTGCATGTCAGACCAGCTCTTAACTTCATGTGCCAGTAGTCAGCATGAGCTTTTCTGTCTGTGTCGTGTCACTAAGTGTTGCATGTCGATGTCGTCCGCCCGCTAGCGCGGCGTCAAACGTCACCGCCAGGGGGCGCCGCGATCGCACGCCGCACCGTCCTGCACAGAGCGGCTCAGCAGAAAGAGCTCGGCCCCGACCCCGAGGTCGCCCAAACGTCGGGTTTAACAGTTTGTCTTCACAGATTCTCGCTTTTCTGTTTAAACATTTACACGACCAGAAACGGTTACGGATTCTGGACAAACTCAAGTAATTCAGTCAGTTAATGGCGTCCCAAGTTATTTTCTAATCGGATGTGTCAAACGACAACCTGGAGTTCCCTTCTGCTTCATTTCAAAATGTTTTTTTTTTTTTTTCTTTTTCCCTCACATGGGTTCATTTAACCTCTGCAAAACAGGAAGTTGCGGCCGCCGGTACGATGCGTTGTGAGGAAACGCCTCGTGGTTCTGGCCGGGGGCAGGGTTGTTTGTGCGCAGCTGTGCAGGAGAGTGTGTTTTTTAAAAAGCGCAAATTAATTCAAGTGTGTTTTTGTTTCTCTGTGAATCCAAAACTCAATTTAGATTAAAAAAAAATCTAAAAAATCTACCCTCCCCCCCCGAGTTAATCTCCTAAATTTTATTTCACGACGTGAACGTTAAAGTCACACGTGACGACCTGCTGGTGTCGGGCCTGTTCGGACAGACTGCGGGGGTGTGTGTGGGTTGATTGTGCTTGTGTGCTTGTTTGTGGCGCAGTAGAGGTGTGTGTGTGTGTGTGTGTGTGTTGTCACACAGTCACGCTGACCAGTCGTTATTGGATTACAGCCTGTGTAGACGTTAGGGACTGCTGCTCTCGGTAAGGAGGCTGGAGCGAGCGGGCGCCGCCGCTAACTGACCCGCCTGTTTATTACTAATCTTTCTCCTCCTGCTCAGGGTCCCGCACTTCTTAATCTGTTGACGTCTCCATTAACGCCTCCTCTCTTTATTTTCCTCCTGCAGTAAGTCTCGCCACCGTGATGGTCCAATATAGTTTGATGTGAAGCGGCGCACGGGAGGAACAGAACCGGACGAGCTCCGGCCGATTCGAGCGGCCGTCCCCCCCCTCTTTTTTTGTTTTAGTTCAGCGCAGAGCGGGTTTTGTTTCTGCTCTTTAAGTTGAAGGAACCAGATTTCACGTTTCTCAGGAGTTAAAAAAACAAAAAAACTTCCTGTGTTGATTTAGAAAACAAACAAAAAATATTTTGCACTAAAGCTCGCGGCACGGCTCTGAAAAATCAGAACACACACTGGAACTGTTCACTCATATCAAACATATTTATAACGCTTAATGTCTGCATTGTTGCCTTAATGACTGTGATGGCGTGGAGCACACGCCCTCATATCACGCCACGCCATTCCCCCGTAAAAAAGGTGTCGGGCCCGTGAGGCGGCGCTCCGGTCCCGGGTTCTGTGAATCAGGCCCGGGCGTCGCACCCGCCGCGCCCCGCCGAGCGTTTGAGCTTACACGCCGGTCGCCCCGTTTGCCTGCGAGCTGCATAAATGTGGAGGGCGTGTTGGGGGCGTGTTTTAGCTGGAGTCAGAGACGTTGCGTCTGAGGTTGTTGAATGTACTGAAACTGGCTGACATCTTTATATACTGAGGTGAGACGGCTGGATTTGCACTCTGTTTTGTAATCGAGGAAATTAAAACAGCGATGACCCCGCCAGCGAGGTTTGTAACTGTACGTGTCTTTCCTGCTTTTTGCCTTTTTTTTTTTTTTTTTAAAAAATCGTACGTAGTGTAACTGCCGTGTTTTTCTGCCCTGGAGCAGCGGAGCTGGAAATATGAATTAAACTCTTACGTACTTGTACGTGTCGTCCATTCATAAACATCCTGTAAGATTGTTTTCCCTCTGAGGCCTGGAGATGTTTTATTTTATATAATCATAACTCTGCATGCGACTCCAGTTTTCATTCCTTCGATGGTGCCGGTGATTTGTAATATTTCACATCACAGCGCCCCCTTGTGGACACGTGGAACAATTACAGTTAAACACAACTTTAATGTACTTTTACAGAAGTGCTTCTTCATACTAATATCACAGCAGTTCACATATTAATACTGCACCTCTTACTTCCTCGTTTTGGATGCTGCATGTAAAACAACTTTTTTTTAACCTCTGCAAAGACGAGCTTGTTTTAGTTTGTGTATATTTTTTGCAGTCTGCAGAAATAAATAAAGATTTGAACTAAGAACAACAGGGGGGACACAAAGAAAATAATGTTACACTTCCACAGATGTTATACACAGGAGTTTTTTCTTTTAAATGATCAGATGAGAAATGTACGTGATGTGAGACTTTTTATTTTCTTTACGAGAATCTTAATTTTCAGGGAAAATTGTTTTCTGACGTGACGACACTTTCCCCCGAAGCGAATGATCTGAACTCTTCCTGCTCACCTGCAGAGGAGTCAGCCTCCTCACCGTGAGAGCTGGCCCGGCTCGGCTCGGCCCGGCCCGGCCCGGAGTCCTCCTCGAGGCGAGGGACGAGATCTGTCCTTCACTGTAACCGATTTCAAATGGTGCTAGAAACACAAGCAGACTCTGAACACCAAAAGAAATCGGTCAACCTTGGAGAGAGGACAAGGCGGCCGTCTCCTGCCGACGAGCGGCGCCCGCGGGGCCGAACACACTTCCCTCCCCAAGAACACTGATTTCAAATGGTGCTAGATCGGTGACAATACTCTAAGCCACCATCTGAAACCAGCTTCCAAGGGGGGCACCTCCGACTCCCCCGCCGGCCTCCAGATCCGCTGGGTCTAGAACGAAGAGGAAACAGTTCGGCGCGAGACGACGAAGGGCCGGCGCCGGGCCCCGTCAGTGACGTCCCTCCGCCACCGCGTGGCGCTCAGGAGCGCGAATCATCCATCAATAAAAACGATAACGCGACGATCGATCACCTCCTGCAGACGAGGAAGTCTTCAGACCCCGTGAGATCGCATCTTATCTGCCGCTTCTCTCCAAACAAGAGCCGCGCCGATCGCCGGATAAGTCGTGGGCACGGGGACGTTTGTTTGCCTCCTCCTCGCGTCCCAACCGGGCCTGAAACCAGGAAGCATCTTCGAGGCTAACGTGAAGCGCTGTGGGACGGTTTGGACGACCCGGCCCAGGGAGGGTGAAACAGAAAACCACAGAGAAAGCACCAGAACACCCCCCACCCCCACCCCCTCTCTGTAACACGCCTACACAACTGAGCTCATACTCGACAGTGTGAAGCGGAACAGACGCACAACACGACGCTCAAACGCACACCTCGCTCACCTGCAGCAGCCGCCGCACGCGGTCGGGCCTCCTCGGCAGATCGGTTGGTGACGGCGCCGCGCCTCTCTCTCTCCGGGCCGCTGCGAGGAGGGGGGGAGGAAAAAAAAAAAAAAAAAGCAAGGAAGTCAGTCAGTCAGTCGCTGGCACCGAGCGCCACGATGCAGACACGCAGCAACAATACACCGAGGGTGGGGCAGGGACAGGTAGTGGCCAGTTCACCCGCCCGCTGCCAAGAGCGCAGGCTGGTGAACGGACCGCCGGCAAGTCATTGTCCCGCTTCAACCCGACACACACACACACACACACACACACACACTCCGCCCCTGCAGAACACATGCGCCCACACACAGTCTGCCTTCATGTCTACGTTTTGTTTTTAATCGAAGCCCCAAAAACATCAGATGCGATTTTCACAATGAGAGGAAAGACGCCGCTCGTGCAAGCACGCCTTTCTTTCTTCGCGAGGGTGTGTGAGGCTACGCAAAGTGTGTGTGTGTGTGTGTGTGTGTTTACACGGTAGCCACGGCGACGGCTTCGATCAGAGGGCCCGTCTATCTGTAGGTGTCTGGTTCCTTCGCCTGGCCCGGCTCAACCCGAGCCCGGCGATTTTCTTTTTTTTTTTTTTTTTTGGTGCTGTTTGTTGCTTGTGTGCCACTGGACCTGTTGTGTAATGCTTATGAAAGATTTAAAGGGACAGGCGGCCTTCAGAGAGCGGGCCTGTGAAACACCCCTGTGGGGGTGGGGGTGGCGGTGGCGGGGCAAATCCTTGAGGGTCGTCACAGCGGTCGAGACGGGAAGACGAATGTTTAACACATCTACGACGCTTAATGTTTGTGTTGATGTGCAAGCCTGCTGCACAAACCGTGGTCATTCATAAGGAATGACCCCCCCCAAACACACACACACACACACACACACACACACACACACACACACACACACAGCGGTGAGGTGACTAGGAGAGCACCGGCTCCAGCGCCGATGCTCGGACTCTTTACAATCGTCTCCACAAAAGGGAAAAATACATACGCAGCCTCAGCGTCCAGTTTGGTTTACCATCAGCACATTTAGGAAGGGGGGGGGGAGAGAGGGGGAGGAGAGAGAGAGACGCTGACGGTGGAAGCTGCAATGCAGACCACAGGCAGCCACGCTCAGGCTCTTGCATCATCTTCGGAAATGTGGCGTCTCTTCGGCCGCTGGACGTCCAGCAGCCGAGAGGACAAGGGACATCTTCCTCGTCTGTGTGTGTGTGTGTGTGTGTGTGTGTGTCTGAAGGGGGGGGTTAAATCCTGACTCCGTGTGTGTTGCCACCCTCAGCTCGAGCCGGTCCCCGGTGCACGGGGGAGGCCGTCGCGAACACGATGCGTCGCAGGACGGATCCGAGATGTAAATCCGGTGCTACAGGGTGGTGCGGCCCCCGGAGACTCCCGGGGTCAAAGCGCTGCAGGTCACACGCACAAAAAAACAACAACAACAACAACAACAACAACGTCAACACACATGTGCAAAGCATCTTACTCTGGTGACGTTAACACAACCGACAACTGGAAGCTCGCAGCTCTTTCCAGGAAACTTCCAGGGAAACTGCAGCGCGCACGACAACGCGGGGCCCACGCGACGCCAACCAATCCCGATGGAGCCCCTCCCTCCCGTCCAATCGGGATCCGGCGTTGGCACGGCGGCCCGTGACGCTGCGGCTTTAGGAAGTCCCAGTGCATGGGAACTGGAGGGGAGCCAGGGCAGAGTCACCCGGAGAGCAAGGTAAACAACTTCTCTCTCTCTCTCTTCCTCCACCTCTTTTTTTTTTACCCCCCCCTCCTTCCTGTCTCTGATCCTGAGCCACGACATTTAGCCATCTTCCACTCGCTTCCCTTCCTCCGGGGGGGCAGATAGGTAAACAGATAGAAGCCGGTGGAAGAGGAATCCGGCCCAGAAAAGGACTGCGTCACCGTCGGCGTCGCTCCTTAACTACGCAGAGACAAATGCGTCTCGGGAAGACGCAGGGTTTGTTTGTTTTTGTTTTTTTCCTGCCCAATCCCAGTGGCCCTGGAGGGTGAAACAAACAAACAAACAAACAAAAATATCACATGACAAAACGAGCCGGCCACACCGAGCCGATCGGCCTCTCCCACCCACCCTGCAGCCGCCGCTTCCCCTCAACTCCACAAAGAGTTAACCACAACAAGTAGGCCGGCACAGACGCAGCATATGGAGGGACGGACGCACACACACACACACACACACACACACACACACAAAATGCCCACCTGGCTGCATCGACACACACTCCCACACCGCGGTGTATTAAACGCACAACACGGTCAGGTCACACGGCACCGCGCGCGATCGTATTCACGTAATCGCCCGTCGTTCCCGGTGGAGAAGAAGAGGAGAAAAAAAAATAAAAAAATACCTCGATAATTCTCGGCAAAACATTCCCGCCCGAGCTTCGCTCCGGCATTAAGGATCCTCCGGAATATCTCTCTTTTCTTTGTTAACCCCTTTGTCGCACCGCTGCCCACAACGACGCACAAACACACCTCCAGCACGCTGCCACAACAAGACCTGGAGAAACTGTGTCACATCCTCAGCATCCATGTTGATACCAGCTCGCACGCACACGCGCACACACGCACACACACACACACACACACACACACACACACACACACACACACACACACACACACACAAGCCACAGGCAGAGCAGATCAAAACTACCACCGAGGAAGAGGAAGCCGAGCTTGTCCGAAGCCAGCGTGTCCACTTCAGGTGGAAAACTCGATGACTCCGGGCTTCTGTTTCTCCCAACATGAAAAAGTGACGTAGCAACTAATCCACAATCTCTCCTCCCTCTCTCCTCCTCTCTCTCTCTCTCCCCCTCTCTCTCTCTCTCTCTCCCTCCGCCTCTCAAAAAACACACGCACTCTTTTATTTCCGTCCGCTCGCAGCAGCAGCAGCAGAGCAGATCTGCCGTCACGCCGCCACTTCCAAACCGACACCGAACGCACGGGGAGCCGAGCGGCTCCTACACAAAATGCATAGGTGCAGCGCACGCCGCCGCCGCGCACGCTCACGCCGTCCCTCTTCCTGAGTGTGACGCAGCACTTAATTCTCTGCGCTGTTACACCACTGTTGTGGCGACACACACACACACACACACACACACACACACACACACACACACACAACGCAGCCTCCTCCGTCGAGCTCGCGAGCTGCCACGCGAGGCCGGCGAGCAGGACTGCAGTTAAAGGGACCCTGCCGCCGCGGCTCCCTGCGCCCCCACCCCCCCACACACACACACACACACACACACACACACACACACACACACGGCTCCGTGACGCTGCCGTGTCCCCATTTCCCCCCCCCCTCATAAGTGGGTCTCTCCGCTACAGACTGGCTCCGGCTGCTCGGGCTGAGGCTGAGCGCTCCGAGCCTCCGCGATCACCTGACAGCCCGCTGCGTTTAAAGACACATCGCCGGGCCCGAGCGCGCACACGCGCGCACGTTGCATAAGCGCACCGCGCGGGCGATTCGGCTTTGGCAACGGCGCCTAACGAGGGACTCCGCTCGTCTCTGAACGCGCACCGAAGGGAATATTTACACGGCGCCTCACCTCCGCGCTCGGCAGCGATTGCGCGCACTTCCTGTTTGGGCTCCGGCTGTTTGCCGCCGCAGACCTCGTCCAGAGGAAACAAAGGGCCGCTTCATCCCTCCGCGCCGTGTAATGCTGCGTCTTTAAAGAGGACAGCGTCCCCGTCTTATAAATAGTCCGTTCGGGTTCAGTCGGACACCAGCAGGGTTTATTTTGAGACGCCGGGCCTTCGCCGTCGTTCACGTACCTCGGTCGGACGAGTCCTCGCTTCCGATGGAAACCGAACATCAGAGCTGCGGGAAGATTAAAAAAAAGCAGAAAAAACACCAGATTAACGATCATCCCGCTTTGTTTTCCTTTCAAGAAGCAGACGAATTATTAGAGACGCTCGATGATCTGACAAACACGCGGGATCAGGTTACGTCCAAAGTCGAGAGGGATCCACGTCCAAACGTGGGTCCGGTGAAAAAGAAGATAAGAGCGTCGATGTCGGTGCAATGTAAACGCGGCCCGGCGCGGAAATGAGCCGAACAATCTGGGTTCTGTCTCTTTTTACGGGCCCGTCTGCGTCCGTCTGCGTCTCCGGGGGCATAGAGTCGCCTTTATGCGCCGAGCTCAAACCGACGCTTTGTCTCGTTAAACGCGAGGTAAACAAAAGTTTCTGTCTGTGTCGGCGCGGCGACGCACCTTCCTGTCCCAGAGATGTGTTTGCGTTCAACAAGTGCTTTCATAAATTATTCATCTTTCTTTAAAAAAAAAAAATAAAAAAATAAGAAAGGAAGGAAGAAAAGTTGGAACACTTTTGTTCCCGCCGCCGTAACCGTTGGCTGCGGCTCAAGCGCTGAGCTGCAGTCGACGACATCGGGAGAAGATTTCCTCTGCTGCAGTGCGGCCTCGCTCGCTCGCTGGCCGGCCGCTCCAACCACGTGCGTTACCTTCGCCAAGGTTTGTTTGTTTGTTTGTTTACTCGTCAGCAGCATTACGCAAAGAAAAAAAATTGGATTTTGCACCAAATCTGCTGCTGGGGGGGGCGGGGGGTCAAGGTTAGGGCAGAGAATTACATTTTGCAGATCCGGTCTCCGCAATTTTGCGAGATTAGGGGATTATTTTTTTTTTTAAAAAACAACATTTTCTGCAATTTCTCAGGTAATAACGTCCTGGACGTATTTTTACGGCGCCGAGATTAATTATTTCATCACGCGTCGGATCGTTCCTCCCTTACACAAACTAACCATCTACTTCCCCGTTATCCTGCGTCACGTCCAGATTTTCACCGGACGTTTCGCACGTCGACCCTTTTCCTTAAAGCACCTGTGGCGACCGGCGCTCCGGCCCCGCCCCTCCCGCGGCTTCACCTTACAGGCCGGAGCAACGAGAGCCGTGCGGGAAATGCGAGGGATCAAAGCAGGAATCGATCCGAGGGCCGAGGTCCCGGCGGCTCCGCGGGACGCTTCGCGCCGCGGCGGCGTTGAACGCGTCTCGCGCGGCGCTGCGGCTTTAAAGGCGCGTCCCCGGGTCGCTCCTTCCCGTCTGCTATTTGTGCGCCTCGTCCAGTGGGCAGTGTGTTAATTTTAGCCGTGTCATCTATCAGCCATGCCCGTTCCACTTCCTAAACCTTAATCTCTCCCCTTGGAAAGGCGCCCGGCCCGCTCCATTGATACGGCTTTTGGCTGTACTGGGAACAGTGGGCACAGATCCTAAATTCGCCCACATGTAGATTTAAACAACAAAAAAAAAAAGAGGATGTCCTGTTTTAACAGCGTTTTATTGTTGCGACGTCGTTTTCTGTCGTTACCTGAAGTCTGAGCGCCGCAGACAGGCGTCCCCCCCCCCCGCCCACTTCCGGCTCGCCGTTCCCGCATCGCGTACGTACTCGGACGAAGTCTCAACACTTGACGACACGTCAGACGTAACGAAACGAGCGCGCTCAGTTTGTGCGTTTCCCTGGCATCGCAGCTCGCGACCGTGAACTTTCAGAATGGCTGGTAGGTGTTCACGTGTATGACGGCCGACCACACCCTGCACCCGACGCTGCCAAGTGTCGCCCTCAGACTTTCTGACAATAATTGACAGAGACGGTCGGGCGCCGCGCCGCCGCGAACGCGCCGGCTTAGGAGCGTCCCGGCTCGTACCTCTGGCAGAAAGTTGAAAGCTATTTCCTTCTGTTGGAAAGAAGAAGAAGAAGAAGAGCAGATATTCATCTGGACGGCGAGCAAATTAAATACACGTCACTCTGTTGTTTTGGCTGACTCTCTCATGCATTCATTTCCTGAGAACACGTTCGGTCACAGCGCCGACGCCGTTTTCTCTTACTGTGCCTCAGCCGCAGTCGGTCGGGCGTCGTGATGTCAGAGAGGCGTCAGGCATTTCCCCTCTAAAGCGCAACGGATCGGTCAACAAACTGGAGGACAAAAAAAAAAACAAAACAAAAACAAAACACGTTTACTGGCTCTCGTCGCCGTCCGCCGTCTCGCCCTCGCTCGCTGGTGTTGCATCAGTACTTCCCAATGAAAAAAAAAAAAATCTGACTCATTCCGAGAGCACCGTTTCTGATACTTCATGCTCAGCGCCAGGCTGCACGGCGAGGCTGCGCAAGCACGCCACCCGGTGTTCGACGGCAGCGCTGCCGCTCTCCGAGGGTTTGTTTACATCAGGAATAAAAAGTGCGTATGACATAGAAACCTCTGGATGGATGGAGCCGAGTCCAGGCGCCGGCACAGGGGGTGCGCGCACTTCGCCTCAACAAAACGATGGAGGGGAGGAAAAAGAAAAAAAACTAAAAAAGGAACGTGTAAGGAAGAACCCAGAGCAGGATTTAAAAACAATAAACTCAGTCAAGGAAATCTGAAAATGAACAATGGAGGGGGGGGGGAAACAATCTTACATAATTTTAACCTCAAGTCTCGGCACAACACGAGACTCTTGAATGAAATGCTGACTCATTTTTCTTCCCTCACGCACTTTATAGTTTAAACGGGTCGCTCGACAACGTGACACGCCGACAGGTGCAACAATGACACAACACTATCAAAAACGTTTCCTGAAAAACAAGCAACATCATTATTATTATTATTATTATTTAAAAGCAGTACGCTACTTTAAAGTATGTTCCCCTCCTCTGCAACTTAATCAAAGTTAGTATCCTGCCACTCAATCATTTTAACATGAAGGGTATTACAGTCAAAATATATATTGTAGTACAAACAAACAAACAAACAAGCAGGCAGTGACTGTACAAAAAAAAGAAGCATCTACCTCATGAATGAAATCATTACGCAGTACCGCATGGATGAAGAGCCCACTCACTCCTGAGGTAAAACGAAGTGCGCAACATCCTCCTGCAGCAAGCATCCACAACGCACCTCTCCACCCCCCACCCCCACCACCACCACCACCACCCCCCCCCCTCCCCTCCGAAACAACACGAGCCGCAAATCCGCACACACGTCCCTTTTTTTCCTCCTCCTTTAAAAAAAATAAATAAGGAAACAGCTGAGAGCAGACGCGGGTCTTATTTCCGGGTTCGGGTTTTGGAAACTGCGCACTTCGTCGTTAGCAGCCAAACCGCGGGTGCGTGCGTCATCCCTGTCGGCTTGTTCGCAAAACAACAAGGGAGCGAGTCCGGCGAGTGAAGACGCGTGAGGACGCGCGAGGACGCGGAAGCATCGGTCGCGCAGCGAGCGGAGGACGTCGCCGAACGTTACGAAACTGCGTTCCCGCCCGCCGGAGACGCGCCGCGGCGTAAATCCACGCCGGACGACGGGAACATGACTCGCCGGGGCGAGAGAGGGGATGTAAATAAAGAGTTTGTCTTGGAAGGCGGTGTGTGTGTGTGTGTGTGTGTGTGTGTGTCGGGAGGATGAGGTGGTGGTCGCGCGCGCGTGTGTGTGTGTGTGTGTGTGTGTGTGGTGGAGGGGTGGGGGCGACTTACCGACAGCGCCTCTTTCGCAACACGTCCGGTTCCGCTTACTACGACCGCTCCGTCAGCTCCGCCAACACCACCTCCCGCTAACCTCTCGGTTGTTATTAGATCCAGAGCTCTCCCCTTCGCCCCGGTTTTAAAAAAAAGAAAAGAAAAAAAACAACACGACATTTTCACAGCAACACGGCCGGGCCACGCCCACTCGCACACACCCCCGTTTCCTGATTGGACGCTGCACCGAAACGCGTCGGCGGGGATCACGTGCTTTTGACGCATGTTTACAAACAGACGTGTCGGCCCATACCGAGGGTCGGGGCGGATGATTGACGGCCGGCGTCGAGGCCGCGCGACCCCCCCCCCCAATGCCGATCGGACGAGGACCACCCTTTCGCGCGTTCCTCCAGGCGCGCGCACGCGCACCCATCGATTATTGATCCCGTCGATCAGAGTTTTAAAGGTTAAATTAGAGGAAAGGCTGATGACGGAAGTACAGGCCCTGTGACCTTTAAGGTCAGATAAATCACACGAGAAGAAAAAAATATATCTGCATAAATTAAAAATACATACTGTACATTTTAATAGTGGATTTACATGAATTAGAAATATGAATGTGAGGCTTAAAGGATGTGAATATGTGTAACATTCAATATGTAATACTGAATAAGCCATAATCAGTGTTAGTTTGCTCTTATTTATTAAGACTGTATTGAGAGATGAAAATAAATAAATGTCTCTGCGCTACTTTTACGTAACAGAAACGACCTTCAGCCAAACGATGAACGCTGTTAACAACTTGTGTGACAAAGACGATCTTGCATAAGCGGCGTGGTGGGCAACGGACTGAATCCTGTTTTCCACCCGGGTGGGGGTGGGGGTGGGGTGGAGGTGACGGTGGCCATTGGGCTCTCGTTGCTGAGACGACTGTTGGTTACTACGACGATGTGCGCTCTTACAGGCTGCCCTGCCCTCCGCACTTCCTGTACGCCCTGAACCGCCGGCGCCGTTTCGTGCTCGACTTGTTAGCCTGTTAGCATGAGGGGATGACTCCTGAGTTACACAACGTTCAGCTCCTGTTTGCGTCATTCTACTTTTCCTTTATTCATTTAATACTTGCATTGCCTCCGAGTCATTTCTCATTTCTACTGCCGTGCGCACATGCGCAAAACACACGAGTTAAGACTTTTGTTGACGCACTGTGAAAACACACATCCAGCGTCAACACAGTTGGTGCAGCAGGAGCAAAAACAAGCCTTGATTTGATTTACCAGCTTCGTGCTTTGTTTTGATCATGATGCATCTAGTTTCAGCGGCACGTCATGTTAGTGTGCCCTGCTCTCTTGTGGCCTGAAAGGTGAACAGCACCCAGCAGTCAAAAATCTCAGAATACTCCAACAGCCGATTAAAACCTCCCAACAGCACCAGAACCGTCCTGGTACGACACAGTGCAGAGAAATACAAACGGCATCAGCTTTCTCCCAGCCCATTTCTGAACGACAATAAGAGAGAAACGCACAAACAGCCTGCAGACATCCCTCATGTGCAACAATCCACATCCAGAGACGAACCGGTCACCGACAGAACAAAGCTGAGGGAGAACGTGTCCGCGGGACCCGGATGTTTGGAAGATGAGGAAGCAGGATACCAAACCCACAAGATCACAAACACACAGGAAAAAAAACAAATCACCTCACGTGCACTGAACTCCGTTTCTATGACAATTCAGTTTTAATCCCCACACGGGAACAATGAAGTGTAGATTTCTTCTATTTATATCTATTTTAAAGGAATATGTATCCAGATTATGCATGAGAGCAGACCAGTCACATCGTGATCCGGTGCCGAAGCCACATCAGTCAAACACAGTCGTCGTGTGTCGAGGTTAAAAAAAAAAAAAACTCGCTTCTAAAATTACACAAATGTCTCGCTCTGTTTCCTTCTTGATCATTAAACTCCATTTCGACTTCTCTGCATTTTGTGTTTGCCCCCAAGGCCACAGCAGGGGGCATCCTAACCCAACAATAGCCCAGTCACAGCTTCGCTTTCTGCTGCTTCACTCTCTCTGCTGTTTGGACGATTTCGACGTGGGTTGATGTTCATCACGAGCAGAAGGTCGAGTATGTGCCTGTTTCACAGCGTGCAAATGTTAAATGAACAGTTAGAAAAATGCTGGGAGGTGAATATCACACGTTCTAATATCACGTCTAATAAACTCCATTGATAATGAGACGTGTTGCCGTGCACTTTGTCTGTCAGCCAATAACCATGACATTACAAGCAACTGCGTGGACTTTTTTTTTTTTTTGTTTTACTCCAGTGAGTTTAGCACAGGGTGTGATGCATCTGTGCACAGTTGCATCACTGGAAAAGAGAGCCAATGCTTTCCAGACTGTTTCCTACAGCAGATGTTGGTAACAGATGACAGCGGAGAGCAGCGAGCAGGAAACAAACAGCACGTCAATTAAAGTTTCCGCTGTTGTGTGTTGTTTAGGTGGCTATGGAGACCAGATATCGAATTCAAGTTTCACCTTAACACTGATTTAAGCAGCTTTATATGAATCCCAGAAAGATCCTGCAGTAGTACTTGAAAACAGTTGATATGAAGTACAGCCTCACACACACACACACACACACACAACAATCTGACATATACTAACATGTAGTAAATACTGTAGTGACTCTTTTACTGAGCGAGAAGTTATTAGACATAAAGTGATTAAAAATTAAATGGCCTTTGGCACAGCTGTCTGACAGGACAGTAACAAGTAGGATGTGTCTGGTCACTCCCTCCTGTGGACATTAGTCAGAGGGGCCCCTTATTTGTCTAACAGAGGGCCCCTCCCTTAATGTGGATCCCAGCTTTGAAACTGCATAGTACATTTCCCATGATGCATGTTTTTTTTTTCAAAGTATGTGAAAGTATATTAAATTTCTCCCCGAGTTGTCATGCGATTTGGATTTTGAGAGAACGTCTTTTCTTTCTGAGCGTGGGTGGACACGCAGTGTTTGTGCGAGGGTGTTGCATGAGAAAAACACCCACTCCGCGCTAAAGTCATTTAATCAAGTCCAAGTGGAGTACATTCTTCAAAACTCCACATAAACTCTTGTCACTTTCAAACCAAATCCCACTTCTCCAACAGGCTTTGTTTAGCTATGAGTTAGCCGAGTTTTCGCTCGGTTTAATTCTTTGCTAAACCATGTTAAACGGATCACAGCTGTGTTGATCAACGCTTCTCATCGACATCTTAGCTGTTTTCGGAGAAATATATATATATTTTTATTTTTATTCTTTGCTGGATAAAACAGGTTGTTTTCCCCCCGCCCTCTACTGTAATTTAAAGTAAACCCACTAATTAAAAAAAAAATCCTACATTTGTTAGAGTCAATCCAACTCTTCTCAAGAATGTCTAATTTTGTCCAAGAATGTCACGGCTAACAGTTTAGCCTCGTAGCTTTGCTAACCTTGCTAAAACTTTATTGTTCCGATTCACTCCCACCGCTCTCACCGCGTAGCTTCGCAACGCAACCAAAACGGCTAGCCGCATTGCTAACACAGCCCCTTTAGCTAGCCCCCGCCTGGCAGTGGAGTCTTTACACACACACTCACTCGCCCGCCCCGCAACAAATGCCACGCAAACGAACAAAAAAAACAGACGAACAAGCCGAGCACTTTTTTTTAGCTAGCAGCTAGCGCCGCTAACGGGGTAGCTGCGTGACCGGAAGGCGTGCTAATCAGACGCTAACGCGCGAGAGGCACAAACTTGGGCTAACAGCAGCTAGCGTAACATTCCCACCTCAGGGAAGTCGGTACGGACCAAACAACGAGGCGAAAACAAACGAGCGTCAATACGGGACTTACGTTCGCCAAAGAGCCAGGTGCGAGGGTGCGAGGGTGCGAGGCTCCGAGTCGAGCGAGACGCGTCCACAGGTGGCCGCAGCGCCGCCGTTCGCGAAATTCTGGACGGTAAACGCAGGTGCGCGACTCCGTGCGCGCCGCCGCCACGTGGCCAGGGTTGGTTAATTCAGGGTTAAACCGTTACTCATGAAACGCCTGGAAAAGTAGCAGCGTGTGGATTTATATTTACTGACTTTTTAATTAAATTACTCCTCCTGGAAGAGCAACATTATTTCCATTACATTTTTCTGAATTTTCTGTCTTTATTTACAGTTGAAAATATGTTGGATGTTAAACTCCGGAGAGGTCACGTTGCCTTCACTGTCAGATAAATGCCACGCATGATGTCCCAGAGGAAGTAAGCTAGTACACATTCCTTACTGTATTTTCTTCGAAGTTGGAATGAAACAGGATTCTCTTTTTTTTTTTTTGCAGAAAAAAACCAATAATAATATTGTTGTTAATGGTTGCAGGTTCCTACAAAATCACACCCTAATGTTCCAAATCATTGGCCCCGCAGACTCAAACATCCCTCTGCTTTAACCTCCCTGTGAACCTGAAAGGTTATCAGCCTTTACTTCTCATCGCAGCCGGGATGTGCAGACTACACCTCCTGACCCCGGGGTCCCGCTCGCCCTCCCACCCTTTCCATTCCACCCAATATTATCTTACCATCAATGAGTTTGGAAGGGGCGTGCTTTGGCACGGACGGAAAAACATGACGTGTTTGGCAGCTGCAGCTACGCTGAGGGGGGAGACTCCCCACAATAAAAACAACCAGCTGAGTTTTGTTCATCGTCCCAGATTCCACTGCACGTACACTACTCTTGGCTGGGCGGAGGAGCAGAGGGGTGGGGAACCAGAGAGCTGGATGGGACGAGGGGATGGGAGGGGAACGGGCTGGAGCTGGGGGGATTTATGTGACACTGAAGAAAAGCTGTGGAGGAGAAGATATGGAGTGATGTGCTGGAGGGGGTGCAGGGGCCGACGGGTGGAAAACGTAAAGGGTAAAAATTACAGATCCCTTACCTCTCCAGGAATCTGCAAATTAAAATATTCCAGTACAATGGAGTTAGACGGACTTGCTGCTCATGGAACTGACAAATGACGTATTAAAAAATGAACACTGATATCTCTTTCACCCCGTCAGCTAGTTTCACAGGGAATATTTTTTCCATTCCAGTTGTTCCAGGGAAAAACGTCGCTGTCTCTCAGTATTCCTGGTTGTGAACATGAAGTCGTGCTCCAACTAAATCCCACTCACCTCCATATCCTGCTCCAGACACATACCTCCACGTAGATCTGCCTGGATAGATACTGTTTGAGGGTTAAATATGGATGTTTGTGTGTCATTTGAGTGAACTGAACCTTTAGGTCTGAACCTGATATCCTCCCATGGGTGGTGTCAGTTGTTTTTTCTTTTTTTTTAATATCTCGACACCGTGTGTGAAGAGCTGAGCTGAGGATTCCAGACAGAGTCCAGGGTCAAACTGAAGTGTCCGTGCGTTAGAGCAGGGATTTACAACTCTTAAAACTGGAGCCGCGCTCGACCCCGTGTGTTTGTGCCTGTGGTATGTGCGGCGTAATGTGACAACAGGACTGTTTCACAGCCGGACGGCCTTGAGGAAATATTTTCCTCGCCGGGCGTGGCAGGGCCGGCATTCACACGGGGCTCGATCTTGTGATGAGAGAAGGGTGTGTGTGTGTGTGTGTGTGTGTGTGTGTGTGTGTGAGCGAGCGGAGAGGAAGCCATCAAGTCACAGAAACCAGACCCAGAATAAAAACTACAAACATGGTGATGGAAAGCGAGCGGACTGACGCAGACACGTCCTTTAAGCGGAGGCACCTGGGGGATGTTTTCATTGCCCCGCCCAGTCCGCGACAGACAAAACAGTGTGAAGTGATGTCATCGCCGCTGTGGGATTTAAACCTAAAGATGTGACGCACGTTTGTATTTCAAATAAAAATGAGGCCGGAGCACGACAAGTCATAAAAAGTTGTTTATTTATTGTTTTTTTTATTATTATTCCTTCCGCGTTCAATCCGATTGAAAACTACAGGGTGCTAAAATGGATCAGTCGCGCTGGACTGTTAGCGAGATACAAAATGAACTGAGACGTCCCGTTTATCAACAGAGCAGTTTGTTCCAGTTCGACATAATAAAAAAAACAAAAATTGTTTGTATTTTATTTGGTCTGGTAAAAAAACAAACACAAAAATAAAAAAAATCACAGATTTGAACAGTCGTCGATCTTGAGCGTCTTCCCGTACGTGACCCGGATCCAAACACTGAGAAGTACATGTTTAAGTAGTAAAGCTGCGAAACGACGTCCTCTGGCACAAGTACGATGAACAGAGAGCGAGCGCGGGCGCAGGACGAAAATCCGCGGCGTCCCCGAACGCATCGCTCGCAGGGAATACTGAGAGTAAAGAGCTAATACACGGTAACGGAGAGCGAGAGTGACGCTGACAAAACGGAGCGGACGGCGAGAGGCGGCAGGTCCGACGCCGTCGACCTCCAGGTTCGACTACCCCCCCGCCCCCACCCGCCGCTTCGCCAACTTTTACGAAACTGTACACGTGTTCGCAGCTAATGTCACGTTCATCGCTCCCGGTCCGACGGGCCTACAGTACATACAGTAAGCCGGGACAAGCTTATAGATATATACAGTCTATGCACAGTACAGATGCAAGTATATCTCAATACACACATGCAGGATTTGACAGCACGCACGCACACGGACGCACACACACACACACACACACACTCGCACACCTGCACGATCAACAACTGGATCAGATGATGGAGCCCGGTGGAGAGGCAGCGGGACTCGTCTCCCCTCCGTCTGTCGCCGGAACATTTTACAATCTGTGGGGTTTTTTTTTGGGCGGTCGAAGCTTTTGAACCTGACGACGAGCGGAGACCCCCGCTGGGTGTGGACCCCCACCCAGAGGGAGGAGGAGGGAGGAGGGGGGTGAGGGGGGTGCTTCGTCATGGGAGCCAGCGCTGATTGATTGATGCTAAAATACACCCAGAGCCGCTCGTCCGGTCTCCAGCCGAGGGACATCAGCACCATCGTCGTCGTCTTCATCGTCGAACCAGCTTTCCTGATGTTTGTCGAGGCCTCCGGCCGAGGGAGGAGGCGGGGGGTGGGGGTGGGGGGGGGGTGAGGGGTGGAGTGTGATGTAGGTGACTGTTGCAGTCCCTCATGTCCACTGTGGCTGGGCAGGAGTTGGCTTCAGAAAAAAGGAGGGGAGTTTTCATGGGCGTGTGTGTGGATGGGTGTGTTTGTGGGGCGGGGTGGGGCAGGGTGGGGCGGGTGGAGGTGGATTCACAGGGAGACTATTTCACAGCTCGGTGTCCGCCGTCTTGGCGGCGGGGGTGCCGTTGGTGGGGGGAGGAGGGGCCGGGGTCTTGGCGGCCTCGGGGGACTCGCCGTTGACGCTGGGCTTCTCCTGGGTCTCTGCGGGGGGGCTGAGGGGGGCCACCGACACCAACGTGTTGCCCTGGTTCTCCTGATCGACGGGGAAGGCCTCCTCCGCCTGCACACACACACACACACACACACACACACACACACACACACACACACACACACACACACACACACACACACACACACAGGCACACACAGGTTTTAAAGCGACATGCTCCTGCAGCCTGTCAAACATCCTGACGTAAATTCAGCGCCCGACTTTACATCTCTTCACGTCTCTCCACTTCAGCGACACTTGAATCCATCAAACCGTCCATTTTTATTCCTCTCTGCGTTCTGGGGGTTGCTTTTTTTATTTTTATTTATTTATTTATTAAACAGGAGGGTTTTGTTCATATATCATTCACAGCCTGACTGATGTAACATTTTATTCCCAGAGACGTGGGGAAAATGGATTTGTTCTGTGGAGGCTGATGGTATTTTCTGACGGACGGAGAGATTAAAAAAAAAAAAAAAAAGGAGAGAGATCCAGAACTCCCCCACTGCCCCCCCAACATGTGACTCGAGTGTGTCAAACAAAAAGAAACCGTTTGTGTTTTTAACGCATCATTTGTCATTAAAAACACAATAATCTTAACGTAAGGAATCGGCTGTGGAGGTTTCACCCTGACATCTAATGAAACGTTTGTGTTTTGTGGGATTAAATAATCCCATCAACGCTCGCTCACCAGCCGCGCTCCCTTGGGGTCGGCCCTGCGCTGGCACTTGCAGTAACCGACGGTGATGCCGATGGCGGCGAGCAGGCCGCTGACCAGGATGCCGATGAACACCGAGGCGCCCGACGATGACGACGATGATGACGGGGTCTCGGCGTTCGTCACGCCGAGCTGAGGGAAAAAGAGCGAAGATGAAGAGGAGCAGGTTTGTCGCTGCGTCGGACTCCAGCCGGGAACGTCCGCCGCTCTCTCACCTTGTCTTTGAGCTGCTCGCTCATTAGGGCTTCGGTCATCGCGCCCAACGCAGCTGCGGGCGGGGAGGGAAGGGGGCGGAGTCAATATTCATCAATACATCAGTACTTCCTGAAGCAGGTCATCATCGATTTAATGAAATGCGCGCGCGTCGCTCACCGTCCTCGCTGGACACCAGCACCGTTTCTCCGTCCTGGAAGATCTTCAGCTTGCAGTTCTCCGTGTGGCACCAGCCCGCGGCGTTCTCCATGATGATGCGTTTGGTCGCCTCCTGTGGGCGAGCGAGCGAGAGAGAGAGAGAGAGAGAGAGAGAGAGTGTGCGTCACCACCACATACTTGTGCGTCAGAGGAGCAGTTGTTGTTGCGATTCCCCCTGACCGGGGCGCAGGGGGACTTCCCGCCCCGGTCCGGCGCTCCACGCTCCCGGCCGAGCGGCGGGATGGAAAGCGCGCAGGCCGCGCCTCCTCCATCCCACCTCCACCCCGAGCGGTGACGTCACCGCGTTGCACAACCTCAAGCTCCGCGGGAACGCTCCTCGCCTTTGGCTAACGCGATCCAGACGGCGCTCGGCGTTCCCCCCCGGGAGAACGGCTGCGAGCTGGATCCTCAGCGGGCTGGGAGCGGGCCCCGCAGCTGGACCCGTCCGGCTCCTCTGAGGGAGGGTGGGAGACGCCTGGGGAAGGGTGGAGCACCTCCTCCACCACCTCCTCCTCCTCCTCCTCCTCCTCTGCTGTCTCACGTTGGATCTGTCAACCCGACGAGGTTTGCGTTCGGACACAAACGCGTTTTGACGCCGCGCTTCTCGCTGCGGATGCCGTCGGACGCGGGCCGCTCGCCTGCGACTCGGACCAATCGCGAGCCGGCTCGCTCCATGTTCGGACAGACGACTTCTCCAGCTGTGCATGTTGCAGGCGGTGACCCAGATAGAGGCTCGCTGAGGCGTACGGACGGGGATCCGACCCGCCGCCATCCGACTCGCTCGTACTGGAACAAACTGAGATGACATCATAACGTCTCCCGACCAAACTGGGAAAACTGCTTTTTGTGGCGTAGAAGAAGTGCGGAGCCACGCCCGTGAGATTTCTCGAGAGACAAAAACGTCTTCATCCGTCTCCCGCCGGGAATTTTACGACGCCTGAGGAATGTCGGAGGACGTTCATCCCCCCCGCCGCCCCGCCTTCGTGCGCTGCAAGGCAAACTGTCACGTTAGTGACGCGGCGATGAACTCACGCAGTCGCTTGTTGACATCACGGCCTTGACGGCGTTGCTCTCGGCGACCTCTTCCTTTCCCACGCACATCACGTCCGGCTGCGGAGACAGGGAGGCGCGTGAGGCGGGCGCGGTCCGCACGCTCGGCTCGGCGTGCGCGGCTACGACGCGGTCGGGTACTCACCACTGCTAACCTCAGGGCGGGGCGGGCGGTCGGACCTCCACTGGCCCGGTGTTGGACCCGAAGGTGGGGACGGCCGCGGCGGCTCCGTCCTCGGGATTGAGCGCGATGATCACATCTCCCGCAGCGCCGGACGCCGCGGAGTCGTCGGCGGCAGGGGTGGGGGCGGCGGCGTCGGCTGGGGCGGCCGTGGCGCCTGGAGCGTCTGTCGCTAACAGAGACATTACGCAGATACTGCGGGTTTACACGTGTGACCTTTAACCTTTAAGAATAGACGTGATGCGCGGAGGCTCCTACCGTCGCCCACGGCTGCGGCCGCTTCTGTCGGCCCCTCGTCTTGACACATCACCTCATCTGCAAGGAGCGGACAGGAAGTGAGACGGAGGCAGCGATGGGAGCTAACGGCGAATCGCTGCCCTGCGGAGGTGAAAGCCTGCGCCCGCTGCGGCGCAACGTATGCTAACGAGCAAAAGTTCCTGCTCGCGTTGTAGCTGGAAGTCGCTCAGGGGGGAACGCTAGCCACGTCAAAAGGTCACGACCTCTCGAACCAGACCACAAATCAGGCTGCACCCCTCCCTCCCCCCACACACACACACAGACACAGACGCACACACACACACACCCGCCATGGAAGGAAACCAACACAGTGTGTAAACAGTTTTAACATCGAGCCAAAACTATGCAACAATCAGAGGGAGCGGGGGTCGGCTGCGCCGCCGCCGCGGTTCCACTCAATCCGCAGATGCCGTTGTGTAAGTGTGTTGGATTGGATGTGGAGTTGTGCGTTTGCGTTCTTGATGAACACAACCGACTCTCGACACACTCTGGAGGCAGAGTTGACATTGCGAAGAAGCTGCAGAACCATTCAGTTGTCGTCTGAACCGGTTCAACGTACAGGAAGTAAACACGATGCTTCAGATGGCGGCACTGTGCCCCCCCCTCAGCGCCGGGCCTCTGGACCTCTCGACCCGACACGAACACATACAGTAACACACACACACACACACACACCCGACTCCAGAAACAGAACCGTGGCCTCGCTCCGGTTCAGAGGGCTGCAGACGACACGACCTCCGGGCTCCAGCGAGTCCCTCGTCGACTTGGATTTCCTGCCCCCCCCAAACGTTCAGTCTGGGTGTTCCAGCCAGATGTACAGGGGGGGGGGTGGGGGGGGGGGGACAAAACGCTCCTGCAGTGGGCTGCGCGGTAAACAGATCACATGACACGTCCATAAACAAAACCAACCGCAGGGGCTCATGTATGGAGCCATGTTTTACTGAGGGGGGGGGGCTTACATCCTGAAGTTGTCATGAAAGCCAGATCCTACATTTGTGCATTTTTTTTGGGGGGGGGGGGGGGGGGGGGGTGAGGTCTACTTCCTCTCGGGGAGACCAGGAGGAGGCCTGAAGGGGGGTGTTGCAGCTGCAGTAAGCTTCCTTAGGGAACCCCCTCCCCTCCCTGCACATGTGCTGCACTGTCAGATGGGTGACATCATGTGTAGAGGAGGGGGTGGGGGTTGGGTGGGGGTGGGAACAGCTTCCAGTCAGAATGTTGGGGCTCGTGTTTGAGCCCCGCCCAGAGCGCTGGGACAGCACCTTGGCCGTCGCCGCGAGCCCCGCCCTCCTCTCGTCACTCGGCCGTGACCTCGATGCCCCCCCCCACCCCCACCCCCCCCACTCCTCCCCGCTCCGGAGAAAAATGTCGCCGGGAGTCGGGAATTCTTCAGACCCTAAAAGGAATTCTGGGACGGAGACACGGATGTCGGAGCCAGAAATGAACCGCGGACGACGTCTCTCTGTCGTAATCGCGTTTTTTTCCCCTGTACGATCCCATAAATGTTTTCGAGGGCCGACGAGCAGCGAATCCCTGCAGACGGGATCCTGGATCAGCCGATCGATCAGCTGATCTGCCGATCGATCGACCGTTTCAGGCGCGACGAGGTCACAGCCAGAACCGCTTTTGTTCCCGCGCACACATTTCCAAAACAAGCCCGTCCACTCATCGCCAGGACCAGGACCGGGCTGCGGACCGACCCGAGCTGTGTGTGTGTGTGTGTGTGTTTGTAGCGATAGATATGGAGCCACGAGCCCAAAAAACAATCTGGTTCTGATACGACCCGGCCCCTGAGTGGGAGAGGGAAGATTGGGAAATAACAGCGAACGATCTGACCGTCGTCCAGAAATGACTAAATAACTTTTTCCTCTTACGAAAGAAAGACCTGCACACAATCACACAATGACACACACACACACCCACACCCACACACACACACACACACATAGTTGTGTCCAAACAGTCTTGTGTTTTCAATTAAGGAAAATGAAACTGGGCTTCAACGACGCGACTTATACCGAGCATTAATTACCAGGAGCGATTACTCCGGCCTCGTTTAAGTACTTTTACTCCCTGGGGGGTGAATGGTATTACCCCCCCCCCACCCGTAATAAAGAAGCCCTGCACTCCGTTTGCGCTTCATGGCGCTCAGCCTGGTATCACAAACCCGTGAGTGAGGAGGAGGAGGAGGAGGAGGAGGATCGAGCCGCTGTGAAAAATCTGAGATGACACCAGAGGCAGGAGACGCGCTGGAGTTCACACTCTAATCTCTTGGGGGGGGGATCTGAAAACGAAGGAGAAGGAGAACCCCCCCACCCCCCCACCCCCGCACCCCCGCCCCTTGTCCTCGGCGCTGGTAAAACCCAACAGCTGTAAAACAGCAGCGGGGTGGCGGGGGAACGAGGAACAATGAGCTCAGCAGAACGGTGAGGCCACGAAAACGCTGTCGCTCCTCGTCCACGCCGGTCGCCGACGTGATCCCGACGGAGAAAACACGCTCTGCCAGCGAGCTACGCCTCCCTGTCCGACGGTGACGGCGAGCAGAACCGACGCCCGCAGGACCTGTGAGCGATTTCAGCCGCGGGTCGACGTCAGCGAAGGGCTCCGGGTTCGTTTACTCGGATCGCTCAGGCGGCGCGCCATGGTCGCACACGGCCTGACGTCAGAGCCGCTCATCTGCCAAGTCTAAAAAGAGCCACGCCCTCCGGCGCAGGAATCAAACCTCGGCATCACAAGTGACAGGACGGCGGCGTGCGTTCGGTCGGAGGTCGCACGCCACGCCAAAAAACCTGCATACGACCGTGACGGCTCGCTCGGCTCCGCCTGAGGCCGAAACAAGATGCCCCCCCACCCCCCCGTTCTCCGGAGCAGATTTGAATCCTGGGTTTTCCCCCGAAATCGGGCGAGGAAGCGAGCTCATAACATACTCCGATCCAATATGACATCATCCGGCTCTGCAGCCCGTGCCCATTTCAGCACCGCATACTTGCGCGGCTGCATAACTGCTGAATGGCGGCCATTGGGAGGAGGGGGGGGGCGTGCACGCCGTTCGCTCTCATCAACGCCAAACGAACGGCGTTTTCTGAACGCGGCCGCAGATCTGAACGCCTGCAGGGAGCCGGCTCGCCGTAGTGACGGCGGCTGGAACGGGCCGACGCTCCGGCCTGTTGGTAAATAGCACGCGGCGTGTGACGCAGGTCTGGGATCAGCTGCCTCAGCCTCACGGGGGCAAGCGTCATCGCCGCTCGACACGATGACGACTCCACGATGCGGCGGCGACCAGACAAAGTCGTCTTTATCTGCAGCCACAAAGTCCTATGTTGTGAAAAAAAAAAAAAAAAAAGGGCAGAGCGTCTCTTGTGACTCGGCTGCTGGTGCAAAATGTACCAAAACAACAACAACAACAACAAAAACAACAACCCACAAGTACGATGTGCACAGACCGGAGGATGGAGAGAAACTGTCACATGAGCCGAGAGTCGTCTTTATTTTTTTTTTTACTCCCTTCCTCCATTTGTTTCGATAATGTGGCCGAGCCCCCTGCGAACTCACGCCACAGAAAAAACAAACAACGACCGAAAAAAACAAAACAGCGTCAACAATGTGGCAGGACGGTGCGACGGGTCAGCGGGCGTGAGCCGACACCCCTGTGACAGGCTGAAAGTGGAAATCAGAAGGGGGCTGCTAAAAGGTGTGTGTGTGTGTGTGTGTGTGTGTGTGGTGGTGGTAGTGATGGGGGGGGGGTAGGTCCTTTCAAAACTTCCTGGTGGGAAATATGCAAACGTGTGGAAAGTCAAGCTGGGCGTGTTGTACCAGGAGATGCAGGTAAACAACAAACAAACAAAAACACAACAGAGCTGGTTATTGGGTGCGTCTTCAAACGTTGCATGTGTGTCAAGGCTTTCATGTGCTGGTGTGTGTGTGTGTGTGTGTGTGTGTGTGTGGGGGGGGGTAAGTAGATTTCTGTGTAAATCTGATTACCATCTGCGGAGCTGCTGATGCACATGGTGCCGCGTCGCGTCTTCTTACCGCGCCGACGGCGAGCACGTTCTGCCGCCGTCTCGTGATCTTTGCCCCTTTTTAAAATAAACCTGCTCCTCTGAGTCTGCTCAAGGTCACCCCTTACATTCACACACACACACACACACACACACACCCCACCCGTACATGCACGGCTCTGCAGAAGTCGTTTCACTGGGCTGAACCAGAACTGGTCCCGCGACCCCATCCAAGCCACGCATCACCCTGCAATTAGCATCGGGCCTCACCACTGATTTAAAGTGGACTGCCCAGAGCGTCCACACACACACACACACACACACACACACACACAGTTATTTACTGTGTGCAGAGCTGCAGGGACTCGGCTCTGGCTCTCACATGTGTCGCGTGGAGCGCACACACACACACACACGGCCACATGCAACAGATGGAAGACATCTGATCCTATGTCTAATGAAGAAATACGTTTGTGGGCTTTGGGTGTGTGTGTGTGTGTGTGTGTGTGTGTGTGTGTGTGCGTGCATGTGCGTGGTTTCATTCCTCTTACATGCGTTCAGGCACACACACACACACACACACACACACTGGCTCCACCCAGGTGCGCTGCAGGATGTAGCGGCTAATTATTCTCAACTGCAACTTTCCACTCCTGAGCTTTGTGTCTGCAGCTGCATCTATGCTAACACCCCCCCACCCCCCACGTTCCTGTGCAACTTAATGGTGGGAGACATCAGAGCGACCCCCCCCCGTGCAGCCGGAGGAAAACGACGTGGGGCCGTGCAGTTTGGCGGGTTACTCACGGCCGAGCAGCAGAGCGCACAGCAGCAGAACCGCGGACGTCGTCCTCCAGGACCCATTCATTCTGCACATGGACGCGGTCATCATCCTCTGATGGCGGCGGCGGGACAAGTGGGAAGGGAAGAAGAAGAAGAAGAAGAAGAAAAAAAAAAAAGAAGAGAAAGTGGAGGTGAGCGAGTGTTTCCCTGTGAGGTCTGAGCAGGATGAAGCTGGGCTGCTGCTCTGTCGCTCTTTATACGGCCCCCGCTCTCTCGCTCTCTCTCTCTCTCTCTGTCCACACCCCCTCTCCTCACTGCCAGCTGCTAAACCCCCCCCCCCAAAAAACCCAACAGCCCCCCCC
>JAFBJZ010000969.1:882500-897500 GCA_016785225.1 Psettodes erumei
ACCCGGCGCCTGAGAGCAGCAGCGGGGTGGTTGAGTTTGTGTCACTGTGTGTGTGTGTGTGTGTGTGTGTGTGTGTTTGTGTAGGTACACAGGACGCACATACACAAAATCAAATTACGCGTCTTCTGTGACTTCATATTCATAACACAACCTCGTTCCTGTGCAACGTCCCCCGGGCATCTGCATCGCTGAAACATCCTGACGCTTTTTGGACGCACAGTTGTCATGGGTGGGCCACGGTGGAGGTGTGGGTGTGGGTGTGGGTGTGGGTGTGGGTGGGGGCACCAGGTCGGACGGATGCCACCCTACCTCTTTGATTCCGCTGTGCTGCGTGAAAAGAGATGAAGCCCCACAACAGGAGGCTGTCAGCGGGCCTGCTGGGAGAGCCTCATTAGCATCTGAGGGAGCAGGGACGAGTCGCGTCCGCACAAAGACACCCCCCCCCTCCCCCTGCCTCCCCCTGCCTCCCCCCGCCTCCCCCCGCCTCCCAACGCCAGGACGCGGCGCTCGGGAAAAAAGAGCAGGAGAAGTTGTCAGCGAGCGTCGGAGGGAAACTTTTCTCCACGCCAGTTAATTAAGAGCTGCTTCCCTTCCCATACGACACGTACCGCGTCTCGTCCTGCTGTTTGTTCACGTGTGCGTTTTTGCCCCCCCCCCCCCAACATCTTACACTACGTGTGCGTCTGCGTGAGGCGAACGCACGAGTCTCCGACCTGTGAATTAGGCGCAGACGAGCGCCGCGCTGGGGGGCTCTAATGAGCGGGCGGCAGGCGAAGGGGACGACAGCTCCGGCGGCTATAAATAGATCCTGCGCTCCGAAGCTCGTGACACCTGGATTCACATTCGCTCGCCGACCAACTTCCGCCTCCGTTTTCGACGGCAGAAAGGCGGCGTCTCCCTTCGCTCCCGCTCGGATTGCATCACACGTCTCCTCCTCTTTCCGGCTCCTCGTTTCCACCGCGATGACGCGGGGGTGTGCAGCAGCATCCCTGCTAATTTAAAGTTGGGGCGTATGAGCCACAGGTGATGCAACTTTTGCGCTGGCTAACCTCGCGAGGAACATGAGTGCCGCGGTTTATTTGAAGTCGACCACACCGTAAACACTCACGAGTACTACGAGTGTGTATTATTAACCTGCGGTTGTAAATAGCAGCCAACAAACGCACCTTTTACTCCTGTTTGCTTCAGACCGCAGCGTGAAATGAGTTTGTTTTTCTCTTTAAGTTGTGGTTATACGAGCTGATAACCACTGATAACCGACGAGTTCCACCCAAAGGTCCAAACGATAAATGAAGTGCAGGTGTGAACCACCTTACGCTGCCCCACATTCACCGCAGGGTTTTTTTGTTCCCTCAAGAGACACGTGCAAAATGCAAACGTCTGCAAATAGGACAATGTGCAGTGATCCGTGTTTGTGATCATCAGATATGTGGTGAGAAAGTGACCGGTGTGCGTTACAAATCCCGGACAACCTTAAATGGACGTGAAGGAAAAAAAACCAACACAACAATAACAACCGCGGGGATCAGAACGAGGAGCACCGAGGTTCAACAAGATGCCAGCGGCTGATTCATTCTGAAACGAAAGCCCGAGCCGTTCTTAGAAATGGGGTCGGAGTCACCCCTGGCATCCTCTTTTGCCAACACGCATTAATTATTTCCGAATCTGCCCTGTAATCCAGGCTGAGAATCCTACCCAGAACGAATGGGATGTCAGCTTTATGCAACTAGTCGTAAAGGCATTACAGGGCGTTAAGTCCCGCGTGGATTTGGATTGGTCCCAGCAGTACAGGATTAGAAGCAGCGGGGATTAGACCTCCCCTCGAGGAAAGACGGCCAAGGGACTCAAGATATAGAATACATACTGCTTGATATACTGGCTGTGCTCCACCTCAATAGACTGTGCTCCACAATGAACAAAGGATGACAACGCTGCCTGATCAGTTAAATCGGCTTTTGCCGCAGGTACGACACGGAGGTTTCCACGTGGCTGCCGCTGCTTTTGTCAGCGCAGATGATGAAAACATCAAAACTAACCCGACGACAAGTTTACGGGTTGCCTGCGCCTCTTTCCTCCTTTCTCTCTCTGCCCACTCCCCTGCTTCTTTCACCAGTTTCCACTCTCATTAAAAAAAAAGGCGGTGGATCTAAACAGTTATGTAGTATGAGCTTCAGCGGTCACCCGCTCTCGTACCTGCGTGCAATCGCTGACCTGAGGGGCCACTTCATTCCAGCTAAACGCGCTGAGCCAAACCTCCATTAGCAGCCTAATGCGATCGTGGCGGCGTGGAGAAGCCGAGTCCGGTCTGAGCTAACGGCATGTGACGGCCGCGGGTTGGTCGTTCTGTTCGCCGCCGGCCAGGAAGCGAGCGGGAAACGGAGGATCTCAGGATGAGCTCCGGGGGACGGGACAGATATGACCTGTGTCGGCCCAGTACCGACATATTGTAGGAGTTTGGGGACGTGCCAGACAGCGGCCTGAGGACGGAGGTTTTCAAACTGTGAGCCAAATATGAGACACGAGCAGAGAGGGACAGGTCGACACCAGTGTTCTGAAAACAACAGGAAATCAGATGCTGTGTTCTGGTCCGCTTATCAACACAGTCAGCAGCGGCGGCGGTGACATGCAGCGCAAGGGGGCGGTTAAATTACTCCGAAATCTGCATCAAAATCCCTCTCGGAGTCATAACTCAGTCATATCTGAACACAGAGGCACTATGTCTTTTCATATTAAGTGTGACTTACATTTTCCGAGGACGTCATCCGCGCCGTTCTCTGCCACGTCTGCAATAAATCCACTCAGGATTCATAGAGACCTGCTGCTTATGGCTCCAGATTTCACCTGTGAATCACAACATTGATGTTTTTTTTAAATTTTACCTTCAGCATTCGGTGATAGTTGTCTTCACGAGTCCTTTGCAAACTTAAGATTGCACCAATATGGCACATTCTTAATAGAGCCAGTTTGCCTAAATATAAACAGTTTTAAGCCGAAAAGGACGAGTTTATCATGGCGCCGCTCAGGAACATCCGGGTCATTTCAGTCCATTAGGAACGTTTCCTTAGCAAAAAGGACGATTCGACCGCAGCCCCGGGTTTACTGGGTTTTAACTGAGCACCCCCCCCCAAACACACACACACACACACACACACACACACACACACACGCACGCACGCACGCACACGCAACGACGGTTAATACCACTTACCAGGCGGCGGAGCCAGAACTACGCAGCAGAAAAGCAAACGCTAAATTAGCGGTAACGCTAGCGCTAGCTCGGTTAGCAAGAGGCACCTGTCATGCTAATTTCGGCTAACGAAAAAAAACGGCTTCAAAATAAAACGTACTCACGGGAAAAGTGAAGAGCCGACTCCTTAGCATCTTCTTCGTCGTCTTTTAGCATTTCCGCTCGCCGAACGGGACATTTTCTGAGCAAACAAATGTTATAATCAAGTTCTCTGTCCTGAGTGAGCGGCAGGTGGCCACGCCCCCAAAATACCCGGATTAACCATCTTCTTTTTCTTCTCAATCGCACCATAATTTTAAATAAAACAAGACGGAAATCATGTTGTGATGATACAGCACAAGACTTAAAACTACTGAAACCATAAACTAAATGAAAACGTACACTGAGGTAACAAATCCACCCCATTGTCATCTCATAGGTTTAGCACTTCCGCTTCGTTTTCAGACCCGGAAGTGACGCCAATTTTTAAAAACGCGTTTCTGTACGACAAAGAGAGACATGAATACAGATTTCAGCTCTATGCAATTTTTAAACCAGCAAAGTTTATTTATATATAACAACAGTACAAAGTGAATCCTTGGCTTGCAAAATAGGTGTGCTTCATATTTACAATAGGTACACAATAATATATTATCATAACAAAACCAAAGCAAATAAAAAAACAAGAGAACAACCTTTTTTTAAATACTTTAAATTTCTTACAATTTTCACAACACTTTTATAAAACAAGAAGAACAGACAGTCATTATTATTATCATCATCATCATCATCATCATTGCCAGTAATTACTATTTTACAGGACTCCAGTGTCTACAAAGGGTTTGTTTACAATGTGTTTAAAATGGAAGGATACTCCTTTTATACTTGGTGATATTTTGACTTGAGATTAATACGTTGGTCTGGATTTCAGTTCCTCTGTTTGACGCCTTAAAACAAACAACTTTTAAAAAAAAAAAGAAGCAGATTAAATGCTTTGTTTTACATAAGGAATGATGACACGTGCCAGTCAAAACCACAACACCATCTCTTCTGCAAACACATTACACCGACGGCAAACAAAGTGCACAAAGCATCTTCAATTTGCAGTCAGCTTGTGCTGAAACGAAGCTGCATGTATGAGCATCTATGCACATCACAACTGGCAGTCAAATGAGTAAACAAACGTCCCTCTTTTCAGTTCAAACTGAATTACAAAGGCTCCCAGAAATGGGCGCGCAGCATGGAAACAAGCTATTATTTAGTAACAAAAAAGAAAAATCTCTTTCACTAAAAAAAAAGAAAAGAAAAGAAAAAAAGGTGCATTCAGCTGTGATTTAAGATGCGTACAAATGGGCTTTCAGGAAGAAATGCAGTTAAGACTAATGACGGTGCGGCTCGATATGGAGTACCAGGCAGAACTAAAGCATGAATTCAAACGCATGCAAAAAAATCTCACACAAGAAAAAAAAAAAAAGAACAACAACAACAAGGAAACGTCCTGATATAAATGATCTCTGAGAGAAAAAATCAAAGCCACTCTCAACTAATTTGTGTAATTTGCCTCTGATTACATCCGTCACCACTCTGAAGACGGGCGGGTGGGTTGGAAGGACTCCAATGAACATACATTTCATCCCTTGGAAAAGGAAAAGGCATTTAGGTCCTGTTAAAACGATAAAAAGCATTACTCCATACAAGCAATGTGAGGTATGAGGAGGATACAATTCTATTCGCTGAAATTGGGAAGACACCTTAATCAAAAGGAAGAAGCTTTATGTTTTGTGTATGTGTGTGCGCCATTGTGTACCTATAGATGTTCACTCGGGGATCAGGTGCTTTTTCAGACGAGGGAGGAAATCACTTCTGCCCCCGCTGGCCGGCCTCGGTAACAGCACGTCAGTCATCACCTCATCCTACATTTCTCCTTGCCTGCTCGTTTGATGGCTTTTTTTTTTTTTTTTTCTTTCCATCTCCTGATCACACTGTGAACACAACTAACTCAGATCAAAGAGCAGCTTCAAAGCCGGAGCAGGAAACTAGAGCTAAAGGGTTTCTCTCTCTTTCTACCGCTCCCTCTCTGCTCGTTTCTCGACGCTTCTCTTCAAACGGCTCGGGCGAAAAGCGAGCGCCGAGCGAGGCGGCGTCTGCCTGAGCCGAGCCGTACCCTCTTCACCTCTCCTCCCGCTTTATCTCGCTAAGACAGTTGGCAGCAGAGCGTCTGGGCCAGGCATCGCAGACAAAGGGAAAAGCAACCCGACGGGCTGCGGAGCACGGGAAAGACTGCGCCCGACTCCCAGGACTAAATAAGATCAGGAACGGAAAAGCAGGTGGGAATCTAAGGCCACAGAGAAAAGAAGCACCTTTCACCCGCTCCCGGTGTTTAGCACGCTCTCAGCACACACAGCTGCAGTAAACTGTACAAACCTTTAATACTACCTATTTTCAAGTACTCGATGTAAACAACAAACAAATATATATCTCGGAAGAAAATGAAATGACCTATCCAGAGGATGGAATCTACAGTTTGTTGTCACCCGGCTGAAAAAGGCTCGAAGGGCGGCTCGAGCTTTCAGCGTGTGACGGTTTGGTTAAAGTCAGGAGACGTATCCTCGTAACGTGAAACACACTCCGCCTTGCGACTGTGGAAATCGTGGGTTTGAATTCTTCCTCATCCCGAGATGTCATTTTTTTTTTTTTTTTCGCGAGCTCCGCCTTCGACCGGCTGTACGCTGCCACACGAGAGCTTCGCCCTCTCTGTAAAGCATAAACCGATGTTTGTAGTGAGGAAACTGAAAACGACAGGATCTTTTTTTTTTTTTTTTTTTGGCACTTGGTCAAAGCAGAGACCCACGCAGCCGGGCTTCCCCCCCGTTGGCCTGCGCGAAGACGTGGGGCGGCGGGTCGGGCGAGATCTCCCGTCGGCTCATCGTCTCGGCCCGGCCGACCGGAACCGGCGCGACTCGTTGGCACTTGATCAAATCAAAGACGGACCCTTCAAACACTTGTGATGCGTGACGGCATGCAGAGTACACGTAATCAAGTTCCCAAAGAGATACAAACGGTGGATATACAGTATGATGGAGAGTTTCAGCCGACAGGCTCGCGGTGACGGACACGACGCGGTTTCGGGGCGAACCGTGTTTGGGAGGCGGCCGGACGGGCCGGGACCAGGACGGACGAACGGAGCTGCTGAAAACATCCCGAGGATCTCAGCTCAGCTGAGGCCTCCTCTGTTGGCATAAAACCGAAACGGACGTACAAACGGATAAAAAACAAAAAAAACAAAAACATTTTGTACATTCACATACACTGATTGGCAAGTATCGACACAGAGGACCCGACCGCTGAAGAAAAAAAAAAACACACCAGACTTCGTCATCCTCAGTTTAGGTGCAAGCATGCTGGCTGAACTGCCCCCCCCACCAGTAGAGTTCATTCGACTCTTTGAAGACGAGGGCAGGGCTCCTTCCTGTACACTTCTGATTGGCTGCTTCTGTCTGTGAAGCGTCAGTCAGTCCGAGGAGGCGAGGAGCGAGAGGAGACCCCCCACGTGTCTCTGTACAACAACACGGCGTCCCGGGTGGATATTTCAACTGCAACTGATTTCAAACGTACAAGTACAAAAATAAAATCTGAGGAATCTGAATGCAAACTCAGCCGTCCCGACGTGAGACTCGCTCCTGTGCTTCTTCTTTTTTTATTATTCGTCTGCGTCTCACGCTCAGGCGAGTTTCAGACTGCACAGAGAACAGAATCCGGTTCTCCGTCTGCTCTCGCAGTCTCTGCAGGAGTCTTTCTTAGTACGACGCAAGCGCACACTCATGCACACACACACACACACACACACACACACACACACACACAACTTTGTGTCAAACGGAGAATTTCCTGTGAGATAAAGAAAGCAACAACCCCAAAAAATAAATAAATACGAGCCATGTTGTTGTTGTTGTTGTCTTCTCTGCTCACGCTGTCACCGGCTCCAGTTGCCCCCCCCTCCGCCCCCCCAACTGACGCCATCATCATGAAAGGAAGGGGGGGGGTGTGTGTGTTTACAAATGAAAGTGTCTGTCCGGCTGTGGACGCAGTGATCCCGGGTTCGTGTTGGTAGCCCCCCAGGACGAGAGGTAAGCAGGTGGTGCGGGACCGTGGTCCTCTTTCTGCAGGGTGGGGGTCGCTCTCAGCTGTCCAGGGACATGGCGGAGATGAGCTGCTCCACCTTGTAGGCGAGTCTCTGCTTCCTCGCCTGCTCGTCCTGCTCCAGAGCTGCCGTGATCTGAACACAACCACAACGACGACAAAGGTCAGACAGCAGCCACACAACAGAGGCAGATCTGATGAACGCGGATCAATGTGCGTCTCCTCTGCTGCGTTTCCATGTGGACGTCACACGAAAGAGAGAGAGGAGAGTTACATCACGGCCTTTGTGTTAGCGCGTGACGACGTGTTAGCGCGCGAGCTCTCCCCCCCCCCCCGTTTCATCTTCGGAGCCCCGTCTCGTAAATTTGGCGTTTGTCAAGTCGGCTTCAAAAAGGGGAGTCAGGCGGGCGCTCTCATCTCCTGTCTGCCCTGTCAGGACCAATCAGTGTCAGAGCGACAGCGGCGTGCGCAGCCTTTCATACGGAGGTAAAACAGTAAAAAAGAAAAATACAATATGTCTTCAGCACCTCTGAAATGGAACCAAAACGCTGCTGCAGCCGTTACGTCAACACGCGGCCGGAGGACAGCGGATCAATTCCACATCAGTCGACGCCGAGACGGGAGCTCGACTCAATAATTGATCAAATCGGACGTATCGTCTGACGCAACGCCTTATTTAAAATGTTCAGAGGTTGGGGGGTAAATGACCGATGGGAGATAAAGTTTTTACCCGTGATCACAGAAATGTTTTTTTTCTTCTTCACTTATTCCGTGTCTGGGTGTTTCTGGTCGCCTCCTCGTGCTCCTGGTTTCGAGAAACCGAGCCAGTCGGAAACACGAGCGAAATATCTGTTCAGCCCGAGCGTGTCGTCGAACGACTCTCAGGTAGAATAACACGAGTTTATTTCGGAGCTTTGGGACATTTTATCAGGGCTATCAGTTGGTGGGAACATCGTCTTTTTGTGCCGAAGACTCTCTGTCCTTCGGCCAATCACAGGGCACGATGTTTGTTTCCCGGCGCGGGGCTCTGGCAGGCGGTGCTGCAGTAACAATAAACGCTCTGCTTTTTGTCTGGAAGACGTGTCATGTTTTTTTTTTTTTTTTCGCTGCGCAGCACGACACGACCTTTGTTTGCCGCCCGTCCTGTAGCCGCACACAGGACCTGCCTTGCCCGCCTGCCATCTTCCACTCATCTACTTAAGTGCTCTTAAAGGCTGGCAGCGACAGGCGGAGGGCTTCCTCCTCCTCCTCCTCCTCCTCCTCCTCCTCCACCTCCTCTTCATCGGGCCGGATAGCAATCTATTATTAATCTGCAGCAGTGTATGCAGGTGCAGCTCCCGCCGCCATCGCCGAAATCCATTTAAGCTCGGCCCGGTGAGCCTTTGTTGAAGGGGGGGGCTGGATGAGGCTGCTGGACTCCGAGCAACAGCACGCGCTGAGGGATGATGGGTAACGTGCGTGGAGCTCACCCCCTCCCCCCGAGAAAAAATGGCGTGCGTTTGCATACGTGCACGCCCGACGGTTCCAACTGCAGAGGCAGCGAAAGCGAGTGTATGAAATTCATGGAGAGCGAAAAGGGGGAAGCTGACTGGATAATGGGTAGAGAGAGAGAGAGAGAGAGAGAGAGAGAGAGAGAGAGAGAGAGAGAGAGGGAGAGAGAGAGAGAGAGAGAGAGAGAGAGGAGAGAGAGACACCGCCGTCCAACACAAAGGTCAGGCTAATGCTTCCCAGAGGAGGAGCTGACATTAGAAGCAGAATGTCTCCATGAAAGCTCTCTCGTTCTCTTCCTCCCTCCGTTTTTATGTTTCTTGTGATCTGACAGTGTGTGTGTGTGCACACGTGCTATCACACACACACACACACACACACACACACACACACACAGATCTAACACGGCGCAGCACACGAGAGCTCGCAGATGAGACGCCGCCGCCTCGTTAGAGCTCCGGTCTCGCCGGACCTCTGGGCTTCGGGGAAGTCGACTGAAGACTCCGAGCTGACCTCACTAACCTTCGGCAGATACTCATCGTCTGGGAGCGCCGGTGGGAGGAGGAGGGGGGGGGGGGGGGGCGTCTTTCGCTCATTTTGCGATCTGCCCCGTGATTAGCGGTCGGCGCCGGGGGTTAAACCGGGGGTTAAATCTGCGAACGCGTGAGCGGGGACGTGAAGAACGTTTGCTGCACATCAACAATCAACAACAAAACATTTAATGAAGGGCGGAGGGCGCGGGTCTTCACCAGTCACCTGGGGGTGGGGGTGAGGGTGGGGGCGCTAGCAATCCTCTTCTGGATCCAGAACACACACACACACACACACACACACACACACACACACACGATGTGCAGCAACTAACAACCTGCAGCAAATTGTGTGTGAGTGTGTGTGTGGGAAAGCAGTTGTGTGTGTGTGTGTGTGTGTGTGTGTGTGTGTGTGTGTGTGTGTGTGTGTGTGTGTGTGTGTGTGTGTGTGCGTGCAGCATTACCTCCTCGCTGTACTTGCTGACGTAGGAGTAGATCTCGTTGAGAGCGCTGAGCATGTTGAACTCCGTGGAGTGGAGCCTGGCCTGCTCCGCCAAGTAGGCGTTCATGTCCTGGTCGCTGATGGACGGCAGCCGGTTGATGTCGGCGTAGTACCTGAGGAGGGCGGGGGGGAGAGGGTGGAGAGGGTGGAGAGGGTGGAGCTTTAGCAGAGTCTGGCCGAGAGCTGGCGGCAGGAGGAGAGCGAGCGACAGTTTCCACTCCTACCTCTCCACCCAGCTCTTGTAGTTGGGGATGTCTTTAGCGTAGAGCAGCTTGTTGGACGGGGAGTCTTTGCCCAGGCGGTGCTCGGAGGTGGAGCAGGAGTCCATGAAGGTCTGAGCCACGACGGACAGGCAGGCGTCCGTGATGCTGCTCTTGTGGATGTCGAACACAAACTGCGGGTTCTTGATCACGTTCACCCAGAAACGCAGCGGCAGGCTGCGGGGGGGGAGAAGGAGCGAGACGCTCGTGGGTCACGAGGCGGAAGCGGCGCGGGACGTCCCGGCGCGTCGGGGTCGCGACGCGTTCGCGCGACTCACCAGTTGCTCTTCCACGTGTGGCGCACGTCCGTGTCGTGGATGGCGTGCTTGTCCGCCTGCTCGTCCAGGAAGTCGAACATGTACTTGATGGCGAGGGGCAGGGTGCTGCCGCGGTGCACCGTGCTGAACAGCGTCTCGAACAGGTCGTCCACGAACTTCTGCAGCGTGCCCTGGGAGGAGGAAGGAGATTAGCGGCGGGGAGACGGCGTGCGGCGGGCGGCTGCGTGCAAACGCACGGGGGGGGGACTACCTTGGTGGCGAGCAGCCGGGTCAGGTAGATCTCGGAGACCATCTTGCTGCCGCGGTCGCCTTCCTTCTGGTCGCCGTGCTCGTGGTTCTTCACCAGGTGCCACACCTTCACGCCGCTCTCCAGGTCTGGCGTGATCATGGGGGCGCGTGACCGGAGGCTGTCGGGACTGCCGGTGTAGCGGAACGAAGAGTCTGCCGCAAAAAAAAAAAAAAAAAAAAAAAAGAAGAAGAAAGAATTAAAACTGCAAGCGGCAGCCATCTTGGAACTGGAATCCCGGATGACGCACAGGATTGTTTTTTTTCTACAAAACGCCGCGTGTTTAATCTGCGTTTCTCGTCCGTCCTGAATTATTTGATGATCGTCTGCCCCCCCAGATTGGGTCGTTGTCTGACTCCTCTCAATAGCCGCCATAATTGGCTCTTCCCTTCCAGCGCCGTGTAGCGGACCCTGTCACGCTCTAATCAACGCATCAAAAGACTTTTAATTCGCCGAGCGCCTGCCCTCCCTCCTCCCCCCGCTCTCTGCCGTGTTCCTTCGCTTCCTTAGCGCGGTCGGGAATGACGGCGGCTTCTCCTAATTGGCCGGCGCCCGTCTCTCCGGACGCCCGCGGGATCTGAGGGTCCCGACGAGGAGCTTCCTCACCTGGCTTCAAAAAGCTGGAGCTTCGCGGCGAAGCCTCGCGCTGCCGTTACAGCCGCTTACGGCTTTCAAATAAGACCGGTCTCTGGAGCGGCAGCTGGGGACCGGGGGGTGGGGGCGGGCGGGGGCGGGTGGAGGTTTATGTGGCTTGTGCGCAGAGTGGATTGAGGCCCCAAATCCCACCTTAATCCAGTCGCTGGTTTTTACTGCTCTCGTCCCCTCCAGCCTGGATGCAGCCGGGCAGCGGGGGAGTGTGTTGTTCAGGGCTGATTTTACGGCCAGAGGGTGGGGGGGTGTGTGTGTGTGTGTGTGTGTGTGTGTGTGTGTGTGTGTGTGTGTGTGTGTGTGTGTGTGTGTGTGTGTGTGTGTGTTTGTGGGTGCTGTAAATTGAGTCAAGATGCTAAGTGTTGAGCGTTAAATTGGTCCGAATCCATCAGCAGGTGTCGAGGTGCAGCTGCGCCTGCTGCGTCAGCTGGTGATGGATGGAGGGGACGGGCCCGAGCCAAAACCGCCACAGAAACTCAATCCCAATCTGGCTCGGTCCTAACGGTTTGATAATCCCCCCCAGTGTGATGTAGGAACAGTATGGAGGCATGAAACTCCACATTAAGGCAGATTAGAATAACGCACAGACCTTCACGGTTTGTTTGTGTGTCTTTTGTTTGAGAGACGAGGTCACGTCACACACGTATCTGCTGACCCCCCCCACACACACACACACACACACACACACACACTCGTATGGAGTTCATCGGATGCTTTGGATCTTTGTATTCACTGTGTGTGTTTGTGTGGAGCATCTTTCCCAGACAATAATCAACAATCGCACGTCGCCCCGCTGCTGCCGCCGCTGCTGCGAGTCTGCCAGCGGCGCAAAAGTGCATCTGAACTCTGTGTGTGTGTGAGTGTGTGAGTGTGTGAGTGTGTGTGTGTGTGTGTGTGTGTGTGTGTGTGTGTGTGTGTGTGTATATGGCACGCAGCGGGTTTCCCTTCGCAGAATAATGTTAAAAAACAAAACCACGGCTGCATCCCTCCCCTTCTCCTCCTCTCTCTCGCCCGTCTCCTGCCTCTTCTGTCCAATCAGGTGCTGCCCAGCAGAGTCTGGACCTGAACTCACACAGCTGGAGAGAGACCCACACACACACACACACACACACACACACACACACACACACACACACACACACACACACACAACCCCCCCGGCAGCAAATACAAGTAGAGCGCCTGCAAACAGAGGAGAACCCGCCTTTGCTTCATAACAACCGACTTAAAACAAACAAAAATAAAAGATTCCGACCCGACGTCCGCGGCGTTTTGCGGGCGGCGGCGTAGAGACGGGCGTAGGGGGGAACTCACCGTATCTGCTGATGGAGGTGCGGGACATGCTGGCGGAGGACGGGATGTTGTAGGACGAGGTCTGTTTGGGCACCAGGGCCACGACGCAGCGATCCGACACCTGTGTGAGGAGACACGTGTTGTAAGGGATCAGGTGTCAGGTGGAATTCTTTCTGCTGGGAAAGGGAATGAGAGGGAACGTGGAGGGGGGGGGTGGGATGAGGGTGAATAATCCCACAAATCCCAAACCCCTCCAGGACCCGTCACATGTGCTGCTACCTGCTGCTCAACGTGCGACTGTCACTGTCACCCCCCCGCTGAGATGAATTAATCACGACAACGGCAATCTGATCGTAATCAATCTTTTTTCGTTTACGCAACGAAACCTCCGAAACTTCCAGCTCTTTCCCCGGAAGTCGAGACAAACAAAGGAGGGATTTCTCGGACCCCGGGAAGAAGAACTGAGGAGAATAAAGAAAAGGCGAATGCCGGGCTCCGACAGGAATACCTGAAAAGATCCACAGAAGAAGAGGAACTTCCTGTTTGCTCCGGCAGGGAATGGGCTCGACTCTCTCAGAGAAAAATAAGCGGCTGGACGTCGGGGGCGGACGTTTACAGACTTCCTCCTCCTCCTCCTCCTCCTCCTCCTCCTCCCTCCATCTTGTCCTCCACCCAAACTAATCTCGCCTGCTGTTATCGGGTGGAGCTGCCTCCACCGGCCACGCCGGAGCCGCCGGATGAGATGTGGAGGGATCCTCTTAGCGATGCGGCTCGCGCAGAAATGAAAAATGGTCTCCCTGACCCCCCCCCACCCTACGACTAAGGACTCTGACCCGTCTCCCCCCTCCTCATTTTTCTCCCCTTTCCTAAACCTCATCATCTCCTCTCCTCCTCCTCTAATTCACCAACAACGTGGAAGTTTCCGCCGCCGTTCCTGTGATGAATTTTCCCTGGGGAGCATGAAATAGCCTCCGTCCCCTTTACACCTCCCTCTCCTCCTCTGTGCTCCTCGCGGCTGACGGAGAAGCTACAGCAGAGATGGGGGCTCGTGATAGAGGAAATGATTGAAGGCGTGCAGATTCGCCCTTCAGGGATAATCCAGTGTGGGGGCTGATAGTGCGTCAGGTGAGATAAGGGTCCGCCCCCCCGCCTGCGATAAGACCTTCCATTAGAGAGCGCAGACCCCACCGGACGCTCAGCCTCTATCTTTCTTCTCTCGGCCCCTCGTGACACCACCCGCGGCCTGAACCCCCACCCACCCACCATCGTCTCCCCCCTCGCCCTCAGATCACGATGCTTATCGTACGTGTCGACTCCGGCCCCGGCGGCCTCGGGAGCGCGCGACACCGCGGTCGGGAATCTCTTTGTTGGATTTCGCAGATGAGCAGAGTCCGCGAATCAAACGCGCCTCTTTTCCGACGGGAACGCTGCCCGTTACGGATATTTGCTCCGGGAACGGTCGGCGGCGTTAGATTAATGTGGCCGGGGCGGGGTCGGAAATAGCCCCACACGGCCCCCAGGCGATGTCTGCGAGGAGGGTAACGGGATCTCCTCATGGGCGCAGAGGAGAGGACGGGCGGAGGTCACCGGGGCGGGGGCGGTGGCGGGGGGGTGGGGGTGTGGGGGGGTGAGCAAAAAGTTCCCAAACTTTACTTTCCTCTTTAAACGAAGGAAGGTGGTGAAGATCAGGCTCCTCAGCTCATTTTGTGTTTTTAACTTTATAGTAGGTTATGTAACCTTACTTCCTGTGTGGAACAGGAAGTAGATGGGGGGGGTGTCTCGTTGTCCCTGCGTCTCCCTCCACTACTTCCACTTTACAACTTCCTGTTTCCCGCATAGCGTCTGACGGCAGGCAGACCGCAGCGAAAAAACAACAACAACAACAACAACGGAGGAGCCCATTACGGCGAGGAAGCGAACACGGCGCCTCATCAAGGATTAAAGCGCTGAGGACACCAGAGAAGAAGAAGAGGAGGAGGAAGAGGAGGAGGCGGCTCGTCAAGAAACAAGGCGAGGACACGACGGAGGGCGAGAGGAAGGACACGATGACGAGTCCCGTCGTCCCCTGACTCCTCCACCTGTTCAGTTATGCCCCCCCCCCCCCCCACTGTGAGACCTCGTCCCCTCCTTTCTCTGCATACAGATGGAGCTGCACCTCCTGAACCCACGTCCTCCACCCGTCGCTCCTGGAGCAGGTGGCTGACTAATGAGAGCTGCAGAGGACCTGCGGAGGTGCCCCCCCCCAGCCCCTCCTCATTCTTTTAAACTCCTCTTCATCATTTCTCTCCGGCTGCCCCCCCCGACTCCTCTTTTATTAATTTACATTTTCAGCAGCCTCCTGAAAAATGC
>JAFBJZ010000969.1:900000-970000 GCA_016785225.1 Psettodes erumei
CGTGCACTGACCTTGAGGAATTTGTGAAGGAGGAAGGCGAACCAGTTCGTGAGCATCTTCTCCGCCACCGACTCGGTTCTGAAACGACACGCACAAAGTTCACTCGGATCTTTCTCTTGATAATCCAGAAATTTTCCCATAATTTCCCGTAATCCGTGAGGTTTAATCTGCAGTCATCATCTAGTAAAAAAAAAAAAGAGACCGTTCTGCTGCTCGGTCAGCTTCCGGTCGGCGCCATCATCGCCGCCGTGACTCCCGCCAGAGCTGCCGACTTGCCGTGCTTTAACAGCTTCTGAGCTGTGCTAATTTAAATAGCAATGCGATGGGGTGTGTGTGCGTGTGTGTGTGTGGATTAGCAGGAAGTGAAGCGGCCAGGTATTAAAGACGAGGCGGGATGGCGGGGATGATTACACCCATTCAGCCTGTGAATGGACCTGCAGCAGAGATTAGGACTATTACCGCAGATAATTTGCGTTAAGTCGCGTTTGAGGGTTGTAAGCTGGAGTCCCAGAAGGACTTTGTTTCCTGCGTGTGCGACAGCTCACGTGTCGGTCCCTGAGATGAGACAAAGTGTCTTTGTGTCACGTTGAACCAAGAGCGAGAACCGCAAATGACGGCACGGCCAAGAGGAGGAGGAGCGGCGCGTTGGATTACTTCACCTGGTTCCGGCTGCAGGAGGACGTATACTGTGTATATATGTGTGTGTGTGTGTGTGTGTGTGTGTGTGTGCAGAGGAAGGTGAGCGTTCAGAAACTCCACCTCCGCAGCACAAACATTTAAAAAGCAGAATGAGGCGCCTGAGGCCGAGCGTTCACGCAGAACAAACCAATATACATTGTGGAGGTTTCGGACAATAACCCCACATCCCTCTGTAATTGCCCCCCCACACACACACACACACACACACACACACACACACACACACACACACACACACACACACACACACACACACACACACACCCCCGCCAATGTTCCCCACCCGGCTTGTAAGAGTGGCGTTAGAAGTTAATGGAACCTATTAAGCATTTTAATCAGCTCAGCAAGTCTCGAAGAAGGAAGTCAAATAAAACCTTTTTTTTTTTTTAGTGCGGGGGCCGCGCTGACTCCCTCTTCATATCTCTCCTTTTCAATGTTGAGGAGGAGGAGGGAGTTTCGGGGGGGGGCACTTTGTTCTCCTCCTCCTCCTCCTCCTCCTCCTCCTCCTCTGCATCCACTTCCTTCTCTCCATTAATTGAGTTTCATTAATGAACATCAGGATTTCATTATCGCGCATAGCGTTGGAGAGGAGCTTGAAACCCCCACCACCACCATTTCTGGTGTCCTAATGGCAGCTGGGGGCGGAGGGCGGGGGGGGGGCTGTATTAGCGGGTGGTGGAATATCTTTCAGTGAAACTAATGCCAAACACAATACTCGCGCTCTCTTAATAACGCCGCGCTCCGTCGCTCTGAACGGGCGGAAATCTCATTAGAAAAAAAAAAAAAAACGCTGAGGAGAAAAAAAAAATAACACGAGACTGAAAAGTCTCAAGGTGACGGAGGCGACGTTCTGCGATTCCATTAAAGGAACGTTATCAAGAGGAGGAGGAGGAGGAGGAAGGAAGGAAGGAACCGAGAAGAGAGGGCGGATGTGGCAAAGCAGGAGGAGACGATGAAGAGGTGGAAAGTGGCTGGTGTTGGATGTTCAGGTGGTGGTGGGGGCATGAAACACCATTCAGTGACAGCAGAAATGGGTGGGGGTGGGGGGGTGGAGCCGTGCGGTCGTAGTTAGCGCTTCACCGCGGGAAAAAAGCTCAATAATTAAGGGCGCTGTCCTTTTTGCTGGCGGAGTCGCGTCGCGTCGCCGCCTGTAAATCCTGCGCCGCATCGACGCACAATTTACTGTACACAACACACACAAGTACACACTTATGAAAGTGTAACGTGTGTTTGTGCGACGGGGAAATCGTAGCGCTTGGCTGGCGTTGTGTCATCAGCAGAACGCGGCCGCCGCCGTCCATTTGGCTCCGTTGCACGCATTAAACTTTGATTCTTTCCTATTTAAAGGTCGAGTGTGTTGTCGCCCCCCCCCCTCGTGGGGCCGCCCCGGGGGGGGGGGCATGTTGGGCGACGGCCCGGCGGCGTCTTCGGGACGCACTTTCCGCCCGCTGCAATATGGATGAGGACAGGAAGTGGGCCGCAGGTCCTTCCTGTATGTTTGCGGGCGCTCTCCTGTCGCCGCGTAAACTTCGCCCGGGGACGGCAAGCTCGTTAAAAATTCAAAGTGACCCACACACACACACACACACACACACACACACACACACACACACACACACACACACACACACACACACACACACACACACACACACACACACCAACCTGCCCCCCCCAGCCAATCTACAGAGCCTGTGTGAACCTCATTTCATATTCAAACACACAGGAAGAAAGAAACACACGGATCTGCTTACATGCCACTGTAAGCTGAAAACTGTGTGTTTATGTGTGTGTGTCTGTGTGTGTGTGTGTTTATGTGTGTGTGTGTGTGTGTGTGTGTGTGTGTGTGTGTGTGTGTGTGTGTGTGTGTGTGTGTGTGTGTGTGTGTGTGGGGGGGGTTCAGCCTTTCGCCATCCCATTATGTGAGATAATACACTGAGGACAGTCGACGACGGCAGCGATGACAGCGGCGTTCAGCGTCCCGCACAAACACAATTACCGCTCAGAGACGCGTTCGTCAGCTCGACTGTCATCTCCGACACACACACAGACACACACACACACACACATACACACACACGCGTGTCTGTGTGTGTGTGTGTGTGTGTGTGTGTGTGTGTGTGCGTCCGTTTGACTGGCCGACGAGGAAGGCGACAAAAGAGCCGTGTCAAATCCATAATCCCTGCAAATCTTCTGAAAAAATAAATAAATCTCGGAGCGAAACGTAAAAACTATAGGACGTTTAGCCGCCCCCCCCCCCTCAGGATTACACACCGCTGTGTTCTTAATGACGGGGGATAATGGAAACTCGGGGGGGGGGGGCTGTCACGGCTTAATCGATGCCCGCGTGTCGGCTTCGGCCTCCGCTGTTTGTCTCACGCCGTCTGACTGTTAACGTGTTTTTGTACCAACACACACGCCGCGGGGAAACGCCGACCAATCAGGATGGAGGATCTAATCGCCCTCCCCCCCTTTTCCCCCCCAAGTCACGTTAACCCCTTCGGATTTGTGGCAGGAAGTGGAATTACACACAGCAGCGGCGCCGCCGCCTACAAATCCACTGTTTCTTTTAAAAGGAGGGCGGAGGAGGGCGGAGGAGGAGGGCGGAGTCACCTGCGCAGCAGCAGCTTGGGGTGGTTCTTGCTCTCCAGGTTGCGGTCGATGAGGTCGGACAGCAGGTGCTTGAGGACGTCGGTGGCGTACTCCAGCCGGCCCTGCAGCGCCGTCATGATGAGCGACGCCACGTTGCCGCGGTCGCGCATGGAGAAGGAGCGCTGCAGCTCCAGCGTGCGGATGAAGGTGAGCAGGAACACCTTGTTGTTGATGAGCTGGCCGAACAGCTTCAGGGCCTTCTCCACGTGCTGCTGGTTGTTCCCCGACACCTGGACGGGTGGTGGGTGGAGGGGTGGGGGCGGGGGGTGGAGGAGGGAGGGGGGCAGGTGAGAGCTAATTTGAATAAATGTCACAGTAATGAGCTGAGCTGTGTTCTTGTCTGATGATAAATAAAGTTGTTTTTTTCTCTTTTCCCATGAACCCTCATGTTTCACCGAGGGGGGGTGTGTGTGTGTGTGTGTGTGTGTGTGTGTGTGTGTGTGTGGGGGGGGGGGTTGCTAATAGGATCTTAATTAATTATTGACCCGGGTCTGTTAAAATTCATCCAATCACTCTGGGGGCAAATGTGAAACTCCCCCAGCGCCTCAACGTCACCATAGAGGTGAAGAGACTCCTCCTGCCCCAATAAAGAGAGCGCCCCACCCACCCACCCCCACCCAAACAGGGCGGTGCACCCTTCGTTGTGATGAACCGCTTCATTTTTCCCTCTTTTTTTTTTTTCTTACTCCCCAGCCCACAGAGCGACCCGGTTCATTACTCCTCGTGCTGCAGCCACGTGCTGGGGCCGGGCTTTTTTTTCCGTGAGGGAGGGGGCGTGCACGTGTGTGTGTGTGTCTGTGTGTGCGTGTGTGTGTGTGTGTGTGTGCGTGTGTGAGTGTGTGTGTGTGTGTGTGTGTGTGTGTGTGTGTGTGTGTGTGTGTGTGTGTGTGTGAGCTGCCCGGTGTGATGTGTGCATACGAGACCACAGGGTAGAAAGGATAAGTGGCACGCTGGCATCATTCCCCCCTCAGGCACTTTTCTGCTTATGGAGGTTCCCCTGCGGGGGGGGGACAACTCATCGACCCCCCCCTCGTTTTTTTTTAGCCCCCCCATCTTTAACAGATGGGCTGTCGTTGTCTTCACCTCCAGCTCCCTGAGGACGGGGTGATCCTCGATGCCGGGGAACAGGACCCTCATGGCGTACGTCCTGTAGTCCAGGTGGGGGATGCCGGCCCGGTCCAGGTCGCTGGTCAGCTCGTTGATGTCCGTCTGCAGCTCGGCGAAGGCTGGGGGGGGGCGGGGGGTGGAGGAAGGGTGGGGGTGGGTGGAGGCAAGACAAAAAGAGAGAGGGGCGACTTGAGAGAACCGTTCTTTAATCACGTTTGTGAATCCTTCTTATGACAAAGCTGACAGAGAAACTCACCCCCCCCAAAAAAACACACACACACACACACACACACACACACACACACACACACGCACACACACACACACACACACACACACACACACACACACACACACACACACACACACACACACACTGGTGTGTATCCTGCAGCCAGTAAATTGGGTGTGTGAGTGTGAGGCTGCAGGTGAGCACCAGTTAATTGGCTCCATCCAGACTGACTCCTGCTCAGCTGCTCCTCTCTGCTCGCCCCCCGGGGGGTGGAGGAGGAGGAGGTGGAGGGGGGGGGGCACGCTCCCTGCCTGCAGCCTATCACAGGAGCTGCAGCAGCCCCCCCCCACCCCAAAACACCTCCCGGGCCCCAGTGTCGGCCGGCGGGTTTACAGAGCGACGGGAGGAACCCAGGTAGAATCTTAATCCAGCCCCCAGGGCAGATCACTGTCCACCTGTCTGTCTGTCTGTCTGTCTGTCTGTCCACCTGTCTCTGTCTCTCTCTCTCTCTCTCTCTCTCTCTGTCTCTGTCTCTCTCTCTCTCTCTCTATCTGTCTCTCTGTCTCTCTCTCTCTCTCTCTCTCTCTCTCTCTCTCTGTCTCTCTGTCTCTCTCTGTCTCTCTCTGTCTCTCTCTGTCTCTGTCTCTCTCTCTCTGTCTCTCTCTCTCTCTCTCTGTCTGTCTCTCTCTCTCTCCCTCTCTCTCTCTCTGTCTCTCTCTCTGTCTCTCCCTCTGTCTCTCTCTCTCTCTGTCTCTCTCTGTCTGTCTCTGTGTTTGCTGCAGTAGGTTTTATTTTTCACTGCAGGAGTCGGGGCGTAGCCGGTGGGGGTTTGAGTAACCAGGTCGACTCCGGCTGATGAAATCGCCCGAACGCTGTCAAAACGCAAACCTCGCTCCTGCCGCCGTCTCGCCGATTGGCCGTAACGACCCCCGATGATGACACCGGGGGCCAATCGGCACGCACAGAACTGTTGTTCTGGGGGTCAGAAGGTGAGACGCACTCTGTTAACCCTCGCTGTTGACAACAGCCGGTCGCACACAGACACGCACGGCGACAGGAGCAGAGAAACGCCTCACGCCTCCTGAAGACACGAGGGCGGAATATTAAACACGTGAGGTTAACGAGAAACTCCGCGTCCACGTGTCGGCTCACGCGCGAGTCCGTGCGCGGCGTGCTAACGAGGGGATGCGAGGACTCGAGCATCGGGTCGAGCGAACCTGTGTGAACCGGGACGACTCGCTGACCCACAGTTTTCACTGCATTATTTAACGCACACACACAAACCAGTACTTCACTTCCTGTACTTTATATATTTATATATATATAAATATATATGTATTACCTTCTTTGCACTCCAGCGCCACGCGAGACTCCAGGTTGTCCATCTGCATCTGCAGGCGCTTCAGCGTCAGGTCGTTCTCGCGCGACTTGCGCTTGTAGGCGATGAGCACGAGGATGACGATGACGAGGAGGAGGCCCCCGCCCGCCGCGATGCTGACGATGGCCGGCAGCGTGAGCAGACTGTCGGAGACGATGTGGACCGCGCCGGGGGACACGTGCAGACCCCCGACCTGGACCTGCGGACCGTTTATTGGTGAGTAACTGACCAGCACACGGGTAAATGCTGTCTGCAGACACACACACACACACACACACACACACACACACTGACCATGACTTTGTACTGTCCCGTCAGGTTGGGCGGCTCACACAGCAGCTGGCTCTCCGACACGGTGACGGAGCACGGGGTGTCGCCGATCAGAACCGTGTAGTTGAGCTTCACCCCTCCCGGCGCCGGGCGGCACCAGGTTTCTGCCCTGTGGGGGGTTTGGAGGAAAGACTCACACAAACGCACAAGGCTGAGCGGGCTAGCAGCAGATCAGACCGGCGGGTTCTGGTGCAGCCGGGTCCGTTCCAGACTGAGATCAAACGAGGGGATGGATTTGACGACGGCCGGCGATCGGGATGAAGGAATGAAACGCCCCTCGGTCACAGCAGCTAACGAGGCCACGTTCAACCCGAATAACCCGGTTCTGAGCGGGTTCTGTGGACGTACGACGGGTTATAACCCGGTACCTTGAGAATGATGGGCGAGCCCGGTTTCTGCTCCAGGACGCCGCTGGCGCTCAGGGGCTCGAAGGCGGGGTTAGGGTAGTAGAGCAGGTTGGTGTTGTTGTAGACCAGCAGCGCCTGCACGTTGTTGAAGACGAAGCCGAACTCGTCGGCGTGCTTCGCCGAGTCCAGGCCCGGCAGGTGCTCCGGCGCCAGGGAGGGGGCCAGGCAGCTCATGCTGGTGGCGTTCAGCACCCTGCACACCTGCGGGCGAGAGCGAGGAGATCCCAGAGTCAGGTGCCGGGCCCTCCCCCGTTTGTCAGAACCTAAAGCGGTGATCTTGAGCGGTACCGGCGCGGACCCGGCGGGAGCTCGCCGGACTAATAACTGCCATTTAAAAGCCTCATTCTTTTCCCAGAACCGGGATTTACGGCCTGTCATTAAATCCCTCTTTATTGGAGTGGAAGCCGCCGTAAAATCAAAAATAAATTGCCGCCGAGGCCGCCCCCCCCCCCGGGCTCGGGCTCCGGCTCCGGCCGGAGGGGAAGAGCAGCGAGGATTGATCGCTGCTCCCCCGCTCACACTTTTATTTTATTTATTTTTTTTATCTGCGTTCACTCCCTCCCCGGGGAAGAAACTTAATTAGAGGCAAATACGGTGGAAGCCGGCGAACGCCACACCTCCCACCTGTAGTTGTGCCCGCTCCGCCCGATCGATGCAAACTCACTCGTTGTGTTTCGCCAGCGTGGTGCGGTGTGTGTGTGTGTGTGTGTGTGTGTTGGCGGGGGGGCACAAAGTGTGTGTTTGCTGCACTGATTTTAAACTTGAACTCTGGGATGATGTGTTTCTGGTTTTAAGGCTGCAGCCACAGTTTATTTTAATTATCAGTTAATCTGGATTTTTTTTTTTGTTTCTTAATTAATCATTTGGTTTGTGAACCAGGAAACACAGTTTCCCAAATGGGGGGGCAGGCACAACTTCCTGTCTCTGGTTTAGTCTTGAGTCCAGAAACAGGAGAGCGTCTGATACTTTTTCAGATTAAGTAGCGGCATGTTGGGATTCTTCCCAAACCTTCTATTCTCTTCTATTCTTCCCAAACCCTAAATCCCCATTCCTGACGTGTGGTGTTTCTAAGAAGTAGTGGAACGCTGGAATGGCGGGATTATTTCTTCACGACGTGGAAACAAAGTTCTGCGCGAGTGCATCGGTTCCTGCGGGGCGTGCGGAGGAAGACGCCGCGCGCCGACGAGGCCGACGAGGCCGACGAGGCCGACACAGGTCGACCGGCGGAGAAAATATCGGAGAAAATCCGTCTTCTCTCGTGTTTTAAGGCGGCGGCGGTTCCAACCCCCTCCAGCTAAATATCATGATGTACGGCGCCGGCGCCGCCACGGCCCACTCATCGGGACAGGGCAGCGGAGCCGGCGAGGAGGCGTGCGTGGGAGAAATGCGAGGGGTCACGCAAAGGTCACGCGGAGGTCAGCGCTCGACGGCTGCGCTTTGTCCATCCGCACGTTAAACTTAGTCCGTGGCAAAAAAAAAAACCAGGACGTGACCATATTTGGACGACGGGGTGGGGCCGGAGCGACGTAACGCAGATGTCACGACGCCGCTGCCGAGGGTCGGGGACGCCAAATCGTAAATTGTACGTTTAGAGCGCCGTTTGAGGCGTCAATCAGCGCCGTCCCCTGGCCGCCGCTCTCGCTCCTCTGCGCCGCCGCTGCTGGAAAATAACCCTTTTAGCTTTAATCAAGATTACGAGAAATGTTTCAATCGCGAGTCTGGTGACAGATACAGAGCGCTTCACAAAGAAAATTGTCTTCGCCGCCGCCCCCCACCCGTCCCCGTCCCCGTCCTCGTCCTCGTCCCCGCCCCCGTCCGTCCCTGTTTCTTTGTGAAATCCGCGCAGGTTGACACAAGAGGACGGGAAGAAGAGAAGCAATTTAGCGGGAGACAGGTGATCATTTGAAGCCCAGCTGACAGACAGCAGGTCTTATTGCTGGAGGCCGCTCTGCTGTTTGCCTTCCTCCTGTGACAAAGGGAGGGAGGAGGGGCGTGTGTGTGTGTGTGTGTGTGTGTGTGTGTGTGTGTGTGTGTGTTGGGGGGGTAATTGTAACCTTGGCATTTAACAGAAATTCATTCTCTGAGGCTGTGAGGGCGGCGCAGACGCCGGCTCCTTTCACCAGGAGGTGAGGAAACTGACAAGTCAGACTCTAATCCCGTTTCCACCGGTTCTCATCTCGGGGGGAAAAAATAGAAGACGGGCGATCCGAGCGTCGACCCCGGAATCACCGGACCATCGCGAAAAAAGGAGAAGCTGTTTTCTGGGGAAAAGTGCGCCCGCAGCAGAGTCGTATATTTTTAGTCGAGGACGTCATGAATTAATTAAGAATTAAGAACATGTTTGGGGACGTCGCTCTTGGATCTTGGTTCACACACACACACACACACACACACACACACTCCCCAGTATATAAACATGTATTACTGTATGTTATTGTGTTGTGCACAGTGTGAGCCTCCTCTCACTCGCCATCCTTCCTCCTCCTTTCTCCCCTTCCTACAACCCCCACCACCACCTTTCCCCTGACCACGCAGAGGAAACCCCATCTTCCTAATTAAACGAGGACCCCCCCCACCCCCACCCTCACCCCCGCCCCCCCAGGACGAGGGCTCAAAAGCGATTTGTAACGATTTCCCGCGGCCACAGACTTTGATTATACAAGAGCTCTTTATGCTGACCAGAGCCTTCTGACTGCACTTAATCTTCCACTGAAAGCCATCAGGAGCCCCCTTTGCCCCCCGATCATGCACACTGCCCCCCCCACACACACACACTCACACACACTCCCAACTGACAAGCCCATGCCTCCTCCTTCCTCCTTCCTCCTCCTCCTCCTCCTCCTCCTCCTCCTCCTCCTCCTCCTCCCCAGCTCCAAATACCTGAAGGTTGAGAATCTTATTTTAAGGTTTTTCTAGTTAAGGACGAGCGGCGGTAAAAGAACAGCGGGGCCTGTCAGGTGTGGGTGGTGTGGGTGGTGGGGGTGTGGGTGGTGGTGGTGGTGGTGCAGGGGGAGCGTGGCTCTTAATTAAATACTGCTGGCAGATCTCTCTGCCAGCGAGGAGCTGCAGGGGCTGTTTGCAGAGAAAGCTCTTTCTTTAGCGAAACATCACTTAGCTGCATTCAGCGAGCCAATCAGGAGCCGGCGAGCAGGCGTCACACGTGTGTGTGTGTGTGTGTGTGTGTGTGGTATTTTTTTTTTCTGGCGCTTACGTTGACGGACTCTCGGCCGGCGTATCGGACCCGGATCCGGGGCTCCTGCACCACGTCCAGGTTGGTTCCTGTCACCGTCAGGGAGGTGTGGCCACTGGAGGAAGAGGAAGAGAAGAAGAAGAAGATGAGGAAAGACAGAGTAGATGAGAGATGATGTCGCCCCCCCCCGCCGTCCAATCACGGCCGCGCTCCGTCTGCTGCAGACTCACACATCTGACAGCACATTGTTCGCCCGCTTCATGCTCGGCACCTTTTAATTAGCGGCGCTGCGTTCTGATAGGTGGATCCTGGTCGCGGTGGGAACCGGATGGTAATTGAAAATGTAATATTGACGTCTGTCTGGAGGGTGGAGGGTGGAGGTGGTGGTGGTGGTGGTGGGGGGCACTTTACCTGGCGATGCTCCAGTCCGGCTCGATGCGCAGGACGGTCGGGTCCTCTATGTACTCGAAGGCCAGGCTCTCCCGGATCTGGGCTCGGTCCACGCTCACGGCGATCTGCACCGGGCCGACGCCGGACGGAGACGGCGCCGAGTAGCAGACGATCTCCGTCATGGTCCGCCTGCGGGCGGAGCGGAGAGCGAAACGATTTTCCACCGGATTCGTTGGGTTTCGGATTCGGTGCGTTTTTTTTTTTTTTTCCCCCATCGGACGGCGTTCTGCACCGCCGGCATCTCCGTGTCCTACCTGCCCGACCGCTGCATTTGTCCCAATTCATTAGCAGAGGAGAGCAGCCCCCCACCCCACACACCACACCACACACACACACACACACACACACACACACACACACACACCATGCCAGGAATATAGTGAAGCAACACAAGCCAGTAATTAGCCCCCGTATCTCATTAAAGCCAACTTGACTCCTCAACCTTACAACAGTACAGTCAGACTGGGCTGAAAATAGACGCCAGCAGGAAGGAGAGCGGCCCGGCGAGGGGGGGGGGGGGGTGTGGGGGGGTGGAGGATGGAGGGTGGAGGGGGGGGTAGGAGGAAAGAAAGTGAGAGAACGAGAGAAATACAACAAAAAAAGAGAACAGGTTTGAAGAGACGGATGGAGAAAACAAAAACCTTATTAAGATTTACACGGGGGGGGGGGGGGCAGGAAGTGAGGTTTTCCACTGGGGTGGGGGGGTTGGGGGGTTGGGGGTGGGGGGGTGAGTTTTCTCAGCACTACCAGGGGAATAAATACAAGAAAAGCTGTGAAATCCCGCAGCTTATTTAACGGGAAGGCGAGCGGAGAAAACTGTGAAAATTTCTCTTTTCGTCGCCCGACACTTTTCACGCACCCGAAGAACTCGCACGTCTGATTTCCGAACTGGACGCTGACGCTGCTGCCGGCGCCGAGGTTCTCCCCCAGGACCGTGACTTTGGTGCCGCCGGACTCGGGGCCTCTGCTCGGGGACAGGCCGGTGACGGTGGGCGTCTGCGGGACAGAGAGGGTTGGACGCTGTGAGAGGAGACAACTGAAGAGGACGAACACACATCATCACACAAACCCCCTGGTAAATTACAGTTATTCATGTTGCCGGGCGGGCGGCGGAGTGCGGCGCTGGGGGATAAAACGAGGAGCTCCTCCTGAGCGAAGCCTGAAAATAACTAGTGTTTAGTGTGACGGGCAGACAGGACGCACACAAACGCACAAACACCACACGTCGTCTACACTCCCTCTTTGCCAGGGTTGGGAGACTGTTTGCTTTTTTTTTTTTCCGGGCTGCGAGCGTTGCCAATTTCCGGGCCGGGGCGGAAGTATCCTCCGAGGAATCCCGGCGCGCGAGCCGAACAAAGCGGCTGAGGATTCACCGGCGACTTCCCGGGACGCCGGCTCAACGCGGGCGCTCTGGAAAACAGCAGCGGTAATTAGAGGCTGCTGTTAATTATTGAGGGAGCGCTCCATTGCGTCGGCGCCGCAGGAAGAGGCGGGCGGGGAAGCCGTTGTTTCTTCCTCTCTCTCTCGTGACCCACGAGATTCTGATTTCCTGAGACGCCACTTTCACGCTTTGCGGGAACCGTTACAGGTTGTTTTTTTTTAAACGGCGAGGACGTGCGGATCGTACCACGAAGGAGTAGAGCTGCGAGGACCGGGCCTGCAGTTCCGGCCTGCACTCGCCGACGCACAAATGGACCGGACCGGGTCTGCTGTCCGCGGGGGCAGCGTCCATCTCACACACGATCCTGCAAGAGACACACACAAAAAACAACAAGTCGTTAAAATCCCTGCACAATGAAGCACAATGCGATTTGTGAAAAAAACAAAAACAAAAAACGTAATCTGGACCGAACAGAACCGAGTTTTCCTTAAAAAGCCCAGAAGTGTCCGGGTCTGTGAAGTTGGGAGAAAGTAATCAAAACACTTCTCTGCTCCATATCGATTCATCCTCCGCTCTCAACGCAATCTTCTTTTTGTCGTCTCGCTCATTTCATTACGGGACACATCCAGCCATCGACCGGGACGCCCACCCGTCACCCCCACCCACGACCACAGTCTATCATTAAATGAGCTCCTCCTCCTCCTCCTCCTCCTCCTCCTCCCTCCACCCTACCTTGGCACTCCACCCCCCCATGGAGCAGAGCTGGTGCTGTGCCAGCGCGGGGCGACTGATGTTAATCCCGCAGCGGGGTCGATGGAGCCTCATCACAGCGCTGTGATCCGGTGTCACCCGGCGCCGCGGGCGACCGCATCACGTGACATCACGCCTATTGATTGGTGGTGCCAGGGAGTAATAAGGCACAGGAGGCGATCGCAGCGTTTGGAGGGAGGGGGGCGGAGGCAGGAGTGGAGCCGTAGACCATAAAAAAAAATTGTCGTAGCTTCCTGGTCTGACAAATTCAGCCAATGAGGAAGAGTCTCAAACCCGTCTTCTGCTTGACGACCACCAGGTGGCGACTCCACCGAGAAAGTCGATTTATGACGTCAGTAAATGTTTTCATACTGAGTTTATGTCTCAACACCGTGTTCATGTTGGACATTATGATACATTTAGAGGAGAAAAGACCAGGAAGCAGGGGAGGTTTGGGGGCGTGGCTACGCTGTGATTGACAGCTAGCACAGCAACCAAGCCAATCATTTCGATCAGGTGTCGTTCTCTGCTCCAGTTTCACCCTGACGTCCAAATATGGTCACATCCGTTAAAAAAAACAAAAAACAAGATGGCTGTGAACGAATCGCCAAACTCAAGGCTTCAAAACGACGTCACAGGAGCTACATCCATGACCCATGGGTGGAGCAGGTGTGAAGTTTCTCCACCTGAACGCCAGGAGACTTACGGAGGATTCATCTGCATGTGATCCATCAGAAAAACCTGAGGTTGGAGCTGAATCCTCGCTAACGACGGGGACTCTTCACGAAAAAAAAAAAAAAAAAAAAAAAACGCTTCTGACGGCCGAAAAACACAAAAAGTTGAGCTCTCTCCTTCAAAGCTGCAGCGGCTTTCACACGCTCCTCTGAAGTGGGAACATAAAAGACACATAAATATGGATGCCGTCTTGTTTTTTGTCTTCCTGTGCGGTCCAGTCCATCGCAGGACGCCCGGCCGGTAAAGAAAACGGTCGGACGAGGAAAAAAAAACTCCAGCGACGTGACACTGAAGAGGTCGAAGGTTATTTTTTTTAATTTCGCTCACTCGTCTTTTTTTTTAATATATATATATACATGCCATATAAATGAATTCCCCAGCTTGTCCCCAACTGGATTAAAGTGCTGTCAGATCAGCGCGCCGCTGACAAATTGTCCCCTACAGGCGAGCGGCGCGTCGTGAATTTTAATTACAGCCGCCCCGGACGCGATTCCCGAGCTGTATCCTTCTCAAATGAAGTGAGGAGGAAAAAAAAATAATAATCTGAGAGCGAGTTACGGCGACGCAGAGCCGCTCTCCTTGTGAGGGCAGAAGTAGGCCGAGGAACGAATCAGGGTTAAGGGCTCCTCTGAGAGCCCGAGTGTGTGTGTGTGTGTGTGTGTGTGTGTGTGTGTGTGTGTGCAGCTATACGTTGAAAAACTCACACACTCTTCTCAAACTGACTCTGGGTCAGCGAGGACAGGACAAGATACGGGCCAGTTATTCTTGTATTTGTCTAAAAATATTACAATAATGAGTGTACTGAGGCCGACTTCTACTTTACAAGTACTTTACGTGTATAAATACATATATATATATATATATATCACTTACTGCATATTGGTTTGTGTAATATTTTAACCCATAATAGCTGCATAATGAGTATTTTTCTTGCACTAGCTGTACAGCGCTCTTCACCATTCATTAAAGAGGTGATTTTATTTTATTTTATTTATTTTATTTTTTTAAAGAATTGCACCAAATCCTAATCTGAATATGCTAATCCACAGTATATTTAGTGTAAACGTGTAGCAGCACATGTGTGTCTTCTACCAGCTGTCCCCCACCCCTGTCCCCACGTTGGTTTGACATGCACACGTGTGTGTGTGTGTGTGTGTGTGTGTGTGTGTGTGTGTGTGTGTGTGTGTGTGTGTGTGTGTGTGTGTGTGTGTGTGAGGGGGCACGTTTCATTAGTTCAGGGTGAACAGGACAGGCTTTATCGTGATGTATGCACAGCATGGGACAATTAGAGAGGTAAACACAAGTAAACATGCACAGCTGGTGCGGGATTGTTGCTGCTGGGTGTGTGTGTGTGTGTGTGTGTGTGTGTGGGGGGGGTCAGACGGTCTGGACCCGCTCCAGTCCTCGTCGAGGCCGGAGACGTCTTGCCGCCGCACACACACACACATCGATCATCACACGTGACACGTCATGACTGCATTCATTCATCATCAGTTTCCGGGCAGTTGTGTTGTTTTTTTCCCCCCCAAATTCCCAGCATGCATCGGGAGCAACGTTACGACGCCAGCGGGCGAGCGAAGGGATAAATGGGACTCACTGCTCGGCGACGATGTAGCCCTCCTCCACCGGGCTGCACCTCACCCCCGCCACCTCCACGTTGCCCACCACGTCTGAGAAGGCCAGGCCCAGGTTGGTGCCGTGGATGGTCACCCGCGTGCCCCCCTCTGGGGGTCCGGCCACCGGCGTCACCTGCGGGGGGGGGGGACACAGTCAGGGAAGAACAAAATGGATGTTTGTCCGTCGCACGGATGTCGTGAGAAATCATTTCAAAAGAACTGATGAAACACGGGAGGCGTCTTTTTTCTGTTTTTCCTCCAACATCCTGGATCGTACAGAATGACACTGTAAATCTAACGGGGGGGCGTATTGATGCTCGGCGCAGACCTCCTGCCTGTAAAAGACAATATGGCCGCCCAGCGTGACCTTGGCACGGGGAGGCACGCTGCCTTCTGTGCCGCAGAGCCCCGCTGAGGCTGTGACCTGGCCTCCGTCCAGCCCTTTAAACAAAAGACCAGGAGCAGGAGGAGCAGGAGGAGCAGGAGGAGGACTGGGAGGGAGATAAAGCGTTTTGCTGGACGGGGGAGGTGTGTGTGTGTGTGTGTGTGTGTGTGTGGTGAGCTGCATAAACAATCAATACGTTATTACTCGTCGTGCAAGCGGACGGGACAAACTGAACAGTCAGCTGCACCCACCGACCGGCACCAGGTGACCAGGTGACCCTCCGAGAGGTGCTGCCCCCCACCACACACACACACACACACGATGACGAGCCCCCCCCAGTGGGACGGTGGCGTTGTAATCTAGATTCAGTGGACATTAATTGCTCTGGATGTAAAGTAAGTGTGTCACTGCGCAGCCTGAGGGGTCTGAATACATGAATCTTTTAGCGCTGCTCGGGCACGCTGGGTGTGTGTGTGTGTGTGTGTGTGTGTGTGTGTGTGTGTGTGTGTGTGTGTGTGTGTGTGGTGTGTGTGTGTGTGTGTGTGTGTGTGTGTGTGTGTGTGTGGTGTGTGTGGGGCACGACGGCTAAATATATCCATGTCAGGCAATGGCAGCAGCTATTCGAGTAGACTTAGTGCCAGTTACATAAGCGATGTAAGGGCCTGAGAGAAGACGGGGGTGGAGGGTGTGTGTGGGGGGGTGGGGGGGGTGAAGACAGAGGTCCCGACAGGTGAGGTGGGGTGGACGATGACGGGACGCCCCCCCACCCCCACCCCGAGGCTGGAACCCGTTCCCACGGCGAACCGAGCGGCAGGAAGTCGATCTGATCAGCAGCACTTCAAAGGCTGACGCCACTGACCAGGAGGTGGTGGGGGCACAGGGTGGTGTTGGTGATGGTGGTGTGTGTGTGTGTGTGTGTGTGTGTGTGTGTGTGTGTGTGTGTGGGGGGGGGTAATCTTCATATTCCACTGCATCCCTTCCCTTCCGTCTCTTGCTTTCTGTCTTCCATCATCTCGTCTCCCCCAGGCGAGGTGACACATCCTCCTCCTCCTCCTCCTCCTCCTCCTCCTCCTCCACCAGCTCGCTCGCTTGTTTGTCTTACAGGGAGGAACAGGAAGCCACGTCGGACAAGCACGCCCCCCCACACCCCCACCCCCCCACCCCAGCGCTGCCATGCCACGCTCCCTGTGTAATCCCTTTAGGAGCGTCGCTGCCGCCCGCTCCGGCATCCTCACTCCGTCGATGGAGGGTAATTCCCAGCATTCACAGCCAAGCCGGCCTGCAACGCTCCCACTCCCAAATAATCTAACTCCTCCCCCCCCAGCTCGGGGATCGGAGCGTTGGTTCACCGACTCACTTCCCTGAGACGTTGGGAAGGATTTGGTGACAGAAAAAGACGGCGAGATGACCTAAATGGAGCAGAGACGCATCCTCCTCTTCTTATCACGTTTTTTACTGTACAGCCTTCATCCTCTACCTTCGGGTGGGGGGGTGATGAAGAGGAGGGAGAGTGTGTGTGTGTGTGTGTGTGTGGGGGGGGTTAGCGTGGGACACAGCTCTGGGTTAAAGGGCGTGTGTGAGGACGTGCTATCCAACGATGCTGACTGACAGGCCCACCCTCCCTGCACAATATCAACAATAAGCTTACACACAGTTTGTGTGTGTGTGTGTGTGTGTGTGTGTGTGCTACATTTCTTATTCTTCTTCTTTCCTGAGGCAACAGCTACATCTTTATATCGGCTGTCACCGGGAATCCTCCTCGCCGCGCCGTACACGAGCGGCGGCCGGAGCCTTATGGAGGAGGCGTCTTTCATACACCGCCCCCACCCCACCCAACCACCACCACCACCACCACCAGCCCCCGGGGCCCGGCTGCATTTGATGTCGCTCCCTCCGCTGTTAGCGGGGGCTTACGTCTCTTCAATATTAATGGCCCACGGTGGGAGGCGCCGCGGCGCTTAATGGGAACGTTAATTATTCAGCGGGCCCTATCTTTTGGTGGGCACATCTACTAATGCGCCGGCGTGTACACAAATCAGCTCGTGACGGGGTGTCGGGTGGGGTTGGGTGGTGGTGGAGGGTGGGGGTGGGCGTCGGTGCATACAATCAAAAGCAAATATGTTAATAAATGCAGCTCACCGGGGAGGTGTCGGTGTCTTACAGGAAATGTAATCAAGTGGAGGCGTTCCTAATATTCTGAGCCCTCTCATGATTCTGAATGGGGCGAGCAAAATATTAGGAACGCCTCGACAAAAACGGTTTGCATTGGTGTTACTGTACAAGTTGGCCTTGGGTCAGACAGGAAGCAGGAAGCAGGAAGCAGGGATGCCTCCCCCCCCACACCACCTCCTCCCCCACCCCCCTCCCCCTCCCTCCTCGACTTACAGTGAATCTGCAAATCAATTAACCGAGTTGTTGGCTTCATTTTTTAATTGGCTGGAGTTGGCGGAGGAACCAGAAGCCAAACGGGTCAATCAATGCGGAGGTGGGGGTGTGGGGGGGGGTCCGGCAGGGTTACCCACAACGCACCGGTGCGTTACCGAGCCTGATTAATTAAACTGTGTGTGTGCGTGTGTGTGTGTGTGTGTGTGTATCCACCGTGACGAGGCGAGGCCACCGAGCGAAGGAGCGCTCGGGGGAAAACAGATACGTGTGTCCGGGTCGTGACCCTGGCGGCGCTGAGGTGGAGGACCCCCCCCACCCATTGGGTGGTTGTAACATGTGGACACACACACACACCTCCTTGTTGTGTGTGTGTGTGAACAGCTACTTATTGTAAGTGCTCTTTTGTTTGTGAGGTTTGAACGTTGGTCGCTGCCAAAGTTATTTCCAAAGTGCCGGTGTGACCTCGTGAGGCGGCGAGACGTTAAAATGTACGACCACAAACACACACACGCACACACACACACACACACACACAAAGAGGAGGAGGAGCCGTGTGTGTGTGTGTGTGTGTGGGCTAGTTTTTTATTTCCCAGCGGGGACGTTAACCTGAATACACGCCGACCTGTGGGGACTCGTGTCACATCCGCCCCGACTAAAAGGCGTTTGCAGATCTGCATGTGTCAGGTGTGTGTGTGTGTGTGTGTGTGTGCGTGTGTGTGTGTGTGTGTGGAGGAGGGTGGGGGCGGTTGCACAGCAGCTACACCTCTCAGCACAAATCAGACATTTCACCGTCCACAAAAGTTTCACAAAAAGCTGTTAAGGTTAAGTTCGGTTCTGCAGACGAGCCCCGGCCGGTCGGAAGCCAGTTTCCGCGCGTGGGCGTGGGAGCAGAGGATTGTGGGTAACTGACCTCGGTGATGCGTGGGTTGGTGCACTTGACGTTCTTGCTGGACAGGTTCAGCCAGCGGGTGGCGTAGGGGCTGATGGGAGGGCAGTGGTGCCGCAGGGTGCAGCGCCCCTCGCCGCTGCACCAGCCGCACTGGAACTTCCTCTCCGCCTTCAGACACATGCCGCAGCTGTCCCGCTGCGCCGCGCACTTGTACAGGTGCACTGTGGGTAACAGGAAGCGACACACACTTGAGAAAACATTCCCGGGTATTTGGAGAGGAGTTTTTTTTTTTTTTTTTGTGGAAAATCCCCACAGGCTACCTCTTCTTCTTCTTCTTCTTCTCCTCCACTAACACAGATTTCAAAAATACGCCTTTGATTAACATAAAATATAAATAGGCACACACACACACACAGTAACACACACACACACACACAGACACCGTGTTGAACTCTGCAGAGAAAAGACAATATTTGAGGGCAGGAAGAGTTTAGGAAAAATGACGGAGTGTTGGATTTTTCCAGCTTCATCAACGCCTGGCAGCGCTCCCCCCTCCCCTCCCTCCCTCTCCCTCCCTCCCTCCCTCTCTCCCTCCCTCTCCTCTCTCCCTCCCTCCCTCCCTCCCTCCCTCCCTCTCTCTCTCCCTCCCTCCCCCCTTCCCCTCTGTCTCGTTCGTACCTTGGATGTTCTCCGGGTTGTCGATAATGAAGTTGCCGTTCCACACCACCGAGAAATCCACGGGCAGCTCGCTGATCTTCATCCCCTCGTACAGATACTGGGGGCAAGAAAGAGAGGAGGATTTCAGTCATGGGGTTTTTTGTTGGGGGGGGGGCAGCACTCCACATGTTACCCCAAAGTTACATCATCTCATCATCAGAGCGCTGACAGAGTGAGAAGGAGCGGCTCAGTCTGAGCCCCCCATCATCCAGCCTGACTTTGATTGTGTGTGTCTGTGTGTGTCTGCCGGTTTACACCAGGGACACAATACAGTTGTCGGCACATGCACGCGTTTCCTACACACAACAACAGAACTGTTGTCGTTTTTTTTTTTTTTTTCCTTCCTGTATTCTGACTGTGCTCAAACAAACAGCAGACACACACACACACACAAAAATCGCACAAACACGTCCCGGGTCGGCAGAACCCACCGAGCTGTTCTGGCACTGCACGCTGGAGCTGTTGAAGCGCAGGGCGGTGACCCGGTGGCTGACGCCCTGGATGTGGAGGACGCACTCGTAGCCGCGCTGACCCGACTGCGGCTGCGGCAGGTTCCGGGCCTTCAGCGTGATCGGCTTCACCTCCCCGGCCGGGATCAGGATCTCCTCGGAGCGCACCAGCTGGGGGCAGTCCTGGAGGGGAGGGGGGGGGGAGAGGTCAGAGGTCGGCGCCGAACTTGGAAAAGTGGGATCTGGCGCAGGCGGCGGGTGGGTCGATTCTGCACATTATTTTTAACGTGTTTCTTTACGACTGTTTTAACGTCCTCTTTTTTTTTTCTCTCCTCTGCGCTCCGGTTCGACGCTGGCGTCGGTTCGTGTAAAAACACGAGCGTGAGAGCCGGGACTGGAGAGGCTGAAGGCGCCGTGTCGCCGCGCGCTTCACGCGTGAGCGACACGTCCCGACTGCGCGTCGCCGCCGGAGACGCGCTAATAGACCGCTAATTGCCGCGGATGAGCGAAAAGACAGCTCGGAAACAGAGGAGCTTCGACGGCTGTCGCTCTGAAGACGCGCCCCGAGGCCGACACGGAGAAGGATGCAAGTAAATAGAGAGGGTGGGGGTGGGGGGTGGGGGGGTGGGGTGCAGGAGCGCTCGCTCCTTCTCCACCCACCTCGGAGGCGTTGACTCGTCCCTCCTGGAAGGAGCAGCTGGACGGGTCGTGGGTGCACAGGTTGCGGTACTTGCACCAGTGGCAGCGGAAGGCGCTGTTCACGCACGACAGGCACCTGCGTGGACACACACACACACACACACACACACACACACATGGAGAGAGAGACACACACACACACACACACACAGTCAGGAAAAGTCAACACAGTCGAGGGTGGGGGTGGGTGGAGAAGTGCCACGGAGGAAATGAGTTCAGATCCCCAGCGGGCGCCTCCTGCTGTTGTTGTGCCCTTGTGGTTTGGCACAGAACCAGAACAGAACAGCTCCCGGGCCATGCCCCCCCCACCCACCCCACCCCACCCCACCCGACCCCCACCCGACCCCCACCCCCCCCGGTGCGAGGCTTCGCCCTCGCGGCCCGACTCGTGCGGAGGAAGGAGACGGAGACGCGCAGCGATGGAGGACGTCGACGCAGCGTGATCCTGCAATTACCATTAGCCCTGCATTGTTGGAGCGCCGCCGTAATTACCAGCTGTTGGGGTTTGTGAGTCTGTGTGCGCTCTCTTGCACGCACAATATGTTTGCACGCGTCCCCGCCGGGGTGCGTTAAATGTTATAGGTTTTTTAAAAAAAAAATGGGATCTGCATAGAAGGCGCGGCGGCGTTTTTTTTGCAGTTTTTGTGCGGCGCTTGTGTAAACGTTGCATAGACGTTTCGACTCGCACACGCCGGGCTACGCGGCGGGAGAGACGCGCAAACAAAAAAGGACGGTTCTGTGTGTTTCCATACACTTTTAATTGACCGTCATGGCGTCAGCCGCGCGGTTGTCGAGAGAGAGCGTGTTGTCGTCGCTCCACATCGAAAGTTGTGCGACGACGCGCGCGCATCGTGAAATATTCATCGGCGCGAAAAAGCCAGGGAGGGGATCTCCGGCGGGCGCGCTAATTCAGAAGAATGGGGCTGATTCACCTCCAGGCTGTGTGTGTACAGTGTGTGTCTGTGTGTGTCTGTGTGAGAGAGTGTGTGCGAAATGCCCTCCGCTGCATCCTTTGTGCGTCTGAGCGCGTGTTTGTCGCCGCCGATTAACTGAGCTGATGTGAGAGGCAGTAATTGCTTTCTGTGCCACTCAGACAGCGCGCAGCAATGTGAGGCTACAGGGCAGTGTGCGTCTGTGTGTGTTTGTGTGTCTGTGAAAGACAAATGCAGAATAACACTGCCTGCATTTATGTGGCGAAGGAGACAATTGTGATAAACTGTAGTTTTAATGTGGAGTGTGAAACGCCGCCATTCCCCTGCTTGCATCGCTGCTGTGATTTGCCCCAATCATTGTGTATGTGTGTGTGTGTGTGTGTGTGTGTGTGTGTGTGTGTGTGTGTGTGTGTGTGTGCGTGCGCGTGTGTGTGGACACTCACAGTTGGTGGACGCTGCAGTTGTAGAACTTGACCTCGGTGCTGATCAACATCTGACCCGTCTCCTTGGAGTTGAGCCTCAGCTCCACGCCGGACCAGTCTGGAACAGAACACACACACTCGTTACACACACACACACACACACACACACACACACATATTGTGCATTATTCCAAGCGCACACACGTCGCCTTTGTGCGTTTCTATTTATTCGGCCGTAATCAGATTTCATGCGTATTAGTTTTTCCTCGGCGTCGTGAGCGGCTGATGTCGGTACACGAGCGAACAAGGTGTGTGTGTGTGTGTGTGTGTGTGTAAATGCGTTGCGTTGTTGCATGCGAGCGGAATAGAAGGGAACGTTGCTTGTGAAAATAAAATTATCAGTTTTTCCGTCGCACACAGAATCTGATTTCATCTCTCCCTGCGTTTTCGCCGAACAGAGATCTGGCTCCGCTTCTGTTCTCTGTGAAAACAACCCCCCCCACGAGAATACACACTCCACGAATGTGTGTGTGTGTGTGTGTGTCTGTGTGAGTGTGTCTGTGCGCACAAAGCAGGCTGAATTTCAGATGACGTGCATGTGTGTGGGAGGCCGGAGTGACCCCCCTCCTCTTCTCCGCAGCACCTGTTAGGAATCGGGCTGCGTTTCACACGCAAACGTTGTGTTGTTGTTGTGTTGTTGTGTTTCTCCTGACCTCTGCTCCTCCTGCTCCTCCTTTAATTTCTCCCCTCTCCTTCATTTCCCCTTCTTCCTCTTCACCTTCCCTCTCATTTCCTCCCTCCTCCTCCTCGAGTCAACGCCATCGATGTGGCATCAGAGGAGAAGAGGCTTTCTAAGGGGGCAGAAGATGGAGGAGGATTGCAGGAGGAGGAGGCGGCGGTGGTGTGTGTGTGTGTGTGTGTGTGTGTGTGTGTGTGTGTGTGTGTGTGTGTGTGTGTGCATGTGGGGGGGTCAGGAGGAAGTGTCCTCCCAGGGGAACGTGGAGTAAAAATGGAGCCAGGAATTGCAGCAAAGGAGGATGGAGAGGGTGGATGGATTGAGGAAAGGGATTACAGGGTGGAGGGGGGGGGGGGATTGGCTGACATTTACCTGGAGGGAGGGGTGGGGGTGGGGGTGGGGGTGTGGTGGACCCCCCATGGGAGCTGTGGGTAAACAGGCCTGTCATTTACTCACCAGGAGGAGGATGACGGCCAAACCCCCAAAACACACACACTGCACATCATCTATTATTCAGGGTGGCAGCCATGTTGGCTCGCACACAACAGGTGCTTACAGTCACACAACAGGTGACGGCGTTCCCAACAACACACACACACACACACATATATATGCGCCGTGTGTGTGTTACAAGCACGTTTGTGGATCAGACGCCTGAGAACACGTGAGACTAAAACGAGCGGCGGTGGCTGCGTTTCATCCCCGGGCGTGAGAGTTGTGTTTGTTGTTGTGTTGTTCTATGCAACAACAAACACCAACCGCTCCGGACTTCACGAGCCCGAATGAAAACGCCTGATTGGACTCGGCAACCTCAGCTTGAAAAACGATTGATTAAAGTGATCAATCATCAATACTGCGCGTGTTCTTCTTCTTCTTCCTCTTCCAGGGTTTACCGCGGCGCTGCTTTTTCTCGAATCAAACGCACCCCCTGCCGCCCATCAGCCCCGACATCTGATCCCCCATCAGCTCTAATGGGGCCGGGCCCCGCGGCGGCACACTTCGCCGCCGGACAACCGATCCCGGACCAGCGGGGAGTTTTTCCCGCTCGTTCGGATTAGCGGCGGCGAATCGATGGAGACGTGTTGTTTTTTTTTTTGCGTGTGCGCGCGTTGTGCGTTTCTACCTTGGTCGGCGGGGATGAGGGGGACGTCCTTGGCGGCCGGGGACACGCAGAGGATCTGGTTGCCGTCGACCCGGCCCTCCACCTCCGTCAGGTTGCCGAAGGAGCAGGTGATGCCGGCGGAAAGGTCCGGAACGTCGCTCACCTTCACCAGCAGCTGCACACGGAGCGGGACACACACACACACAACAAGGACTGGTTACACACAATGATCTGAACACGGATAACAAAACTTGGTTGTATCTTATTTACACTATAATTTTACTTAAAATTTGATTTTTAAAAAAAAAGCAGTATCTCCCAATATATCGTGATGCATTGAATCGTAACACACGTATCGTGTTGTATCGTCAGCATAACATCAAAAAATTTAATTAATTCCCTTTAAGAAATATACAACAGGAAAATAGATATGAATTTATTTAAATTTAATTATATTATTATTATATTTAAAAAAATTTATATTATTATTATATTTAAATTTTTTTATATTATTATTATTATTATATTATTATTATTAAATTTATAAAATATGTTTCAGGACTGAGCTGGATGAAAGGGGGAACATTTGCTCAGAGAGAGAGAGCGAGGGAAAAAAAAAAGTGCATGTAAATGTGCGGTACGTATGCAACGCACACGGACACACACGTTTGAAGCGCCTCTCTGCAGAGAGCGGCCCGACGCCGGCGCCGCCTATAAATAAATGCATTGTGCGATCGGGCTCTCCAGCCGAGCGAAGGCGGTCCGGATAATTATCGGCGTGGCATTCGGCGGCCCCGCTCCCATTAGCTGTTATTTTTGGGCCGCGGCGGTTTGAAGTTCCTCTTTGTTTTATCTGCCTCTCGCTAAACGCCGCGGGGCTGCTGGGACGAGCGCCGCTAACCGCGGGCCTTTCAACAGCCTCCCTCGTTAGCCGCCTCACTCCGGCGCCCGCTGAGAGGGGGGAATGATTTCTCTTCTTCTTCTTCTTCTTCTTTTTTTTTTGCGCGCGCCGCTGCCGAGGACCTCTCGTCTTCGCCTCTCGCCGCGTTTGCGTGTCGGAGAGAGAGGCGCTTGATGACGGCGGCGATCGCGGCAATCAGCGTCTTTTGTCCCTCCACCCCCCCCGTCACCTCTCACATTAATTAGCTCTGGTCATGACACGTGTAAACACACTCGCAGACACACAAAGACACGCGCGCACAAGCTAGCGCTCGGCCTTTGCTCCCCTTCCGTCCCTGACGACGACGATGATGATGATGATGATGGCGGCTGCGGTCTAATTGGCGGCAGAGCTTTAATAAAGGTAATTCGATTTGTTTTTGTGTCTCTACCACATCATGGAGGGGTTGTGTTGTCATGGAGACGGCAGACCGCTCCTGTGGGATGTGTGAAATTGTGAGTGTGTTGTTGTTGTTGTTGTTGTTGTTGTGGGTGGTGACCCCTTCGCTCATGCGTGTTGTCTGACAAACCGCTGTTTGTAGGCTGCGGGTGGGGGGGGGGGGGGGACCCTTTAACCTGGTGTTGTCTCTCTGGACAGCGTGATGACGCACAACTACACAGCACCACACTACACAACGGCGCTGCAGACCCGCACCTTCGTTGATTATCAGACGAGACGAGCCGCTGAGTGTTGGGGATGAAAACACGTCCCAACGTCGTGGAGAGAGAGAAAAAAAGCACTTTGTGTTCATTGTGCGTCGGCCGCGCGGACCCGCCACAGGCGTGTGTGTGTCCAGGCTTGTGTGCGTCTGTCAGCGGACTCCCGAACGCATCCTTTCCACCGCCTGTTTGTGCCGCACGGCGCTCGGCCGCAACTCTAACGCCTACGCGCGCCCGCCCACGCGAACACGTCTTGGCGCGCGTATCGAGCGCCCCGCATCAAGTGAGCATATGCGCGGCGAGAAACCGCCCACGCTCTGCTCCCGCCAACCTCCACGCCTCATGTTTATGCATCAGCCGCCGGTCGGCACCGGCCGACGTGGGCCCGGTTAAAAATGTTCTGGAGTACGATGCCGACGGGATCGAACTTTGCACCGGTTGTGCGGCCGTCTTGTGTGCGTGCGTGTGCAAACTTACGGGTACGCTGGGTTCTGACACGGCGATGCTGTCGGGGTACACGGCGGCCTTCACGCACTGGCTGAGGGAGGCGGCGAAGCGGTACGGCTCGTCTGCGCGCTCACACCGGTTCCTCTGGGAGCAGCTGGAAGGCGGAGGGGGTGGGGGTGGGATGGGTGGAGACAGAAAGCGGTTAGAGGTGTTTGTTTTCCCAGGAACATGAATAAAAATAAAAATGCTGTTGATTCGGTCACAAACAGGAAGTGAATAAAGAAGAGGGTTAGAACAGGAGAGCGCCCCCCGCTGACCTCTGCGACCGGCGGTGCAAGACGCCACGTTAGCATGAACCCGCGCCCTGAGCGCCGCACACCCGGATCGCATCCTCCCATCACGCGGCGTTCACTCATGAGAGCTTTTTAATTGGTGCGTCAAGTAGCACGCCGCCCCCCCGCCACCCCGCCACCCCACCCCACCCCTCATTAAAACACAGCCCCCCCCTTATTAAAACTGTGCTCGCCCGCCGCTCTCGCTGTCCTCGCCCCGACCCCCGCTGTCTGGTCGCAGCGGCTCTAATTGGACTCCGATTGGTCGGGCCGCCGTCTGCGGTGCCACTGCGAGCCCTGTCTGTTCTCCCCCCCGGCTGATAACTGTGTGTGTGTGTGTGTGTGTGTGTGTGTGTGTGTGTGTTTGTGCGTGCGTTAGCGCCCGTATCATGCCTCTTTAACCACATACTCTCACACGTCCTGACTGGGAGCTAACATCTTCATCCGCGGCCTCCCCGTGTGTAATTATGTTGTCAGAAGTTCACGCCATATCCAGCAGACTCACATGAGGAGGCACGAGCACGGCGGGCGCACACACACACACACACACACACACACACACAGACAGACACACACATGACTCTCAGAGAAGAAAGTGTAGAATTAGTGCAGCGGTGAGAGTCTCCGACTGGGAGGCAGGATTTTTTGGTTTTCTTATTAACCATTTTTCAGATTTCTGCACGTTTAACGTGACATTTTTTATAAAATATAAATTATTTCGCCGCCCGGTTTGACTCCATCACGACTCCCCCCCCAGTGTCCACGTCTCTCTCGCTTTTTGTCTCGCTCTTTCTCGGGGGGGTTGGAGGAAATGAGCGCCCCTTTTCTTCGGCGAGGTGTTACTCCGTCTGCAATTTGCCGCTTCTTTTACACCCACGGCGGCGGCAGAAAATGACACTTAATGTGCTTTCAGGTGTGTGTGTGTGTGTGTGTGTGTGTGTGGGTGCCGCCATGTTTTATGCATGTCTGCGAGCGGTGTGGGTGCAGATGCAAAAAAAATAAATAAATAAAACCTGGGCGGTCATTAACTGACAAAAAAAAAGCCCTGCATTGATTTTTTCCTCGCTGTGAGTTTTTTTTTATATTTATTAAAAAAAAAATAATTTCGTTGGGGTGAAGTAACACGAGGGCGCAGCGGCGGGGGCGGGAGGAGCGCGGGGTGGCTGCTGTTGCCATGGTTTCGGGAGACGGCCATTATCTCTGTGTGGTTAGACGCTGACCCCCCTGCCTCTCTCATTAGCTGAAGTGCATGCTACTGAGTGTTGACTACGATCCTGCTCTTCCTCACGCACCCCCCCCCCCCACTCCTCACCCCTCCTCACCCCCCCAGCCTGTCAGTCAGTAGCTTGCTTTGTATTCCATCACTAAAATTCCGGGGGGGGGGCAGTTTGCGTGGGGGCGGAGTCGCAGCTCTGAGGTGCGACGGGGAGATGAAGCGACGCCATGTTTGTAATCTAATGCAGTAAAGTGCGTTTTGTGTGTGTGTGTGTGTGTGTGTGTGTGTGGGGGCTTTCTTTCTTTTGCCCAGGCAATTATACTGTTCGTATCTGCTGTGCCATGCTTTGATAGACATACACACACAGACACACACACACACACACACACACACACGATCAATAACACACACGGTCCCTCGCACTTAATCCTTCACCCGTTCGTACAGACACACACGTCCCGGCTTTGACCACACACACACACACACACACACACACACACACACACACACACACACACACAGACACACACAGACACACACACCTGAGGACTCCAGTGAAAGTGTGAAGGCCTGTCTGATTGCAGCACTGGCTTTAAAAAGGAAAGGAAAGGGGGGGTGGTGAGGGACATGTGTGTGTCTGTGTGTGTGTGTGTGTGTGTGTGTGGCAGCTAGATGTATATTGAATATGTGATGCTGCTTAACAAAAGCCGTGCCGGTCTTAAGTGGCAGCCCATTACGTGGGAGACTCGCGGGGCGTGATTTGATTTGGCCGAGGAGGAAGCGGCTCCGTAATGTAAACACGTATGAAGACCGACTGCACGGGGATTACAGTGCCTGCCCCCCCCACATGAAAGGAGGAAGCATTAGGTGAGCGGCGACGTGCAGACACACACACACACACACACACACACACACACACACTGTGTTGTCCTCTCACACTGAGTGATTCGGGGCGTTCGCTTCTTAACCGTCGCATCCCCGAAGTGCGAGCGCATCCATTTAGATGCAGACGGCGGGAGGTGGAGGACGATTTACATAAACCTCCACCCGCTCCTGCTTGTTTGCCTGGGCTCACCCCCCCCCCACCCCCACCCCAAAAAAAAAAAAAAAATTCCACGTCCGGGGTCAAACCCAACCTCTTCGTCTGGTCTCATCATCGATCGCCGCGGGAGACCGGGCCACAAAACTTCACTTCATCTTCTTATAGATCCACAAACTATTGTAGTGGAAACTAGACACAAACGCACAAACAGTTTGTTGCCGGCGTGTCCGACTCTCTTTGGAGGAGGTTGTGTGTGTGTGTGTGTGTGTGTGTGTGTGTGTGTGAGATTTACAAAGAGAAAACTGCTCAGTAGGTTTTTTTTTTTTTTTTACTTGTGTGGGCCAAGCGGAGAGAGAAGGCAGCGATTTAAAACGTATCTGCACGCACACACACACACACACACACACACACACACACACAGACACGCACACACACACACCCGAGCGCCGTATTTCAGCATGTCGTGTTACCGACCTGCGCCGGCTCTATGTGCCGGGGAATCTATGGAAATATTGATAGGCCGGCGTGTTTGCTGATCGATATCTCATTAGGCACAATTGGGAAGATGGATGCCGCTTTCCCGCCGACTGCGGCCGGCCGGGCGGCCATTAGACACGCGGCCTGACATCCGCGATGGGGCCGGAGCGGCCATTTTCATCGCCGGGCTAATTGCGGTTGCCACCGGTACATTAGAGGAGATTTTATGGCCGAGTCGTTTCGACGCGCGGCCGCTTCGCTTTTTCGTTTCTCCGCGGCCGAGCAGCTTCCTCTGCCGTCCACGCCGAGCGCCGCTTCCTGGATCACGTGACCGGAACCCGTCAGCGTTCAGTCAAACTGCGACGCGGGAGCCAGATAACCGCCGACCTCGGCGCCGGAAATCGGAAGGCTAATCCTGACAAAATGTCAACGAACGCCGCCGCCGGGATGTGGGAGCCAAGACGGAGCAACTTGGGGCATTTGGAGATTAGAGAGAGCTAATCTAGCGGCGACGAGGTGGGGGCCGCGGCGGTGTTGGCAGTTGGGTGGGGTGGGTGGGGTGGGGTGGTGTTGAGGGGGTGGGTGTACGGCTGTAACTCCATGTTTTTGGACGGCGGTCTGACGAAGCTGCCCATTCACAGACGTGAAGAGCGCTCAAGATGATGAGCCGCAATCAAAAACTCGGCGCGGCATCAAGCGCCCCCCCCCCATACACACACACACACACACACCCCTCACGCATCACGTCTGGCAGCTGCTGGTGATTAAAGGACCTCCGACTCTCACGACGCGGCGAATCGGAGGGAGAAGAAAAGACGGCGCTCCTGGACCGGCTCTCCACCTCGCCGCCCGCCTCACGCCGAGCTAATGTCCCTCCGTGTTCCTAATTAGCCACCTCGGAACGCCGCACTTCAACCAGCATGGGGGGGGGGATGTTCGGAGGAGAAGAAAGGAGGATGGATACTGTAGATGGCAGCTGCATAAGAAGGGGGGGGGGTGATCAAAGCGAGAGGTGTTTATGTGCGGCACAGCCAAGTATCTCAGGAGTGTGGAGGAGCTGGGGGGGGGGGGGGGGGGTGGAGGAGGAGGAGGAGGAGGAGGAGAAGGAGGAGGAGACGAGCTTAGCTCTGCTGCCTGCGAGGGAGGTGCACACAAACACGGGGAGGGAGGGGGGGTAATTCTACAAAATCAACAATGGCTTAAGGGATGGCTGATTTGAGAATTGGAGAAATTGGGGGGCAGCATCCGGCAGCAGACACTCCCTCGCCGCTCGGGGTGTGCTGTCGTCACGGTAACGCCGAGGCGTCATCGACCCCGTCCAGGTCCACGGTAATCATCCAGTGTTGTGAGATTACACGATTTGTCGCGAGCTCGTGTTCGTTAGCAGCCATGACACTGCGTTTTGGTTTGGGTTTTTTTTGGGGGCGAACAGATGGGAAATGTGGGCGCTGACCCCTCCCCGGCGCGGCGAAGCACGGCACGGGGGGGGGGGGGGGGTCATGGAGGTCACGGTACGCATCGTACGCACAACTTTGCACACGTATGCTTAAAAAAAAGTGCACAGCACTCGTGATCGAGAAGTTGCTTCACGTCGCAGCTGTTCCCTCGCCACGTTCACCTTTTAGCGCCGCGGCGTCTCCGGATGTGCGGTTTCCTCGACGCCACCCCCCCCACCCCCCCCCTGCCGCCACGGCGACACAAAAAGCACGTGATTAACAGCCTCGCACCGAGGCTAATGTTGTGGTAAATGATCCCCCCGTGTGAAGGCACGCGGGCTGCACAGAATACAGAACCGCAAACAACCCCCACCCACCACCACCACCACCACCCTCCATCCTCCACCCTCCACCCCCCCCCACCAGAAGGCGCGCTGAATTACCTTGTCGCTAGGCAATTATTTGTCCTGTCCCGGCGTTAGAGTGATGTAAATTACTTTAAGTGCACTTTGCAGGGGCCGCCATCACGATAATGATGATTGCGGCGGTGGTGCGATGCACACAAATATTCAGCTATACCGTTCCTGAGAGGGTGGAGGGGGGCTCGAGAAAAAAAGCTGCGACTTGACGAGCGCGACGTCTTTCTTTGCATTCGTCCCCTCTGTCCCCGGATACGCCGCCGCCGCGGTTTCAGCACCATTTGCCCGTGAATGCGCGAACGCACGGCTCGCACTCAAAGCTGAATAAATGTTCACGCTTCTTCAAGTGCTTTTATTTATTTTGATTTATTTTATTTTCCCCCTGTCTGCCTGCAGTGACAGCTCTGTTCCAGCAGGTGTCACTCACGCTCACGGCCGCCGCTGCTGCTGCTGCTGCTGCCGGTGGCGACGGGAGGTAAATATCTCCCATCATGCTTAGGGCACGCGCCACAAACACGCCATTGGACGGCGTCTGTTAAACAGGTAGAAGGCGCAGAAACCTTCTCCCCCACACACACTTCCTCTTCCTGTGCCTTTGTGCGGTGAAACTGAGGGCCTCGTTGGTGGAAATGTGTGTGTGTCTGTGTGTGTGTGTGTGTGTGTGTGTAAAATAAGTGGTTACTCACACATTGTGCAGGACGCACCAGCCGCAGTGCGGGTCGCCGGAGCTCAGACACTCGCCGCAGGTCACGTACTGCTCGCACGACTCGATGGGAACCTGGGTCACCTGGGGCGGGAGGAGACAACAACGGGTTCAAGGGTTTGACAAGCATCACAAAACGCACAAAACTTACACAACAACATACGCCGTGAGCGTTCGGTTATGAAACGTTATTTCGCTTCTGACGTGGGAGACGTCAACCGCAGCCAGAGAAACGGCAGCTGGCTCCTCGGCCAATCAGAGGAGCTATTTTTGTCATCTGGGGCGGAGCCTGTGCAAACACACCTGTTCACAACATGTGCAAAAAAAAAAAAAAAAAAAAAAAAGGTGTCAGGAGAAAAGGTCATTATTAAGAGTGACGCGGCGATTTTCCACCGGCTCGTCTTAAGAGTTTTATGAGAAACTTCAATTTTTTCCTCGAGCTCACGCAAAGAGGAACTTTATTAAACGATCGTTCGCTAAATGAAGTTCAATAAAGTCGCTGATCGCCGTGAACGGGGAGAGGAAAAGTGGCGTTTCATGGCGAGAGAACGCGAGCGGCGCGCCGAGCAAACACACTCCACGCCCGGCGCTAATCCGCACGGACGGCGCTCATTTGAATGAAGAACAAACACCCCCGCGCTCGCACAATCCACGCTGAACTTACACAAATATACGGGGCGGAGGATTTACATTTGTGGACACAACTCAGCAGAGAGGAATCTGAACGCACACGCATGCACACACACACACACACACACACACACACACATACACACACACACACCCAAGCCTGCTGGTGTGAGTCAGCGCTGAGCCATTTCCTGCACAACGCACACTCATCCATCTGTCAGCGTCTATATGTACAGGTGTGTCTGTGTGTGTGTGTCTGTGTGTGTGTGTGTGTGTCTGCCGCTCTCGCACCTGCATCTCACTGCGTCGCACACACTGCTACACAAACACCATCACAGCAGATGAACAAAACAGAGGCTCAACATTTTTTTTTTTTCCCGTCTCTCAGTTTCCCGGCCGCGTTGTGCAACGACGGCAGACGGTGTGTGTTCCACCGCTCGGCACCGAACCCCGGGCTCGGATCAATACCGGATCAATGGCTCCCTGCAACAACGGTGTGTGTGTGTGTGTGTGTGTGTGTGTGTGTGGTGGTGGGTGTGTGTGTGTGTGTGTGTGTGTGTGTGTGGAGGGGGTGAATGAAGGGAGCAAATAACACCTTGTTTTTCAAACCCTGCAGAAATCCCAACGCACAACTGGGTGATATTAATTGCAGTTGGCTGTGGATGAGCAGTCAGCGTGGGGGGGTCGGTGTGTGTGTGTGTGTGTGTGTGTGTGTGTGGGGGGGTAACAGCTGGGTGTCCGTTAGCGACCCGTCTTTATTACAGCGGATGAAACAAAACAAAACAAAAAAAAACAGCTGACGGCAAAACGCGTAACATGTGCCTGCTGCTGCAAACCTGCAGACCCGTCAGCTGCTGTGAGCTGCATGTGCTCCGGCCTTTTACCCCCCAACACACACACACACACACACACACACACACTTACCCTCCACCCATAAAAACACACACACACACCCACCTGTCGGCCTGCTCCTGGAACCTGTGCAACTGAGAGACAGGCCCAGGGGACAAAGAGAGCCATTGACACATGGGACACACACACACACACACTGTGTGACGGACACTCCTGTTAGATTAACCCCGCCCCCCCACCACCACCATCACCTCAACAAACTGTGTGTGTAGCTGCAGGACAAACAGGTGGCATGCTGTAATGAGCTGCAGACGGGGGTCACATCAGCACCAGAAGATGCCCCCCCTTGAGGGGTCGAAGCAACTGTGTATGTAAAACTCCCTTGTTACCCCCCAAAAAAAAAGGCCTGTTGAAACTTTATAGTACAACTTTCACAGAGGCCCAGCTCCTTGAAAGGGTTACAGTGTGGAGACAGCTGTCAGTGGGGGGGGCAAGTCTGGGAGTGAGAGTGTGTGTGTGTGTGTGTGTGTGTGGGGGGGCTGTCCCTTATGGAGCGATGTCTAAAGACAGACTGACACAGCCTGCTGCTGTCAGCTGACTGGGGGGGGGGGGTAAATATGGAAGAAGGGGAGTGAGGTAAACACAAAAAGAGAGAAAGTGTGTGTCTGTGTGATGTTTAGATGTGGAGATGGGGGGTGTGTGTGTGTGTATGTGTGTGTGTGTGTGTGTGTTGGGGGGGCAGCAGCTGTTGCCCAGCACACGCTACAGTCACTCAACACAGCAGGGCTGCACAATGAAGCCTCTTCTCCTACTGTGCGTGCATGCATGTGTGTGTGTGTGTGTGTGTGTGTGTGTGTGTGTGTGTGTGTGTGTGTGTGTGTGTGTGTGTGTGCGCAGCAGCATAACGGATGTGCGCGTCGTTTGTTTTTCAGGGGAGACAAAAGACGCGCCGCACGTGATCCGACATCGCCTCCAACTTTCTGCTGGAGCCGCGCCGGCGACGCTAAGTGGATGCTAATAAAATTCAAGCTGAAGACGACCTCGGCGGTGTGTGTGTGTGTGTGTGTGTGTGTGTGTGTGTGTGTGTGTAACCGACTGACAACAGCAGCTTCCTCTCTTTCAAAGAGCCGGAGCTCCAGCCTCCTTCACCGCTGACGTGTCAGTTACTGAAACGTGAAAATGGGCCGGGAGAGGGAGGGGGCGTTTGGTTCGGGTACCAGGAGGAGGCTGAGCCGGGGGGACGAACGGCGCCCTGAGTCCCGACCGGGCAGAAACGGAAACGGCAGCGACGGGGGAGAAAAATCCCAGCGCTGACCGGGAACGCACGGGCGAGCAATTTTTCCAAGCCGTTGCCACGGCGACGGCTCTGACCTCAGGAACACCCCAACACCCCCGGCATCCAACAGCCCTACCCGTGCTCCCTCCAACCTTCAGCGCGGTAAACAGCTGGCACCTCTGGGACTCCCTGCCACCGACACCGCTGCCCCCACCACCCCCACCCACCACCACCACCACCCCCACCCCCACTCCATCCATTTTTAATGAGAATTAGCCCGGAGACCACGTCACTGGAATGAGCCTCATCGATCAGGAACACAATACCCATTCCAGCACAGAGCGGGGGGGTGGGGGGGTTCTGTGGGTACAAAGGCACAAAAGCCGAGCAAATACTTGCTGCTGAATGGGGGGGGTCCCAGACGAACAGAACAGCACCGGGTCGTCCGGGCCCCGTCTTCCCGACCCGGCCGCTCTTTAACTCCCTGATTTTTCCGAGGACAGATTCCGGCCTGTTGACATCCCGTGTCCTCTCACAGGAACAAAAACGCTGAAAACAAATCGACTCTGCCCTGAGAGCAGCCCCCCCCCCACTCCCAGCTCTGAGTTTAATTTGTTTTACAGGAACTCCCTCCCCAGGTTTTTTTTTTTTTTTTTTCTGCAGCGTGAGGTCACACGGGTTCAACCCAATCATCAATAACCCGTCGTAACGCCCGGGCCGCCCCCGGAGACGAGAGAGGTGAGCGGGTCCTGTGGAAGCGTGAGGATAATCGGACCCGGACGATTACGCCCGGCTTGATTAAGGACGGGAAGGGGGGGTGGGGGTGGGGGAGGGGGGGGTGTGGGATCCCTCAGAGGCCGCGGGCTGACGGAGCACAACAGCTGGGAGCTTTGATGGAGGCTTTAAAAAAAACCCACATTCCGGCTGCGAATGTGTAAAAGTAATTAATTACAGCCACATGTGCGTCTAACGGCTGCACATAAAGATCCTCCTCATCGTGAACATTAAAAAAAACTACAACCCTGACCCCCCTCGGGGATGTTCTTGTTGCCATCGGCTACGCATGAGGGGAACCACAGTCTCATTGTTGTGAGGTTTTGTGTTGTGTGTTTTTTGGTTTCTGAATAAATGGACTTCACACTCTTTTGTCGGATTTGGTCTGATCTCCAAGATTTGGGTCAACTGAAAGCAATCGAGACGCCGTACAGTACCGTGAGGCCGGTTTACAGTAAATTAAAGGGGGGTGGACTGGGGGGTGGGACTGGGGGGGTGGGACTGGGTGGGGGGTGTTGGGGGTGGTGGGTGCAAGGCAAACAGGATGACTGAATTTATCGTGGATTGTGCCGGACGTGTAACCATCACAGTCTGATCAGGCGTCTGTTTTTTAAATTCTTGCTCCAAACAGCATCGGTACCCCCCCCCCCTCGGTCCTGGGCGGGTCCGGTCCCTGGCAGCTCGTCAGAAGTAACAGACTGGTAGGAGACACACTGCCAGGCAGGAAGGAGGTGGGGGGGCGGGCGCAGTGGGGGGGCGGGGCAGGTCAGGCGTGCGGCTCCTGACCGCCGTTTGAACCCGGAGCCGAGCGACCGCGACACGTTAACTGTGACCCGGAGATGACGACAACGTACATAAAGGTGGAAATAATATAGTGGAGTGACATCACTGGTGATGGATGGTCATTATGGGGGGGGGTGTGTGTGTGTGTGGGGGTCCATGCATGCTGGAATCTTTTCCTGAGGGTTTTCTGCGTTTGGGTTGTGGACACGATTATCCCGGTTGGATAAAATGAATAAATATGCACTTTAGCCCCCCCCCCTCCACAAAAACTAAATAAAGCACTTCATTGGTCCTCTCTCTCTCCCAGAGGAAACCCCCCCCCCTCATGAACATGCATGTGAACACACACAGAGCGAACACACCTGCACCAACACAGCATTGAATTACAGTACAGTTGGCGCCGGGACCGATGTCCAACTGTATGGATTAGTGAGGAGGAGGAGGAGGAGGAGATTGGACTGTCTCCTAATCTGTGTGTGTGTGTGTGTGTGTATTTTTTTTTGGGGGGGCACCCAGAAATAATGGAGTGAGAGAATCGACCAGTGAGGAGGATGAAGAATCCGACCAGTCAATACGGCACAGGAGTGTATCAATTATGTATGGCTTCAATCCGCTCTTATTTTGGGCTCGGGGGGGGGGGCATAGGTTAGATCCAGTGTGTGTGTGTGTGTGTGTGTGTGTGTGTGTGTGTGTGTGTGTGTGCACGCTGCAGCCCTGGGTGCAGACAGCTTCAAAATCCTCACAACCAAAACACAAAGCGTGGTGAGTCTCTCTCTCTCTCTCTCTCTCTCTCTCTCTCCCGGTCTCGGTCCGATGACCTCACTTCCTCACCAGAACACCTGAACATCCTGAACCGGTCCCGGTCCGCAGCGAGCCCCGCCCAGAACCGTCTTGCTCTGAGGTAAAGATCTGAAGATGGATGCTGGCGATACGATCTGGATCTCTCCGGCTCGCCCCCACCACCACCACCACCACCTCCTCCTCCACCTCCTCCCCCCGGCCCTCTCCTCTTTTCTTTTCTCCCACTTATCTCCCCATCTCCTCCCTGACTCTCTTGTCCCCCCCACATTCTCCTGAACCCTCTGCTCGCTCTCCTCTCCCAGTCGAGGTGGCCTCTTTGCTCAGTAATTCAGTGAGGAGGCTAAAAGGAGGAAATTACATCCATGCTGCCTGGCCACTTTGAACCCAACCCCCCCAACGCCGCCAGCTCACTGACAAATGCTATAAAAAGGCCACACTTGTGTGTCTGTGCTCGCGATAAGCGTAACACACTCTGACGCAGCATGACGCAACGCAACGTTACTGCATCTGAAAAAAAAGAAAAAACGAGAATAAAGAGGAAACGCCACCCGCGGTGACATCACCCTCGCCGTGTTTGAAGCCTCGAGTCTGGCAACACGGTTGCGAACATGTCGTTAAACCAGACGTAACCATATTTGGACGACGGGGTGGAGCTGGGGCGATCGCATCACTTCCTGTCAATCACAGCATAGCCACGCCCCCCTGCTTCCTGGTCTGAGACATAAACTCAGTATGAATATGTTTACTGACGTCATAAATCCATTTCCTCACAGACTTCTATACAAACAGACCGATGGAGCCGCCCCCTGGTGGTCGTTCAGTAGAAGACGGGTTAACGGCCATTTTTTTTTTTTTTTTTTTTACGATGGGGACGCACACAGGTGAGACGACAACAACAACCTGTTACTCCACGCGACACCTGTCATCTCACAATTACAACGTCTCCTGTCTGAGTGTGTCACAACGAGACGTTCCCCTTGTGTGTCTCTTTGTTTGTGTGTCTGTCTGCGGCGTGCACCTCCGGCGGGGGGGCTGTCAGTGCAGCCAGTAATGAGGCGTACGCTTCAGTCAGCATGTGAGGAGTTAATAAGGAAGCAGCAGAGGCCATCACACATCAACAGGCAGGAGTGTGTGTGTGTGTGTGTCTGTTTGTGCGTCAGGCGGAGGGTGTGAAGGCTGAGGGAGCCTCCCTGGCACACTTAAGGCTGTCTGTCGACCGGCGGGGGTATTGATTTGGAGTGGGGGGGGGCAGACAGAAATGAATTCTGATCCACAGAGGGACTCCACAGTGCGTGTCTGTGTGTGTGTGTGTGTGTAACAGGATGTGTGCGCGCATGCATGCGTGCATGTTTGTTCTCTTTGTCTCGGCGTCTCTGCCGGTCAACATGATGTACATACAAATGAAGGGTTTGGTTACACCCCGCCGCGCCGTGTGCGTTTGTGTTTGTGCGTCTGGATGAATGTTAGTGTGTGTACATGAGAAAGAGGGGGGGGTCCAGGCTCAGGTGGTGGGGGACAGTTTATCTCAACCCAGACTGTGTGTGTGTGTGTGTTTGTGTGACAGGTACAGGTTCAGAGTCGTCACCTCCTCACGCCGCGAGGGGATCCCGTCCGAATCCACAACAAAGATGCCGCGGAGACAAAGGCGACTGGGCGTGTGGGGGGGTGATGATTCGATTTGTGCGAAGAGAAACTCCGCGGGGTGAGGAGGAGGAAGGAGGAGGAAGGAGAAAAAAAAAGAGAGAGAGAGAGAGGGAGCGCCTGGCTGTCTTTGTTTGGCAGAGGAGGAGAAAATCAACATAATGAGCCCAAACTGCCTTTGTGTGCGTCTTTCCTCCCGCTCGTCCCCTCGTCTGTCAGACAGCTGCAGCCGAATGGAGCGCTCCCCGCTCGGCGTGACGCCGCTCTCTGGTTCCACGCGTGAACTTTGAACTGGCGCCGAAACGTTCCAGGTTTATCCATCCAGAACCCCCCCCTCCCTCCCTCCCTCCCTCCCTGCGCGGCCTCTCCCGTCGCCTATCTGTTACCACCGCCAGATCCCTCTGGCTCCAAATATCCGATTTACAAGTCGGCTGGAGGGGCAATATTTCAACAGGCCGGTGTGTGTGTGTGTGGTGTGTGTGTGTGTGTGTGTGTGTGTGAGTGTGTGATGGCGGTGGCGAGGGAGGGGGGGGCACTCTGTTTAAATCACCGGCCTTATCTGGGCCCTGCGCTCCTTCTAATATTTTCCCTCAAATATTGCATTAGGAGATATGTTATCCATCCCTGCACGTCCGTCTTCATCCAGTGTTTGTCTGTCGGAGCGTGTGTGTGTCTGTGTGTGTGTGTGTGTGTGTGTGTGTGTGCGTGACAGCAGCAATATGCAGGATTATTTGCGATGCACAGCCATCCTGCAGATTCAGGCCCACGTGCAAGTTTCTGGACGCACACATGTCATGTAAACGGTACCGCTAAAGAGTTCTTCTGCCCAACAAAGGTCCAAAAATAGGATGTTTTAACACTGTGTACACACACACACACACACACAGACACACACAGACACACACTGTACAGTACTACATCCATCACTAGGTCTCGGGCTGACAGCTTTGTCAAAGTGAGCCGCAGGGGAGAGGAGAACGGCATTGTGGGATTGAGTCCTCCCATCGGACGCTGCACTGACAGGAGAGAAAAAAAGGGGGAGAGGAGAAGGAGGGGTGAGGGAGGGAGGGAGAGAGAGAGAGAGAGAGAGAGAGAGAGACACTGTTCTTCCATTGGGAAGAGGAAACGGGTTGAGCTGCCATGTGCAGCCCATCAGAACCAGAACCTCTCCTGCCGGCGCCTGTTTACTGAGACCGGCCTTGTGAAGGACACACAAAGAGCATGCTGCTGCCCTGGCAACACACACACATACACAGACACACACACACACACACACACACACACACACACACACACACACACACGGACACACACACACACACACACACACACACAAAAGACCTCCTGAGGCTCTGCTGAAGTGCAGCAAATGAAGCGAGGCCCCGGCTGGAACACACACCGCAACAAATGTGCTCGGTGACAAACGCACACAGACGCACTTCTTTGGGCAGCCCTTCAGGAGGGGGGGGGCAGCCGGCGGAGCGAAGTCAGCCCCGAAACCCCTGAATCGAGCGCGACCCCAAACGACTACGCTAGGCGATGGCACCTCAGCGCTAAGGAGGGAGGAAACTGACAGAAGCGCGCACAAAAAAAACAAGACAAAAAAAAAAAAAGACAGACAGCAAAAGTGCGATTCCTCCAATTACCGAGCCGACATTAGCGCTCCATTCACTTTCCTCTTCGCCTGGCTCCTGACAAACCCCGTCGTGATGCCTTCAGCCGGCGCCCCCGTTTCTCCCTGACACTCTCTAGGCTCTAATTAGGCTTGTAAATAATTATTGCAATTAAAGCCCACAATTAGGAGGAGTGAGGCGCCGCCATTAGTTTCACAATAAATGTCACGAGCGCTCGGCGTAGGCAACGGGGAGGAAACAGACAAACTGCCGCGCCATTACGGAGGCAGGCAGACGGACAGGGTGAAAGAGGCAGAAAAGAGAGAAGGTGAGGATGATGGGGGGGGGGGGGTGCTCTTAATTATAGAGCTGATTATTTTGGCGGGTTCGACGGCTTCTGGACCGCGGCTCCCGTTTCACGGCGAGCGCGCGCAAACAGCGACGCAACACGGCCGAGTCGAAGCTTGGCATATAAACACACCGGAGCTCGAACCGGAGATTAACAGCACCGTGTGGAGATAATGAGCAGCGTCATGAGGACACGATTATCTGCAAAAAAAAAAAAAAATACAAGCAAAAAAAACAACAACAAAAAAAGAAAACGCAGTAAAAGTATTTTTCTTTTCAGGGGCTGAGTTTCTGGGGGCAACAGACCGAGACGGAGGTGTCAGAGTGTCTGAGGATCAGGTATCCTTCCCTCATTATCTCATATTATGTCAGAGGCCCAGGGAGAGACTCCTGTGGTGGTGGTGGGGGTGGGGGGTCGGGGGTCGGGGGCAGGAAGATGGCCGTGAGCTTTAAGCCGGTATTAAGGGATGTGCAGACGAACACATGATCGTCGAGCCAGACACAAACAAACCCGCCGCGCGGTGGGGTGGGGTGGGGGGGTATCTTCTGGTTCGGGTCTGGAGATCCGTCCGTCCTGGACTCGACGGGGACGGGACCCGGAGCAGACGTGGAGCCGCGGGGGCCGCTTGTTTACACGACGGCCGCGTGGCCCGCTAACACCATGTGCAGCGCTGCAGTTACTGGGCGCTGACCTCTGACGCTGGACTTGGGGTTTGATTGGGGGGGGGGTTTCAGGGGGACCTGGGTGCACAGGCTTCCATTAATTAACAGCTTGGATGGGGGCTGACAGGACGTGTGCTGCTATCAAATAATGAGGTTAGGATTGGCCAGTGGTTCCAGGGCACAAAACCTGATTAACACTAATCCTAGCTTAAGTCAATTAACAATGCCCGTTCGGGGACTCATGCAAATGAGGCGCCTTTGTTAGGTAGGCGAGCGCGGGAGGGGGCGAACGCAGCTCAGCACTCAGACATGTAAAGCACTGCTAGAACACGGCTGAAAGGGGTTGGGGGGGGGGCACTCATATCAGTCATCGTGAGGAAGAAAGTCTCGACTAGCAGCGGTCAAGCAAACGGAAGCTATAAAAACATGAGGGCGTCGCTCACTGACCCCCCCCCAACACCTTTCGGTTTGATGAACCGACCCCTGAACTTCCCACAACCTCCGACCTCTGCGCTGAACCAAAACGTCAACATCCACACTTGTAAACCTTCCAACACGGAGGCAGGAAGTTGGGTGCAGGCAACGTTTCCTTTGAGCGAGTACCTCGAAATGGCAATGTCACGCTCAACCCGTACTGGTCACAATTATCGTGAGCGACCGGTCAGAAAAACAGCGTCCGGAGCCTTCCCCGAGGTCCACCCCTCAAAAAAATAATCTTCTCCGAGTCCCTGGTGACACACCTGCCACATTTGAGGCTGACGGGACAAGTGGTCGTCAAGAAAATTCAAATACTGGCAGACGGACAAGAGATTCGCCTTCTCGTACTTAGGTGGTAAGCTAAAACTGTGTTGTCAGAGTAGTTAATTTACTTCTAACTATGCTAGGACAAACAAACACACGCGTGTACGCGCTCACAGATCCAGATTAAGGGAGGCCTGACAAGTGGGACGGGAATGGAAGCGCTTTCTGCAGAATGAAAAGCTAAACTGCATCATCAATAACGGTGGACACGCGTATTGACGGGGGAATTTATCCTAATTTGTCCCGGTGTCAATATCAAGTGAAGCCGAAGCAGCGAAGAATCTCAGCCCATGTTTCCAACACCACCACCACCACCACCCGCTTTCCAACTGCAGAGGACCTGCAGCCGTGCGATTGATTTGCTGGCCCTCACCCCCCCTACGGGTGCCGACCTGACCGACCGCTGTCGCGCTCGCATCCCAGATAAAACATGACTGCCGATCTATCAAGGCCGGCGCCTGCTGTCTGACTGATAGGAGGCTGATGTAGGTCTGTTGTTGAGTTGAAAAAAAAACAAAACAAAAACAAGAAAGGTGCACGATGGGCTCCAATGATGGTCTTCTCACAGGCGACGGGTCACCCCTCTCACGTGGCGGAGGCTTGATGCCTGCCTGGTGCACTTTACCTCTTGTGTTGTCATATTAAACAAACCTCACTTGACCTCGGTTTGAGTTAGGAACGATTCATCTTTTTCTCGGCTCGTGTTCGCGCGGCGCGAAACCCAAGCACAGATACGACGGGTAATTAGGGAAGATCCGGGAAGCGCTGCGAGATCTCCTGCACTCCCCCGCGGGATGCTGAGAGGCGCTTCGCATCCAGAGCTAACAGAGGTGAATATTCAGCATTCTGCTGTTCTGAACCTCTGTTGTGAGAGGAAATAAAAGAGTTGAGAAGACTGTGGGAATCTACAGAGCTGCTAACTGAATCCAGCACACTTCACTGATTGCTCTTTCTTCCTGAAAGCTGCCTCTAGATTGTCCTTTGTAATGGCGGGGGGGTTTGTCGACCTTTTGGGACTCTTTGTTCGAGCGTCGCTGATGGACAGATTGGTGAGACGCGCCGGGATAAGGGTCAGCGGTTCAGGACCCTGGTCTTGTTCCCTCTGTGGCAGCTGGAAGCTAAACGGCACAGGGTCACTGGACGGAAAAAAGGCGACGCTCGCCGATGAGGCGCTAGTCGCCGGAAACATCGTTTGTTGCTCAACTATCAAAGGGTGGAGGAGGAATCTTTGTCACAGTGTTGACGTCGTTCGCGCCGCTGTGTCCTTTCTCTTGACCTGAACCTTTCCCTCTCTACTGGATTATTGTTCGCCTCCCATTAGATAAGGAAGCGAGCGTGTTTCCGGTAAGCTCCGAGATAGATGCTTACAATGAGAGTCAGGCTTTTAAAGGGGGGAGTCTGGAGTCTTTGAATGAGTGGCCTGGACGTGGGCCAGTCCAATCTCCTTGTTGTGGAGGTTGTAAACAGTAAACCCGGAGGGAAAAAAAAAGGCCAGTGGAGGCCAGGCGCGAGCTTTAACGCCCGCAGCGCCCGGCGGAAGGCCTGGCCGCGAGCCATCGTGGCCATTAACACGTGAAATCTGCGCGTCACGCACTCTGCAATCATGCATGACGACGGATTGGTAGCATGTCAGCTAATCTGAGCCCGGACGGGGTGCGAATGAATCCCATTTCCTCCCACCTCGATAAGCGCTGAACCCATTTCCTCCCAATCTAACTGCACCGGCCAAACAAAGGGGGTGAGGCTGAACGGAGGGAGGGGGGAGCCCCAAAAAAAAACCCCGAGGGGGGAGGAGGTTCGGTCGGGGGGGGGGCACTCGAGGGGAGACCAGGTTGAGCAAAGAAGAAGGTTTGAAGAAGGAAGAATCCATGCATGGATTTCAAATTTCACAGCTGAGCACCTGGAAGAAATTGCCAGATTTAAAAAAAGAAAGAGAACGAGAGATCTCTTTTTCTTTTCACGATAATCTGCGCACGTGGGGGGCCGGGCAAAGAGAGGAAGGACGCGAGGATCAGAGGTCGGGTCGCGGGGGGGGGGTGTAATGCTCGCTAAAGAGCCAGGAGTGTAGTGGAGAGTGACAGCAGCACATGGCTGGACGCCTCTGAAGGGGTTGGGGGCCGGCTCAGTGTCCCCGGTCCGTCATGCTAGCAGGAGCCTCACACTCATCCCCGTAAAGAGCTGGCAATTAGATGGCGGCTTCTTCACCGGGGGGCGCCGTCAAATCCGTCGAGGTCCATTATGTCGACGCGGGTCTGCGGCCGTAAAAACATCACAAAGCCGACAACACCTCTCTCTTCTTTTGTGGCCGTTTATAAACCCGGCATGATGAAACCGCTTTTATTTGTGCGTGTGTTGTTTTTTTATTCATCGAGGTGTTTTCAGGCAGAACTAAAGCCACGCCACAGGTATCACTTCAAAAAAAAACAACCCTCAGATGTTAAATCTTGATTGTTCGCCATGAATAATACATCAGAGCCCGGGCTCTGCGGCCTGGCTGCTGACCAAAGCTGGCGAGGAACGCCGGAACGGCACAATACACGCCGCAAAAAAAAACGGAATAAAAGGCCCCCCCCACCCCCCGCCAAAACCCCCTCCCCTCCCAGAAGACCCCGCTCGCTAACGGAGTCCCGGCCGTCGCCATTTATCCGAGCGTGCTGCGTTGTGTCGATAAACTGACAACAAAGAGAGGCGGGGGGGGGTTTGCGGGTCCAGGTTTGCGTGGACCAGGAGAACCAAGCGCCCCCCCCCCAAACAAAAAGGAGAAAGAGCGAGACCGGGTCGGCCGCACAGATCCAGGATGAATCTGGATCAGCTGGCACCGCCCCCCCCCACCTTCACCTGTTTGATTAGAGCCTCTGCTGTGAACCTGGGCTCATAGATAAAGCCCCCCCCCTCCCCATGTGCGTTAGCATGTGAAGCTGTGGCGTGTGCAGTGTAGTACACGCCTGCGTGCCTTTGTCAGCGCCGCGCAGGATGTAGGATTCAGTTTGAAACCCGCAGCTTTTGATGCAATATTAAACGCGGCGAGGTGTTTTGGGGCTGTAAGACATAGAGAGGAAGAGGAGGGGAGAAGAAGAAGAAGAAGAAGAGGACACGTCCAGGAGGCAGCTCGGCCAAATCTCCCGAAACGCCGATGACCTTTTTCTCTCGCCGCCGCCCAACCGAGCGCCGCAAAATCAGCGGATTTAGCCGGCTAAATATAGACGCCGACTCGTGCCACGTGAATCAAACGTGCGATCTGGCAGAAAAATCCACGCGATGGATCAGCGCCGGACGGGGCGAAGCCAGAAGAAAACCCGGAAAAACCGGAGATCGCGCAGCGACGGCGGCGTCGGAGGGTTTTTCCTCTTTTTCTTTTTTCTTCTCGGCAGAGGCGCCGCACAGCGGATGCACACGGACGTCTGAAGATAAATCTCGAGATGAAAACCTGCTGTTATGTATTTCGGGACTGTCAGTAATGATACAGCACCCTACAGGAAGGGGCGCACACACACACACACACACACACACACGCAGGCAGACGCACACACCGCTCCTGCAGAGTCAGTGAGCCAGGTCTTTTCATCAGTTCCAGTGCGCTGCCTCGTATTGGGCCAATCTCACCGCATCATTAATATGGTGGATGCTACTGTCATTACATCTGCAAAACAAAAAGCACAGTTTAACGGGACGGCACCGGGGGGGGGGGGGCTGGTGGAGCAGTGAAAGATAAGTTGGGGGGGGGGGGCGGTGGAGGAGGATCTATACATATGCAGGAGGTGTAATCTATACGGAGAGGAAGGGTGGATGAACGGCTGGCGGAGCATCCATCTGAATGCTGAATGGAAGACTGCTGCCTGTGTGTGTGTGTGTGTGTAATTATAGTGTGCGAGTGCACGTGTGCGATGTCGCTACCTATGCAAATGAAATGTGTGTGTGTGTGTGTGTGTGTGTGTGTGTGTGTCCCTGTGGGTGCCTGTCTTACATGTTCTGTATTTACAAAAGCCTTGGCCTCGCTAAGCAAATATTACAAATATTTAAATATTTAAATGTACCGCCCCCCCCACGTCTCTCTCTCTCTCTCTCTGTCTGTCTGTCACGTAGTCTCTCTCTCTCTCTCTCTCTCTCTCCCACTGTGCCGAACACACAGGGCCTCTTTGTTATTCCGAGTGGGAAACGAGAGCGGAGCCAAATCTGCCCCGGCCTCCGTTTGATATCATCCCTCCTTTGTTCTCGCCGTCCTCCCATCGCCACGCGCTCCATGCCGGCCTGATGGAGAGGGTGGGGGGGGCGTGGGTGGGGGGGGGGGGGTGGGGGCGAAGCTCAGACCCAGAGATGGATCTCGTGATGTCCGTCTAAACCCTCAGGCGTGGCCGGGGTGACGCTAAACGTTCCGACCGAAAACTGCAGCGTGATACACGTTACTGTACGTTACTGTACACACAAATCCCGCACACAACGTGTATTTTCTGTCGCTGGATTACAGTTTTGCGTTTCCAGCGTCTGTGATCCTGCAGCTCGTTTCTCCTCCCCGCACACGTCCGCAGCCGTCGGCCGCCGCCGCGCTCACACTTATTAAAGGAACGGCGCCGGCGCCGGTCCGGGCGGATTTGGAGAACACGGCAGATGAATCGCATTTTGCCTTTTTGATGAAAAAGAAAAGGCTGAGCTGAATCCCAATCAGCTGCACGTGCAACTACCGGCGCAACTCCGGCCGCATCCTCGAACACGCAGCAGCGTGTGTGTGTGTGTGAGTGTGTAAGCATGTGCGAGTCTGTGTGCGTCTGCTTCGATCCCCTCCAACCCCCGGAGAGCAAGACAAGAGCGGCGGGCGCGCTGAATGCTAATAACATTGGCTCCTCATCCAGCCGTGATGAGCTCCACATCAAACGCTCGTTTCATCCGCGGAGCGAGTGGGATTTTTTTTTGTAAGAACGGGAAACGAGACTCCGGACTTCGACGCCGACCGTCTGTGTGCGTCACGCCGTGGCGTCGTCGCGCTGCGGGATTCGTGCGCGCGCCGTGTTTTGGGGTTTTGAGGTGGAGATCTCCGGTGGCGACTGGACCGGCCGGAGATGAGGAGCGAGGACGGACCTCGCGCCTCCTCCACCTCCTCCACCTCCTCCTCTTCACACCTCTGTCCAACCCCCCTCCCCACCCCATCCTGTCCTCACGTCCCCTCCTCGTCCGCCTCTCCCCGCTCGGTATGTCAGCGGCGCTGACAGCCCGCCGGCGCCGCGTTCCCACCTGCCCCGGCGACGCGTCACTTGATTAGAAGTGCGAAAGCGCGACCTTGCACTCTCTTCCTCGCCGCCTCCTTGCCCTCCATCGCTCTTCCTCGCCAGCGAGCGCCCTTCATCTTCCTCTCTCTCTCTCTCTCTCTCTCGTTCCTTTCTGCCCTCATTGTTCTCCTTCATTATCAAACGCTGTCACAACGTCCCCTGCTGCGCCACCCGGGTTATTTATAGCTGACGGAGGGTGGCGGAGGCGACCGCACGCACACACACACACACACACACACACACACACACACGCCTCCCTGACATTTCAACGCGCGCACACGGAACGTGCGCGGCGGAGCGTTAAGCGTGACACCCACCTGTCTCTCGGACATGACGTAGAGGTAGTTGCGGTCCAGGGAGAAGGCCATGTCCCGCAGGACGGGGCCGCCGTCCTTGATGACCGGCACCGTCTCGTACTGGACGCCGCCGTGGGGGGGCCCGTCCACGCGGATCTGGAAAAGACGGGGACACACACACGGGGTCAGTTTGCGCTGCTATTTTTATCAGTACGACAACGGGAGGAATGATTGACAGACGGATCAAATCGTATTTGTTAAACAAACTCTGCGATGCGGCTGCGTTCACGCTGGGGGCGGTTGTTTGAGAAGCGAATAAAGAGATAATTACTTGACATGCAAACACTTGTAAGCGACGGCGATGTTTGCCACTCGTTGTGTTATTGTGCGTTAAGAGGTAAATGTCGGGGGTTACAACAACGGCCCAGTGTCGTCTGTGCAGCGTGAAATCTGAGCTCTGTTTTTCATTCCCTCCTCCTCCTCCTCCTGATGAATGATGCATGACTGCAGCAAGGCTTTGAACTGGGGGCAGGACCACCTCACTGTAAAAACACTGGACCCCCCCCCAAAAAAAAAAACAGACCCAAAGTGGGCCAAAGTTCTTTATTCACCAGATCCTGGTGTGTGTATCCAGGATGGTAAATCCAGGGCGGTGTGTGTGTGCGTGCGTGTGTGTGTGTGTGGGGGGGGCATCCTCCACCCATGAAGGCTGATGGGTCTATCATCTGACACCCCCCACACACACACACACACCCAAACATCCATCTATCTGTTGGGACAGTGACAGCATCAAAGAGCAGCCGGAGTGTGTGTAAAACATCAGAGAGGGGAAAGTCAAGGTCATGTGACTGTCAGAGGAAGATGGACTGGCTGGGGGGGGCGGGGGGCAAACGTGTGCACACACACACACACACACACACAGGAGTTTGTGTGTGTCATGGCCGAGTGAGAGAGACGTGATGTAAGTTCTTCGCCTTCAAAGTTCAGCCGAGCTCGCCGCGGCTGACCCGCGCCCGACCCCGGGCTAATCCAAACACGGGGGGGGGGGCATATGTGAAAACCATATGTCGGAGGAGGAGAGAGTCAGGAAGTGTGTGTGTGTGTGTGTGTGTGTGTGTGTGTGTGCAAACAGAAGGAGCGGTCCGTCATGTTGTGATGTGTGTGTCCCAGCAGGCCGCCACTGGGGATCCCAAGATAACCTGACCCCCCCCTTCACAAACACACGCCCCCACCCGCCCACAGTTCATCAGAATCAGATCACTATCATGCAGCCTCTCACTGCTGTCCTCTGAACTCACACACACACACACACACACACACACACACACACTCTGTCAGCTGACCTGCACGTTCAGTCAGGAGATGAACCACAGCTCTCTGCTGAGCTCGCACAGAGAAACAAAAAATAACACAAGCGACACGAGCGACGCCGCAGACAGACTCGCACCTCCGCCGACGTGCTCACACACACACACACACACACACACACACACACACACACACACACACGGCCGACAGCTTCTCACACCGAGAAGCTGCTTTTCCAAAGTGGCTGCAAAATCTGGCAAAGTGTGTTAGCACGCACAGAAGCAAACACACGCCCACGTGGTTGTGAGGAGGCGATGATACGTGTGTGTGTGTGTGTGTTGTTGCTCTGAATGCGAGGTCACCTCTGGGTGGGCGAACGAGACATTATTATAAAAAAAAAAAAAACAGAAGAGGGAGAAAGGAAATGGAGAAAGCAGTCGGCTCTGTATCTCGCTCACTCCCGGCCCGCGGTGCCGCCCGCCGGTCCGAAACGTCCATTTCCTGAGGAAGCTGCACCTTCGCTCTCACAGGTACTTAACACCCCACCCCCCCCCACCCCCGCGGCCCGGGTCACCCTGCATTATTTATCAGGCTGGACGAGGAGGCTGCTAACAGGTTGGATTAATGCCCTCCAGCCTCTCCAGCGAAATTAATGCCCCCCTCTTTATTTTTCAGACCTGCCCCCCCCCCCCCCAGCCTGATCTGACCCAGTCCTCAACCCGTCTCAACAACAGTGACCATTAGCCAACCTCTTTCCATCAGCGGCGTCGAGGAGCCACGACTGAGAAAAGTGGGTGTTGAAAAACGCTGTGCACGCCCCCCCCCCCCAGCCAGAGACAACACAAACCGTGTGTGTGTGTGTGTGTGTGTGTGTGTGTGTGTGTGTGTGTGTGTCTGGGGGGGGGGGGCAGTGTCATGAGTCCAAAACCCGCTGGCGCTCAGTCACACGACCATTTACAAACACGTCCAAACACACGGAGACACCGCGTGAAAGACGAGGGCAGAAACAAACGCACCCCGCCCACCCTCTAACCCCACCCCCCCGGGGCGACTGAGAGGGAGGACTTCTTCTTCTTCATCATCAGCTGGTCATAAATCCTGGAGCCCGTGGGTGGGGGCGGGGCGGCGGAGGCTCTATCACAATCGTTTTTTTGTCTCCACGTACAAACTTTATGTCACAGCACCCAGTCAGACGTAAGCGGGTGGTGGTGGGTGGTGGGGGGGGGTGTTGGCCAGCATGGGACGCCGTGGCAGCGGCATCAGAGGCCTCCCCTCGTGGCTACGAGGGCCCGTGCCAGCGGGACGCTTTTGATCAGACCATGTAAGCACCCTGCAAAACCGTTTGAAGGTTGACCAAACTCCAATTCTCACACACACACACACTCACACACACACACACACACACACGCACACACACACGCACACACACACTTTCCCTGTTCTCCCGCTCGCCGGTTTTGAACGCTGTGCCAGACGCCGGATCCCCGACCGCGCCAGTGAAAAGTGCTGAGTGAAGACAGGGAAGCGGCGTTTGCGTCGTGGCTGCTCGTGAGACACGAGAGAAAACAAAACAAAACTGCAGTTCTACGTTACGCAACACGTCGGACCAGAACCGGGAACCGGACTCAAAGTTGCGGTCGAACTAAAACCGCTGGGCGTTCAGGTCTAAAAAAGAAAACGTGCTAAAATAAACAGTCTTCGCCACGGGCACAGCTGCGAGCGTTTACCTGCCGGGTCGGGGCCTGAAACGGGACACGTGTGTGTACAGGCGGCGAAACGGACCACCGCCCCCGAGCGTGGGAACAGTGGCACCTCCGGCCGGGACGGCGGCTGGGACCTCCAGGCTCGGAGGGGGAACGGCGACGAGGCCGGAGTTGATCTCGCGGCATCTGCGCGAAACCGGTTCGCCGGCGACGGGTGTCGAAGCGCGAGGAGTCGCCTTTATCTGCCCGCGCACTGGATTAGATTCACGCCGTGCGGGGGGGGGGCTGAAAGAGGCACGGGTCAGAACCACGATAAACCTCGTCCAATCAAATCCAATTCATCAGCAGCACCTTGGGGGGTGCACACGACGGGTGACAGATTGATGACAGCGTTTTAAGAGCCAGTGAAGCTTGACAGGGGGCGGCCGTGATTTAAAGGGCTCTTCAGACGGGGGGGGGTTTGCAATGCAAGACCAACTTTTTACTGGTGCTGGGGGGCAGGAGAAAGTGTGTGTGTGTGTGTGTGTGTGTGTGTGTGTGGGGGGGTGCATGGGCCTGCCATGTATGAGTCAATGCGTGTGAAAGCCCGACACACGCATGTGAGCGTCGCACACGGCAGAGCAGAGGCACGAGTCAATCATGAGTCACAGACACACACACACACACACACACACACACACACACACACACACAGGTGCTCTCTGTTCAACAAGACACACACACACACACACTGATACAAATCGACAGCCGGCAGAACGCCGTGTACCGACGGGCCTCGCTATCTCCACCTGTTCCCGTCTCTGTCCTGGACGCCCCGGTCTTCAAATGCAGCAGACACTGCTGTTGTGTTTCTGTACGTCAGGCCGAGTGGGCGTGGCCTCCTCAGCTGCCAGTGTGCGCCTATGTCTCTCTCTCTCTCTCTCTCTCTCTCTCTCTCTCTCTCTCTCTCTCTCTCTCTCTCTCTCTCTCTGCCTCGATAATGCATCTAATCCATCACCGGTGTCAGTCAGTGGTGGGCAGCATGTAGAAATGTGTGTGTGTGTGTGTGTGTGTGTGTGTGTCGGGCCCAGCTCCCGTTGTACGATCCCCCCTGTAAGTCACTTTGTGTGTCACTTCCTCGGGACGGGACGGTGGAATTTGACGAGGAAAACCTGAAAAACGTGGAACATTGCGGATGGTTCCTGCTCATATATATATAAATGGCAGCGTTGTGTGGTGTTTTTTTTTGGGGGGGGGCAGGTGAAAGAGGCGCAGGTATCCGGAGCGACTCCCCTCACCTGTAATCCTCGGCCCGACCGGCTCGTGCGGCGGCGCGACCGTATATCTGCGAAAACGACCCGAGTCGATGCGAGGGGCAATTACTCCATATTTTTTGCCCGGGCCGCCGTAAAGCCTATTGATTTGCCTCCGCGCACAAAGCGGTTAACCTCCACCCCCCCTCCACCCCACCACCACCCCCCCACCCCGTACAACACCCTTCCTCATCATCTGCACCCAACAAATCACATGACAAGCATTCAAATGACTTCCCTTTCTGTTTCCGACCCGGCGCTCCGAGACTCGTTCAGCTCCGTTCCAGCTCCTGCAATACCCCCCCCCCCACACACACACACAGACACACACAGACACACACCTCCCCAGTCACACATAACTCACCAGCCTAAACATGATTAGATCAGCACTCCCCCAGTCCACACAGAAACCAGAGACCGCGGCGCACATTAGGGGCCTGTGGTGGGATGAGATCAGGCCTCAGCTGTAATCACCCCCCCCCCTAAAAAAAAAAACCTCATATGTGAGACCTATATTTAGCTCGCCGAGCGGGGGCCAGCGCCGGGCGATGGACTCGGGCCGAGGAGGTTCTGGGCCCGGGGGGGATGCGGTGAGAGGGATTTTCTGCTTCGCCCTCAAAAATGAGGGCCCACCGCCGCGGTTCCGACGAATCCGGCGCGAGAACATGGAGAGGGAACGTTTTCCTTTCGTTAGCCGACCCGCAGGAAAACCGAGGAGGGAAGGAGTCGACGGAGGCGCCGCGGCGTTCGCACTTCATCCGCCGTGATGACAACCGGTTGTATTTAACGACGCACAAAAGCCTCGCTACTATTAATGGTAGCGTTACGGTGCAGAAGAAGAAAGGCGAGTAAATAGGCGAGGGACGACGCGAGCGCAGTTAGACAAAAGTTGTTAACGCCGATGTCAAACAGTGAGGAACCGGAGGAAGAAAGGCGGCGGTGGCGCCACCTCACCGCGCGTTCTCCCTCGGCGGCGCGCTTCAAAGTAGATCACAGAGATATGTGGATCAGAGAGGGTTCAGGTGGGGGGCAAATTAGCTGAAACTGTTTCAATCGCTCCCGCCGGCGCCGGGAGATTTAAATGTGGGGCGAGATTGGCAGGTGGAGGAGAAATTAGAGCCGCCGGCAAATGAGGAAAAGGTAAAAGCGCTTAGAATCAAGCGCACCCTTTACACCTGTAACCTGCGCTGCGGGCGACACTGCCGGCGTGCGCTCGGCGTAGGCGAGCGAGCACGCTTGCCGGCGAACGCGAGGCTTACCCGTCGTGGCCGCGGTCACGTGACCGGAGCTGCTCGAACGGCCAATCACGTGGCGGCAGTGAGGAGACGGGTCAGAATGGAGCCAAAGGGGAAAAAAAAAATCCAGTGAGCAACATTTCTGAGGGTGAGAGAGGTCAGAGGTCAGAGGCAGCTCAGCAGCAGAACCACATCTGGATCTGGGAACAGAACTCATCACCAGCACGAATCCATGTCCAGTCAGAATAACGACGTTCCCAACTGGACATTTTGTCCGTGATGCTAAAAACCTCAGGTTAGCGGGTAAGAAGCCGGTGGGTCCAGCGAGGAAGCGTGACATCACGCCGCCACAGTAAAACTCTGTCCCGTACCGCGTGTATCTCCACGGCGACGGGGGTCTCAACCTTTCACCCCCCTTACTACAAGTTCCCAGCAGCCCCTGGGGTAATTAGAGCTCCTCCTGCACGGCGCCCACAAAGAGGCCGGGAAAAGACGGGAACACAACCAGAACCTTTGACCTCAGCCGGGCCAACACAAGAAAAGAAGGGGGGGGGGACAGGGGTTATCCAATCAGAGGAGACAGTGATGCTACTGATGAGTTGGGTGGGGTGGGGGGGTGTTGGACTGTCTGACCCCATTGAACGTGCTACAGAAGAAAAGCAGGCCAGTGCTGGACAAGGGTTGCCATGGTAACCTCCCTCTCCCCACGGGTACAGGATCAGCAGGGAATCAACGGAAAGTGTGTGTCCGTGTGTGTGTGTGTGTGTTTGGAGTTACAGTATGTATATACTCTTATGTCATCACTATTGTTTGGACAAACGTGCGGCTCCTCCTCCCTCCCCGGTAACTCGGACTCTCCGGGAAAAAAAAAAAAAAAATCGACGGCATTCCAGCACAAACACCCTCCCAGACTGAAAACAGGATACATGGGGGGGCGACTCCGGTTAAACCTGATTTATCTGCGCAGGTTAACAGCCCCCGGTGCAGTCACAACGCCAGCGGTGCGTTTGTTTTGTTTCCTGAGCCGGAAAACAAAGCGATTTCTTCACATTTTCCACTTCTGGAAATTGGGAAATGATTCCCGATTTTGTCCCGAAAATATTTATCCGCCAGTCGGCAAACAGTTTCGCCAGACACACGACAGAATGTTTCAGGAGTTTGGCCTCGACAAAACGTGTGTGTGTGCGTGTGTGGCTCATTTATTCAGCCAATGAGATCGATGCACTTAACGTGCGCGACAAGCAAATTGCTAATTGAGTTTGTTAAAAAAAAAAAAAAAAGCATCATAAACCCACACGCTCGCGCCGCGTCCGAGCAAAAACGCGCCGTCCGCAGATAAGACGCGCTTAACGGCTCTCGGGCGTATTCGCTCCACGCGCGAGCGGCTCGATTCATTAGAGCGCTAATTAGAGAACGCCGCCAGGAATGACGTACGGGCGCAACGTTCCCCACGCGCATTTATCACGGCGACACCCGAACGCAACGCGAGCGCACACGTAAAAAAAAATGTCTTCCCCCGGAGGCCGTCAGGGGAGCGGAGGCTCGTCAGCGAAGACGTGCGTTGGCGACGGAAGATCCCCCCCTGCCCGCCCGCCCGCCCGCCAAATGCCGCCCCCCCCCCGCTCATCACCTCATAACTCATACAGGAGCTGTGTGGCGGCGGGAAGGGAAAATGCTGTGTATGCAGAACGCTCGGGTCAGAGCGAGGAAGAAGGAGCGAGCGAGAAGCGGTGGGAAGAAGTGTGTGTGTGTGTGTGTGTGTGTTTACATTGTGCGTTGTTGTCGTGTTTTTTTTTTTTTTTTTTTTTTTGCAGTCTATGAATCTCCGCTAAAGCTCTTTAAAATTACCCACCAATCCTGCGTCAGGATTTAATGCCCCGCTCCCCTCCAGGAAGAACGGAGCAGCCAGTTAAAGTATGCTAATTCAGAGGCACTAAATACACAGCTTTAAATGTCAACCTTCAATTATTACACACACACACACACACACGCGCGCGCCCGGGGACCGACGCACAATCATAAACACACACATTCACAAATCAGGCCCCTGCAAGGACGCAAGGAATGTGGGTTTATAGATCACGACCACTTTATGAAATCAATCGCCGAATGAGCGAAGGACGCAGCTTTTAGCCGTTTTGAAGGGAGGAAGGAGAGAAGGAGAGAGAGAGAGAGAGAGAGAGAGAGAGAGAGGGAGGAAGGAGAGAGGGAGGAAGGAGGGAGAGACGGAGCCGAGCAGAAAAGCAATCAGCCTGCAAACAGCCTGCAAGACGGCCGACGCTCCTCCCCAGCCAGCCCAGGGTGACAGCGCCATTAATTCTATTAGCCCTGTTAGCATTCCCTCCCCGTCGCCTCGCCGGGTCAATACGCACCTCCATCACGCCGCAGAGCCCCACCCCCACCACCCACCCCTCCCTGTGTACTGGGGGGGGGGTCAGGTAAACAGGAGACCGGACCGTGACGACAACACCGGTTCTGTCGGGCCATCTCTGCAACACGATGCCAACACTGACGCACACAGCGGCACCTCAAGGGCAGCCATGTTTAAGAGCCCCCACCCCCACCCCACCCCACCTCCACCTCCACCTCCACACTCGGGTCACGATTGGGAAACTTCAGGTCTCAGCGTTTTCAGAAAGCTAAATGATTAAATGACAAATGGTCCTCGTACAAATTCAACTTTGAAGCAGTAAAACCACAGACCATTAAGAATAAAGTGGACGTAGCTTCCTGGTGTGAAAAATTCAGCCAATGAGGAAGAGTCTATAACCCGCCTTCTGCAGAACGACCACCAGGGGGCGACTCTACTGATGGATTAATGGATTAATGACGTCAGTAAACGTTTTCATACTGAGTTTATGTCTCAACACCATGTTGGACATTATGATCCATTTAGAGGAGAAAGGACCAGGAAGCAGGGGAGGTTTGGGGGCGTGGCTACGCTGTGATTGACAGGTAGCACATATCAGTCACGTATCGTTCTCAGCGGTCAGATCCGCCTCTCTCAAAAAAAAAAAAAAAAAAACGACGGGTGATGTCACGGTGGATAAAACACACTCATACGAGTTCATGCAGGAAGTCGAGTTCAACTCTTTCAGCGTATACATGGAGGAGAAACGCTCCCGAGGGAAACGTGTGTGTGGGGGGGTAATTGAACGCACCATTGTTTGAACAGGAAAAGGAGCGGGCACTTAAACTCACCGCGGCTCCGCTTTTTGTTTTCAACTCCAACAATCAGGAGACGCCGTCGCTGCTGGAGCGCTACTGTGAAAACACAACCTCTCGTCATGTAAAAACACAGACATGAGTGACCCCCCCCCCCCACACACACACACACACACACACCCTGTCCGCCCCCCCCGCCCCCCCACCCCCACGGCTCAGTTTGCCAGCAGACACCAGTGGACCGAGTATGTAGGACAGCGCCATTAGGACATTAGTGCCGGTCAGCAGCCAGCAAAGTGTGTGCAGAAGAAATTGGGGGGAGAAAGACGCAATCTAATGCTGCAGTAAATATTGTAATGGTCTCAAAGGGCCCCCCCCTACACACACACACACACACAGACACACACACACATGCATGCACGCCCACCTTGGGGTGTATTAGCATGTGAATGTGGGCGTGACTGTGGTAAACAGTCGCCTCTTTTTACGCAGCGAGGCGCATGAACGCAAAGAATCAAACCAACAACTTGCACGCACATACGCACACAAACACACACACACTCTGTGCTCCAGCCTTGAGCCACAGTCCAAGTATAAAGGGGACGTGACAGCTCCTCCTTTCCCTCGCTCTCCTCCGCCGTCTTCCTCCTGCTGACTGATTCCCGCCTGCATTACCTGAGGGATCAGACATTTCCTCCGCACAAATCCACTTTTGTGAGGTAACGTCTGGCGTTAGCGGCGGGGGCCGCGGAGGGTTTTGTTACACGATAAAAAAATATATAATAAAAAAAGAAAAAGAAAAAAAAATCTGCCGAAAAGCGTCGGAGATTACCGTGAAATCTGCAAAGGAGGCGCCGACACATTCAACAATCCCATCTCAGAGCTCGCCGTGATTCGCGGTGTGATCTGAACGTGGGCGGTTCTGGCAGATCAGGTACAGTGTGTTTAATGAGCCGAGGGAACCCGGGTTGGGGGGGGGTTCTGGACGACCCACGTCAAACAGAACCGCCCCCCCGCTTCGCGAGCTGACCACAGACTCCGGCCAGACGGCTCCGATGTTTGGGTTCCTCACGTCCAGATTCCACCCATAACTCTCTGGCTCCCTGTTAGCCCACGACTGGGCTTTCTGTCTCTTTGTGGAAAAACATGCCCCCCCCCGCCCCAGGCCATGCCCCCCCCCACTCCATGTTCTCCTTACTGTAAAAACCACATAAATGTTTGGGTCGACAAAAAAAAAAAACCTAGCGGCTTGTTTTTCCATCTTTGAATGCAAAGAGTGGGGAGTGTGTGTGTGTGTGGGGGGGCTCGTGGGAAGGATTCATAGCGAAATGATATAGTGTGTCTACACCCCCCCCGACCCGACCCCCGCTGCTTACACTCTCTTTGTTCCCCGACAACAAGAGGCTAAATAACTGTGTCCATATGTGGGAAGTTACTACAAGGAGAAAGGAGGACGGGGTGGGGGTGGGGGTGGTGTTTGGTTAGCTAACGTTTTTTTGGACCAGAACCAGGGAGGTGTTTTCTCCACCCCCCCCCCCCAGCATGTTCCACTTAACATGGAGTGTGTGAGAGAGAGAGGAAACTGCAGATGGTTCACTCATCACACACTCATACAACGTACGGGCCAGAATAAACTGTGCTGGGATCAGTTTCAGTTGGGCAGGGGGGTGGGGGGCGAGGGGTGGTGGTGGTGGTGGTGCTGGGGGGTGGAGGTCCATATAGTCCCCTCAGGTTTAGAGTTCACTATGTAAACAGTTCCTGTCTGTGAGGATTATGTGGGTCTGTAGAGTCCAGGGTGTTAATGCGGTCATGTGTTCTTTCACTCAGGTGTAAAGCCATTGTTGGGGGGAGCTGGGGGGGCGTCAAGGTCAAAGGTCACCAAATCCCTTCATAAGATATCTCATGAGAGAAGGGAGCAGAGCATGCTGGGGAGTTGGGGGGGGGGACGTCAAGTGGGCAGTCACAGTATCATGAACTGTTTGTTTCCTGCCGGATGAAGTTAATCCCTCAGATTGAGCCAAACAGTGCGTCTTTAACCAGATTACCTCGCAGTAATCGGCCGGGCATCGTCCGCGGACGATCCGATTGGACGTCCGAGCCCGCGAGAGTTTCTGTAACATCAGGCGGCCGCTGCGACTCCACATGAAGACGACGGTCTAATCTGCGGGACGTACACAGGCCCCAGACATCAGCTAAACCCGGATCACCTGCTGTAATCCTCCTGGGTGCAGCACCATGGGGGGGTAATCTCAGTTCATCACAAAGACGACGAGTGTGTGTCTGTGTGTGTTTGTGTAAACGTTCATACATGCATAAAGGGTTTTCGGTCTCTGGGGTGTCTGCGCTGCACACATGCGTGAGGCCAGACAGGGAGTACAGTCTCCTGAGGGCAATGACGGAGAGACCGCCCCCCCAGCTCACATAAACACACACAGACACACACACACACACACACACACACCTCATCCGTCTGCCTCACACTTTCCATTTCTTTATTCTCCGGTTCTCTCGGGTCACGCCGGCCGATCGGCGCATGACTATAAATGGTGCCGGTCGAGTGTGTGCACCCGCACGTGTCGGCACTCGTAAGGGTGCACACACCGAACGGGCGCACCAGAGGGTAAGTGTGTGTGTGTGTGTGTGTGTGTGTGTGTGTGTGTGTGTGTGTGTGTGGCGGTCACACATCAGCGGCTGCGTGAAGCCTCCCCGTCTTCCTGCTTCCTGCCACAGACGCGTCCAAAGGGGAGGTAATTCAATAACAATAATCCCCAATGAATGCCCAATAAGGGGGGGCCGCACACACACACACACACACACACACACACACACACACACACACACACACCCCGCGCCCCCGCCCTCTCCGAACCATCCGTCCGTCTCTGATCGGGGGAGAGGGGCCGCGGGATGGCAAACCAGGGTGGTGGTGGTGGGGGTCTGGGGAACGGGCCCAGCTGACGTGCCGCCTGTGGCCAGTGCAGACGGACAGACAGACAGACAGACAGACAGACAGGGATCCTGCCCCCCCCACCCCCCCGTCGACCCCCGGCCCACCTCACCCCGGCCCGCTCCCCCACAGAGTGCAGCTGCCTCCCATAGTCGCCCGCATGACTGAGCGGCTATGACCGCGAGCTTGGCCTGCAACCCACCCGCACACACACACACACACACACACACACACGCACACACACACACACACACACACACACACACACACACACACACACACACACACACGCACACACACACACACACACACACAGCTGACACCAACACATAGAGAGCAGAGCGTCTCAACGGGGGGGGGGGTCACCCATCGATCAGGATTTGGTTGATCGATCACCTGTCCCTTCGTGCGGCGTGATGGCAGATTGACCTCTGGAATCCATAACATTATTATTTATGACATTAATGTTCCACGCGTTCATGACCCCACACACACACACACACACACACACACACACACACACACACACACACACACACACACACACACTCCCCACCCCCTCCCCTTAACCTGAGGTGAAGATGAACTCTGGAGACGGATCACATTTGGAGCTTAATTGGAATCACAATGTTATAAGGTCACATATGTTATTAGGGTCAAACAATGGATGTGTGTGTGTGTCTGTGTGTGTGTGTGTGTGTGTGTGTGTGTGTGTGTGTGTGTGTGTGTGTCTGTGTGTGTGTGTCTGTGACTTCATTAGGAGCTCATCTCGGGTTTATACGTGCTTTAAGGGAATCGGAGCCGCGCCGCGTTGCTTCGCCCCGTCTCTCGGCGTCCGGGCGACGTTACACAACCGCGACAACACAAACAGCGTGCCCAGACGCACAATAACACAATTTGGCAGACTGCGACTAAGGCAAAGGAATGCACTTAATTAAAACACGGGAGTTTTCTCATCTGTGTTACGCCTTCGATTGTTGAGAGGCAGCACATTCGTTGTGTGTCTGTCTGTGTGTGTCTGTGTGTGTTACACAAGCTCTGTTTATGACACGACTTTCGCAGATTAAACGTCAGTCGACTCTCAGGAGTCGTTTGTTAACGTACGTCTACCCCCCGCCTGTCATAAATCAAACAAGTCGTGTGCGATTTGTGTGTGTGTGTGTGTCTGTACAGTATGTGTGTGTGTTTTTTGCATGTATGTACATGTGTGTCATTGAGGTAGGGCCTGTTGACAGCCCATGCTGCAAAAAAACCAAGCGCTCCCAAAAACAGACCTCGCCATCGTGTAACGAGTGCCGCTACACAACACACACACACACACACACACACAGACTCACACTAACAGAAAACAGCTGACTTCACATAAAAAATAAAAACCAAAACACAGTTTTTGTTTGGACTTAAAAGCTCATAAACGGTTCTGGCCAGCGCCGGCCCGGAGAGATCCGGACCAGCGGGGAGATTGGTCGCAGCTGGCATACTTGCTCGCTGAGGACACTTCCTCTCTCTCTCTCTCTCTCTCTCTCTCTCTCTCTCGCACGACCTCGTGCCAGGAGAGTAAATATGGAGAACGGGCTGTTTTCGAGTCAGACGGCGAGCGCCGACCCGCGTCGGACGACGGGGCGGAGCCGAGCGGAGCGCGAACCGCGGGGCGGGAGGAAAAACTGCGCACACACAGGACGGTGAAGTATTTTTAGCGAGCGTCGTGTGCAGTTTGGAAAACGCACTGTCGGTAGACGAGCTCGCCGTAGAGTGAAAGCGCGGTCGCGCCGGGACTCCCGTCGACTCCTCGCCCGCGAGCGAGCGCTTGCGCCCGGAGCGGGAGAACGAGGATTTTTTTTCCCCAAAGCGGTCGCCCGTCTCGCCGGCGAGCTAATGAGCTAGTTAAGGTGGCACTCGCCCTCTGGCGGGCCCCGGGGCCGCAGTCCTGCCACAGGCCGTTACCTGGACATTAAGCTCAAGTCAGCACTTCCTGTCGCGCCTTGTACGCCCCCGCAAATATAACATGCATTACATTAAAAGCCTAAGTGGATCAGGTTGGGGGAAAAAGTGCGCGAGCAAAGGAGACGGCGTCTTTAGTCGTTTTTAATCTTCTTTCCATCGACAGGAGCCGTAATGAGCAGAGAGCTTTTCTGGCCGCGTTCCATTCAGGTGTTGACCGCGGCTTGTTAGCCGCTCGGCCGGTTAGCTCGACCCCGGCTAATTTATGCTCGAACCCGTCCAGGAGGGATCGGATTTTTCCGAAATTGGATCGCGGCGAGTTCACCGAAGAGCGGACGAAGGACGAAGTCTGAAGGTGGTCGGGTAAAAGTTTTGTCGAATCAAGCGGCACGCCTGCAGACACGCGGCGTGAATTAGCTCGGCTTGGTTCGGAATTTTTAACTAAACGGACAGCGGCCCGTGAACCCGCCGCACGGACGTGAAACGCCACGTGCGACGCTAAATCCTGAATGCGACGCCGCCCTCGCGCCGAGCCTCACGTTTATTTTATTCTGCCGATGTTTGGGTCCGCGGCACAAACCCGCAGGGAGGGGTCGGCCGGGCCTCGTGGGTGGTCTCCAGAGTCCGCTTCAGAACGCTTCTACTCGCGCCGGCTGGAAAAAAATAGAAACCCCTCCTAACACCTCCAAACCCGAACGGACACTTCATGCGGTTCCGAGGGAGATCCCTCCCGCGCTCACGCCTCCGCGTCTCCGGGGCAGAACCGAGCAAATAAACCCGTCGCCGGTTTTTAAACAAAGCCCCGAGCGCCTCTGGATTTAAACACACTCTGGCTCCGGCTTCCCCGCCGGGTCCCAACGCACCTCTGGGCTCCGGCGTACGGAGCCGGGCCGCTGCCCATATGGTCCCCCACTGGATTAGGCTAAGAAGCCCGGGCCCGCATAATGGCGAGGCCCGGGGAACCATTAAAAACCCATTAATTGTGAAGTTGGAACCTCCTCGCGGCAATGATATGCTAATATTTCTTAGACGGGCCGGAGAATGAGAAGGAGCCAGACGCCGGAGAAGAAGAGGAGAAATAAACTGAGCGAGGGGAGGGGGGGGGTTGGAAAAGATCTGCAGACCGTTCCAGGTCGCTGTAACTCCCCAACATCCAGTTGTCTGCCAGACAAACGCACACAGCACAGGGCGGAGGGGGTGTGGAGGTGGTGGTGGAGGGGGCGGGACTCGGGAATAAAGAGGAACTGCAGGAGACAAAGAGGTCAGTGTTGTGGAAAACATGAAGTCTGACATTAAAGTGATGAACTTTACTCGCTTTAGCGCCAGAAACGCACGGCCGAGAGACGACCCCCCACCAAACGCCGAGGGGAGAGAAAACTGAGGGGGCGGGACAGATGTGGCGAGGAACAGGAAGTTGCTGAAAACTTCAGGAAACTTCTCCAAAAACTTCCACAGTGAAGGTTAGCTGGCTCAGCTGAGAGGTTTAAACACACTTTCTTGACATAAATAAACACAAACTCCTGCTACTTTCGCCGGAACAATGTTGCCGTGCCGGGACGTCCCGCAAAATCCCGCGTGTACGTTCATCTTTATCCCGTCGTGATAAAACCACGGGACGGCGTTAGTTTGTTTTGGTGGCGGGGGACGCTGCGGCGCTCATCTCTTTAGAGCGGGACGTTTTGCGAGGCTAAACCCCCGCCAAGCAGATTAACCAGGGCCAGTCTGGGTGGAGGTGGGGGGTGGAGGGGGGCAGATATGGGACGCTTCGCCCAAGTAGGATTTGGGTTTTTCACTGGCGGCGACTCCCGGTGTACATTTCAACGCCAGGGCCGCAGCTGATGCGGTCCCTGGCTCTGTGTCGGACTTTGTGCTAATCTGAGGCGCCGCTGCAGCGGGAAGCTTCTTCCAGTCTGTTTCCAGCTGATCAGAGAGGCTGTTTACATCCAACACACACACACACACACACACACACACACACACACACCCGTCACCCCATCACCGCCGCCGCCGCCGCCACCCGGCTTCCTTCAAAGCGAGGCGCAGGCCTGCTTGTTATTCATGAAAAGCCACTGTGTTGTGTTGGACGTGTAGCGTACATGTCACATGACGACGGAGGAAATCGACGCTTCAGCGTCAATAACCGCCGCCGCCGCAAAAAAAAAAAAGGGGGGGGGCGGTCCGGCCGAGTCCTTTCCTTACATCTGGGATGCTGATGAAGGGGAAGAAAAAGAGAACGGACTCGTCTCGCCGCCGCCGCCGCCGCCGCCATCCCCCCGGGAGCCAGGTGCCTCTTTTCACTAACGCAGGTTAATGAGCTCGACGGGGCCCCCGCAGGAGATGAGCACCAGATCCCCTCTCATCCCTTCATCCCTCCATTTGTGCCAGAGACGAGGAGGAGGAGGAGGAGACGCCGAAAAGGACGAGAAAGGAGGCGAGAGGCTGCCAGGCAGCGACTTACGGCCTGGAATGAGACTCACCGCGAGGGAAGCGCCAGCCAGCCCCGATCCGATTCTGTACGACAACAAAACCACAAGTAGGAAAGTCGACGCTTTACATATTTAAAAGAAAAAAGAGGCTGAAATGAGGAACAGACTCGGTGAGAGGAAGAAGACGAAGGATGTAATGACGACGGAGGAAGAGAGAGCAAGCGTAACCGGTCCAAACCGCACGAGCCGGTTTCCACGTTTTTACACTTTTCCGGTGCTTTATTTGAAGTACTGATCCGCATAAGAGGATATATATTTGTGGTTTTGTGGAGCGGTGTAGTTTTACATCTCTCGCTCTCTCTCACGCTTCCCTCCGGAGCGACGCCAGCCAATCAGAATCAGGAGGGGAGGGGGGGGGCGTGGCTACAGGACTGGACCTTCACGGAGCGTTTGTTTTACGAAGAGGAGGAGGAGGAGGAGGAGGAGGAGGGAATGTGGGGAAGCAGAGGTGAGAGGGGATGAAGCAGGAAGGGGGGGTGGGGGGGGGGGGGTGACCAGGTCTGGACCCAGGAGCATAATGGGGGGGGGCAGATCCACATTCCAGGCCTGATCCCGCCTAAACCCGCTCTGTTACCGGAGAGCTGATATGGAAATCGGAGGCCAGATGGGGGCTTCCACCGGCCTTACGAGGGATTGCGGCTTGGCCTGGATGGATCCCGGGTGAAAAGCCGAGGAGGATGAGGAACACAGACGGGAAAAGGGCAGCGGCGGGAAAAAAAAAAAAAAAAAAAACGACGACGATCCGAACAGACACAAACGTGCCGAAAAGCCGCCGCTAAGAAAAGAAATGAAACAGCCTTTCTGCTGAGTTTCTCGTTTTCCCTCCTCTGATGTTCTTCAAATGATCTCTTGTCTTTGAAATGGGGGGGTGGGGGGGTGGTAGGGATTCATCAGGGCCCCGACAACTCGTCGCACAATAGCAAACTTAACAATAGGACCCGGCAATTCATCCCGCTCCCATTGTTTCGGACCGGCTCCCTGAGGTCCGGGATTTCTCTCCGCCGCCTGAAAGAATGAGTTGGGCCCGGAGAAAGAACTCGGCGCACAAAAGGGAATGTTTACCATCCATCACCAAAATCCACGTCCCATCTTCGGCTACTGTTTTCCGGCTAGAGAGATGTTCAGGCAGGAGGGGGATGACGACCCGCCGGGAAACCGGATCGGCCGCGCTGATCCGATCGTCTGCGCTGTGTTCAGCTGCGTCTTATTTAAAGGGGACAGCGCAGAGGAACCCAAACACCGCCCGATCGCCTTTCAGCGCGGGGCAGCGTGGAGCTGACGCAGCCACCCGATCACCCCCCCCCCCACCCACCCACCCACCCACACACACACACACACACACAAACAGCACCACCCCCCACCCACCCACGACCTCCCCGGCCCGGCTCACCTGCACCCACAAGCTTATTAGGGTGAAAACTCATGACACAAGTGTTTCTCGTTTCCTAATCAGTCAGAAGATAACCCCCCCCACCACCCCTACACCACCCTTACACCACCCGCCCGCCGCCGCCGCCCCCCCCCTCCTCCAGCATGCGCACATGTGATGAAACCCTCGTGAAATAGCGTGAAACACGTAGCGTCGTTTGAACGCGCGATCAAGGGAGCAGGCACCTCTCTCATGCAAATGTGTGAGCAAATGTGTGCCGCCCGCCGCGGCGAAGACAACAAACAAACAAACAAACAAAAACGCACAACGAATGCGTGTCGAGCAACACCTCAAGGGAGACGACACGCAAACGATGATCACCGCATTTTAACCGACAGGGAGGCTGAGACGGGTTCGTCAGGTTCTCGAGTTCAGCGTCTGCAGGTCAAACGCACACGTGCCCCCCCCCCCAACACACACACACACACACACAACACAACACAACACCCGCCCCCCCGGCAGACAAACGCACAAAACACTTAAGTGCGGCTGAAACGTTTAGCTGCCCTTCAGATGAACAGGAGGAAGGTTCCATCAAATCATCACTAATCCAACATGACACATCGCGCCCGTGTCAGCGAGCGGGGGGGGGCACCTCGCCGTTTAGTCGAGTTACCCGGGGGGGTGTAATGGTGTAATGTTTTCCCACCCGCTAACCATTAGCTTTTAATGAATCCCAGCAGTGACCTGCGACCGGCAGGGGGCCTCTGGCTCCTCCCACTCTGGTCTTTGATATCGTGACCTCACCGACGCCCCCCCGCCAACTTCCTGTGCGATGTCCGCGGCCTCCCGCGCATCTTCTTCCTCTCTGCTTCCGAATCGCGGCGTGGCGTGACGCGGGAAGAAGATTTGACGAGCAGGTGACGGCTCGAAATATCGCCACGCGCTATTAGCACCCGCATCACCGCTCATTAGCAGTGACGGCTAGTAGTGGGGCTAAGTGAGCGAGGAGGAGGAGGAGGAGGAGGAGGAGGAGGAAGAGCGAATGGAACCGGAATATTCCCGGACCGGACCGGATTTAAAGTGGCAACAACCTCAAGACATCAAAGAGAAGACGCAGCTCCCGTAAACGCCTTAAACAATGCGGGAGACGCAAGAGCGGGGAACGCCGTCCCGCCATCAGACGGGAAACATTAGTCGCCGCCACGCCGGGTTTGCCGTCACGCAGTATCATCAAAGCGGCGGCGGCTCTCATTTCCGAGATCTGTCGGAGCCGCGCGGCGCCGAAGGGAGACGCTTGAAACGGAAGCGCGCCGAGCGTTCGCGGAGGAGATGAGAGGAACGCCGGAATGCCGGAGCGATCCGGAATCATTACGCGCGCGCCGTCGCCGTAAATAAAACATAAACAACGCGTTTTTTTTTTTTTTCTCTCCCCGCGTTCATCTCGTAACAGCCGCTAATGAGGCGGCGCCGATTACGCAGCGGATTCATCAGGAACTTCAAAAAGATTTGTCGCGTGGAGAGTTTCCGCAACTTTACAAAGAAATGGTTGCTCTCTCGCCGCCGCCGCGCCCCGCCCCCCTCCAACATCTGTCCTTCCCTTCCCCTTTATCTAATTCTGGAGCACTCTAAGAGCCGGCAGTAATGAATCGGCTAATCACAGTTATCTGCTGCTTTGTAAAGCAAATCAATACGCGCGGTGGCACGGGGCCAGCCGTCCACTTCCACCGCTAATCTATTTCTGTGTGTCCCCCGTCCTCAAGGTGTTTACTCTGTCCGTCCGTCCCCGTCCCTCTCGCCGAGCGCACCTCCGAGGTCAGATTTTTATTTTTAGCTTTTTCTAAAAACAGAAAATGAACTCGCGCTCGGCGGTTAGAAAGTCAAGTGCTGAATATTTAAAGTTTCATTTTGTAATTTTACAAAATTTTGAAAATTGAAAAGCTCCGAGGCGCACACCTCGGGCAAGAAAAAAAAAAAACACACACACTTTCCACAGCTACAGATCAATAACAGCGACGCAACGGCTAATAAGAATTTCTGCGAATTTCAAACGTTCTCCCCGCGGCGCCAGCGCTGGCTGCAGAATAAACAGGAATATTGATGGGCCGGGACACCCCGCGTCCCAACACGCCGTCCTCGCATAATGTTTTGGACACATTTTTTGTTGTGTTTTTATTGCACATGAAACGTTTCGATCGTTGGGGATGCGCGGGCACGGAAGAGACGCGACCGCCTCCGCTGCCGGGGAACGTCTGGGACAATCTGGACTTTTTAAGCCGGTCCAATGACACCTGATGGGTCACATGTCCAGGTACGGCAAAATAACATCATTATCAATTACAATAACCAATATGTCGCCACATAAATCAATGTATTGGGGTGGGGGTGGGGGGGGTGTTGTGAAACTGTTGTGAAACAGCTGACGGTCCTTCACTCGTGTGTGCGTCGACTTCCTGTGTTGTGTTGCGATGCCGCAGCTGCTACAACGGGTTAATTAATCTCACTCAGGAAGTTACGTCCAATTATGGGGACGCACTCAACGGGGTCATTTGTTTCCTGACAAAAAAAAAAGAGAGAGAGAGAGAAAAAAAAAAGCCCATAAAAGGCGTCGCCAATAACAAATGTGATAAATAAAAACCGAAGAAAAACGGCGATAAATTAACGAACGAGCGTGCGCGCAACATATTTACGGACATATGCGAGTCTGCGCCGGCGTCCTCTGGGATTCGTGCTCCTGCTACGTAGCTTCCGGCTAAATTAAGCCTACGCGTACATAAAGCCAGAGAGAAGAAAAACATAAAATAAAAATGTACGCGGCGTTTCTCTCCCCGTCGTCGTTAGATAATGAAAAACGCTTCCTGCGAGACGGCGGCGGAGAAAAGAGCGAGCAATTAGACGGACAGCGAGCGAGAGAGAGAGAGAGAGAGAGAGAGAGAGAGAGAGAGAGAGCTGTTTGAATGTGATTAATGAGATCACTGCAGGGTTGGCTGTGTCATTGTAATAGTGTGAGAGCAGAGAGGGGAAGACGGGGGGGGGGGAGACAGAGGGAAGAAACGAGAGGGAAGACGAAGAGAGAGAGAAAATGAGAGGGGACAGACTGAGCTCCATTTAACTCACTGCTACGAGAAAGAAAGAGGGGGTGGGGGGGGGGGGGGTGGGGGGGCAGGCTCGGGGGGGGGGGCGCAGTAAATCAGATATAAGGCCGGATGAATGGAGCGGCGGGGGCTCTCGGTCTTACGCTGGCCTTTTAACAGCGAAGCCTGGACCGGGTCTGGCAGATCGAGAGGCAGCCTGCTGCTGCTGCATCTGGTTTGGACTGAGAGGGTGTGTGTGTGTGTGTGTGTGTGTGTGTGTGTGTGTGTGTGTGTGTGGGGTGGAGGTGAGTTCAAGTGGAGGCCAGGTTCCCCGCAGGTCACACGGGACGTTGAAGCTCCACAACTCAGTGAACAAGTGAGTCTTCATCCAGTCTGCAGGACATGCAAATAACCCCCACACACACACACACACACACACACACACACACACACACAGAGACACACAGAGACACATGCACAGACACACACAGAGGACTTCAGGCTCTACTGAATGGGTGTTGGTGTTGAAACGCTTTGGCAAAAAGGTGAACAACGCGCAAAGCGACGACAGCCTGACAAAGGGGGGGGGCTACGAGGCGATCGGTCCCACTGATTGGACGGAGGCCTGAGACAAAGCGACGCAACAGTTGCTGTGATTGGTTAAGAGATGTGACTTGAAACAAACTCCACCGGGCGACAGCGCCTCTCGCTCGAGGTTTAACGAGAGTCGAGCAGCGACAATGGGCACGTTCAATAAAGCCGTTAAAACGAGTCAGTGTGTGTCTGTGTCTGTGTGTGTGTGTGTGTGTGTGTGTGTGTGTGTGTCTTTTTCAGGCGATGCGGGTGACGGGACCCCTCGGTTCTGTTAATTTGTCCCCCCAGGACGACAGATTTTGCTTCCAATTCAGTCGTTGCTATGGGCCTCAGCTGTTGCTAGGGACATCATCCTCCATGCTAGACCCCCCCACACACACACACACACACACACACACACAAAGACAAACACACACACACACACACACACACACACACACACACACACACACACACACACACACACACACACACACACACACACACACACACACAACCTTCTCTCCCCCCGTCTACCTGCTCATCTTTTTTCTCCTGAACCCGAAGGCTGGAGAACATATCCGCTCTGCGCGCACACATGCAGGCGGGCCGCACCAGAACCGGGTCTGGATGAGCAGGTGAGCGGCCTCTGGGCTGAGCCAATCCCAGAACCGACGCTCCCGTACTCATTACGGGTCGAGTGGGGGGGTCGGACCACTTGTCCACCGGGGCCCTGCGGGAGCAGCTGCCGTCCTCCATGAGCCCTTTCAAGTGCCCGACGCCTCGCGCCCCGCCGTCAGCTGCTCCCCTCCGCGCCGAGCGGGCCGGTCCCGGGTCGAACACCTGAACCGCCCTTTCAAGTCGGCCGCGCGGTCCGAACCGCTTCCGGCGCCGGGGCGCGATGAGAAGATCTAATTAGGCGGTACATCACGGATCAAATCTGTTGATGCCACGCGGGAATGTGCATCTCCGAGTTCGGATTCAGCGGCTCTTAACCCCCCCCCGCCCCCCGCCGACCCGCTCCGCACGAGGACATCTGGCCGCGGGTCGGTTCTGATTAACGGCGGGGAAACCTGAACCCCGCCTCAGCTGAACTCGCCTTAACCTTCCCCGGTTCATCCGGTGCCGGGATGTTTCTCCACATCCAATTTTACACATGCAGCCGTGCCCTCCATCCATATCAAAGGCAGCCCCCCCACACACACACACACACACTCACACACACACACACACACACACACACACACACACACACACGGATGATGTAATTCTTGAGTAACAAAGCCAGCAGCACATTTTTATCATTTGGGGGGTAGTCATAAATTTTGCCCACAAACTGTTAGCATTATGCTAACGTTCGCTGATTGGTCGGTGAAGGGTTTTCCGTAGGACCCAATCCACTCTGGACTTTCTCCCGCCGCACAATCCGGAAGCTCCCGGAAGAGAGCGGGAGTTCTCCTATCGGGATCGTTTCTCCGGCATCGATCTAAATCTGGGCCTTGAGCTTAAACGGGATTGGAGCTCCCGATGTGGACCATGAGCCCGGCGACGTCCGCTGGGAGCGGACTCGCGGTTCCGATCCCGTTCGGATCCCGGAACAACCCGACGCTCATCCATTACATCTGAACTTGGAGGATGAGGAGTAAAACCTTCATGCCCTGAGCACAGCGGCACCGTGATGTTATTGGTTCCTGGTTCTCCTCACCTTACCGCCAGCTTACCCACCACCCCCCCCCCTCACCCCCCCCCACCACCCCGTCACCCCCACCCTCCATCAATCCCCGGTAAAACCCACAGCCGGCGATATCCGCCAACACCATCCCTCCTGCTCCGCCATGCTCCAGCAAAGCCCAG
>JAFBJZ010000969.1:975000-1022500 GCA_016785225.1 Psettodes erumei
GACCGTCCCGGCGCGCCGCCGCCGCCCGCCCCCCTGGGAGCGAAGGAAAAAAAATCAAGAAACTTAATTCCGCTTGACAACGCGCTGCAGATCAACGCGCGCCCTCGTTTTTATCGGATAATTGGGGATCGGGAGGCGGGTGTGTGATCTGCGCCGGCACCACCTGCGACTTCAAGGAAAGAAAACACCACCCACCCACCCCCGGTCGCCACGATCACGTTTGGTGTGAGAATCGCTCGATGGCCGGCCCCTGAAGCATTTCCCGTCGACCGCGGCGTTTGTTTTTGGTGGCGGCACACGCCCTCAAACTCAGAGCGGCGGCGGTTTCGAGGCTCATTGAGAAGCGGCGGCCGGGCCCTCGCTTTTTTTTTTCCCTGCGAAGGGAAACAAGACGTCGGGCGGTTGAAACGCTTCGCCGGCTGGAACGGAAACCGGGGGGAGATCCCGTGAAATATCAACCAATCTGTGTTTCCCGTTTCCCGGGTGAGCGCGGTTGCGCGTGGTTCCTGATTAACATGTGTGAGACGGCGTAAATGTCACCGCGTGTTTCACCTTTTTTTTTGTTTTTAATCCCGGGAACTCACCGCCTTGGTGCACTGCACGTCCTTCCCCAGCAGCCAGTTGAGCTCCAGGTTTCCCTCCCCCTGGTAGCAGGACTGCAGCCGCTCCTTGATGCGCGCGTTGACGTCCCGGATGGTGAAGACGCAGAGCGCCGAGTCGTCCGGCGGCCGGTGGAACTGCTTCTGCCCCTTGGAGAAGACGGCGAAGAGCACGTCGTCCTGGGCGCTGATGTTGAGCGAGGCGGCGAGGACGCGGCCCGGCTTGCCGAGGTGCGCGGCCTGCAGCAGCCGGTACTCCACGCCGTTCCTCACGCAGCCGACCGGCAGCGAGACGTAGGAGTGGAACTTGCGGTCGTCCTTGCAGAGGCGCACGATGCGCGAGGTGTAGAAGAGGTCGCTGGCGGAGCCGCCGGAGGACATGCTGTTCTCCGGCGTCTCCGGCTGCACGGTCAGGAAGTAGACGAAGCCGCCGCTGGCGAAGCCGTAGACGTAGTAGATGTCGAAGTGGGACACCAGCGCCAGCGTGTCCGACGGGATCTTGATGAGGGAGGACACGAAGTCCGTGTGCAGCTCGTAGTCCAGCATGGCGGAGGACTCGGGGTCGCGGGGCAGCTTCCGGCTGGAGATGGTGGGAAAGTAGTCCTGCTTGCCGTCCACCGCCGTGCCGATGAAGAGGGTGCCGTCCTGGCCCTGCGAAGGCACGATGACGCCGTACATGGTGCCGGTCTGGTTGACGCTGGAGAGGTAGTGCTCCTTCTTGTGGCGCGGCTCCACCAAGATGAAGAGGTCGTCCAGCCGGAGGAGCTTGCAGACGCCCTGGTAGAGGCTGCCGCATGCCAGCAGCCGGTTCTGGGAATAATCGACGAGGAGGAGCTTGTTGACGTTGTTGGTGGGGACGAGGGGCTCGGAGCAGGGCTGGACGATCAGCGGGGGGTAGCAGGCCTTGTTGTCGTCCTCCGGGCCCGTGTCGTGGGACACCAGCAGAGTGAGGTTGCCCGAGAGCTTGTAGACGCGGTTGACGGCGCCGATATACAGCGCCCCGGTGGTCTGGTGCACCGTCAGGTGGTTGAAGACCCAGTCCCGGCGCTCCGGGTGGAAACTGGCGAACGTCTGCCCGCTGCACAGGGCGGGGAGCGCCAAGAGCCAGACGCCCAGCAGCGCGGCCGCAGATAAAGTCCCGCGCGCGGCCCGCCGGACCTCCATGTTCGACGGCGGGTGGGGAAAGCGCGGAGAGAGAGAGCGAGAGAGCGGGCGGCGGGGGAAAAAAAAAAAAAAAAAATCGGAGGGACCTTCGCCTCTCGTTCGTCGCAGGCTGACTGTCAGGTGGAGGCCGCGCGAGGCTCTTCACATGTTTCTGGAAAAGAAAGAGAAAGGAGAAGGACGTTAGAAAGCGTGACTCACCACTCCGACAAAGGAAACGGGAAAAAGGCTCAGGGTCAGAGCTGGACTCCGGCGAGGCGATGAGCTGCGGAGGAGGGAGGGAGGGAGGGAGGGAGGGAGGGAGGTTGGAGGAGACAATGGTCGGAAACCGTTATGGTGCACATTCCAAAGGACAGCGCGGGAAGCGAGGGGCAGGTTGCAGCGGGCGGACATGACACGGACCTGACTCACGCCGAGCGGGCGGCTTCCAAGAACCGAGGAGCCGCCGCACTTTCACACGGAGACACCTGACTCACACTGAGTCCAGACAAATGGAAAATACGGAATGTTCCTTTAAACCCCCCCCATTTATCCCTGTTCTGTATCTATCTGCTGGAACACGCATCACGCCGACTCGGCGATCTGTCCCCGTGCCATAAAGCGAGCGGCGGCGCTGTGCAGTTAATTATCTCGTCCGTTGGAAAGAGGAGGCCTGGATCTTATTACTGGAACAAAGTGAGAACAAATTGGGAGCCACTTCCACGCCCCCCCCCCTCGCTCGCTGCTCTTTAAGGGGCCTGTTCTACACAATCTGAATCCATTAATTATTCTTTTAAACATGGCTTCTGTTGTTTTTCTTTTTTATCCTTTGATTCTATTCATCTCTCGCTGACACCATCAGATGGTGGGGGGGGGGGATTAATCGCTGGCGGCACAACAGTCGTCTTCAGACGAATCGGCGACCGTATGGGATCTCTGCGCACGTGTGTGTGTGTGTGTGTGTGTGTGTGTGTGTGTGTGTGTGTGCGGTTCTCTCGCCCCGCACCATCACAACCGAGCTGACGAGTGGAAGCGACGCCACCGCACGATTAGGCGTAAGTGATCCAACCACTGTGGTGCTGGAGGAGGTGAAGCCATGTTACCCCCCCCCCACCCGACCCAACCCCACCCACCACCGACATCGCTTTGCATTTTGGGCGGTTGAGAGGCGCGGCGGGAACAATCGCCGTGTTTGATTTGCGGGAAGCGGGCCCTGCCCTCTCACAGACCTCGCTCAAAATCCAGTAAGTGGCCACCACCACCCCCCCACCCCCACCCCTCCAACCCCATGATCAACGGGCCGGCTCCTCAGCTCTGACTTAAATACGGACCCCAGGGTGGGGGGGGGTATTGATCGGCGCGTCCATAACCAGCGGCCCAGTCGAGCTGCTGCCGGCGTGTGTGCGGGCGCTGGTGTGGGAGGTGCTGTGTCCCCGGAGCAGTTTATTAGCCCGGTCATAAAAGTGCCATCGCCTCGGAAAAAAGGAACCCCCCCCTCCACCCCTCCACCCCTCCACCCGTCCCTCCACCCACCACCCCCCCCCCTCACTTTCAGCTGCTCCTTTGTTTGAGTTTGTACATGCTAGATGTGCAAAGTGGATCCCTTCGGTGGTGTAATCAGCCTCCTGCTGAGCCAGCGCTTTCCTCCAGCCCCGCAGCCTTTTGCCCTTTAGAGCTTTCCCTGCACCCCCCCACCTCCCCCGCTACCCCCCCCCTCCACCCCCCTCCACCCTTAATCGCATACGTGTACACAACATTTACTCCCATCCATCTTTTCCTCCCTCTCTCGCTGGAAGGTTTTCCCTCCGTTTCTGTCGACTTGGAAAAAAAAAAAAAGAGAAGAAGGAGAGAGGGAAAAACAAAAAACACGGCGGGTCGCCTCTTCAGTTCAAAGCCTTCTTCTTCTTCTTTTGTTTACGAGGCGTCCCGATCGCACAGGAGGGAAATTAACATATAAATGCGGGCGCGAATGATTCATACTCGACACACGGTCACCTACTGACCGAGAAAAAAGGAGGAGGAGAGAGAAGAAGAGGGTGCGACTGCAAACGTAAGTCAGCAGCTTTAAACGTGAAGCTCCCGCGTGTGAGATCAGCTGTATTTTCAACGTGTGTGTGTGTGCATGTTTGTGCGTTTGTGCGGTTTGTCGACGGGAGACGGTGGACTGGCGGGATGACAAACCGTCAGCTGAGGCGCGTTGCATCATCACATCGGAGCGCGAGGCGCCGAAAGAAAACTCAGGAGATCGCGGTCACCGTCAGGCTCCATCGTGACAACCTCCCTGACAGATGTGTGTGTGTGTGTGTGTGTGTGTGTGTGTGTGTGTGTGTGTGTGCGTCACGTCGAGGTCGGCACTCAACGTTCCCGGCGAACGCACATCTCGGAGGGAAGAGACAGCTCTGGCGAAACTTCCCGATCGTAATGAACGGTTAGACGCACAAAGATGCTCGCCAGTTAAACAAAGTGGCGAGAGTCACGCCAACCGTGGTCAAAAGGGGGGGCAGGATTGGCCAATCACTGCGGCTTGTGGGCTGCAGCCAGCAAACTGGATTGGGAAAGAAGCAGGAAGAGGCCTCAGGAGCAGCAGCAGTCGTCCTGGAATGAGGCAGCAGGTCTTCTGCTTATTGTGCATTTTGATTGCCCCCACACACACACACACACACACACACACACACACACACACACACACACACTAAGCTTCTTAACAATGCAGCCGCATTCGGCTTGATCTGCTAAATGCACATATACAGCCATTGTATGGGCAGACGATAAAGAACGTAAACCATAATCCAGTTAAGGTGCTAAATCCATTGTCGCCAGACAGGAAGAGGAAATGGGAGATCATAATTTCATGGCTGGGATTAATGCGTTATTCCCTGAATGATTAATGCCAGGCGTGAAATCTCAATGCTCGGCTAAAAAAAAAAAAATTTTTTTTAAAGAAGCGATACACTGCAAATCAAACAGACAACTTGGAAGAAGAAGCGACAAACCAGCGACGGGTTTCCAACGCTGGATGTTTCGCTCGTTGTGTGTTTGGTTTTTTTTGGGGGGGGGGGGTGAGTAGAGTTTAATCTACTGCTCTCAGACCATCAGAAGGAGATTAGAAGCAAAAGGTGAGTCTGGAGATAATGTGGTGGGGGAGTAAACTCATGAAGTTTTCCACCGCACTTTACAGTTTCACTGCATATTCATACTCACACGAGTACTTCACTGAGTACTTCACTCCTCCTCAGCTGCTGCTCAACAGCTCTTACTCCGGCGAATGCAAATATTATCAAAAACAAGCCCCCCAACATGCACATCATGAGATAAAAAAAAAAAAAAAAAGCATGACGCGGGAATAATCGAGCGGCGGCTTATCCCTGAATGCAAACACGAGCACGTGCATCTAATCTTTCCTTTAACCCCCCCACAATCACCACCACACACACACACACACACACACACACACACACACACACACACACACACACACACACACACGCACGCACCCCCCCACACACACTTCGCACACTGTTTGAGGAAAAACACGCTGGTAATGCGCCTGAAACCTGCGACACCCCACGCGAGCGAGATTACAAAGTCATTGTTATTGTAATGGTTTCTGCAGCCCCTCCCCCGCACACACACACACACACACACACACACACACGTGTTTATGCTGACACAACCGGCAGCCTCCACGCGTTTCTGCCGCCAAACTGGAGGCCGAATCCTGAGGAGCGAGTCGGCGTTCGCCGTCGTCGCCGCCGTCTGTCATCCTGACGTATTTCCATTAATCTACACGGCGCAGGGAGGGAATCCTGGGCAGGGGCGAGGAAAACCGCTCCGATCGGGACCGGACCAGACCGGACCGCACCGGAGCTTCGGAGGGCGACGGCGTCGCAGCCGTGCAGTCGCGCACGCCCTGCATCGTTTTCGCACGACCGTGGAGGTGATGTCAGTCAAAACGCGGAAACTCGAGGAAGTCTGAAGCGTTTGAAGTTTAATCGACATTCGCTCCGAGTCCGCGCGCCACATTTGTCCCAGCTGCTTCTCTGCGGCCGGATCTTCCGCCACATTTAGGGGTCGTCGACGCAGACGAGCGGACTCGGCGGGGGCAGGTGCGGCCGGAGGCGAGCGCGCGAGGTCGAGCTCGCTGGATCGGAAAGCGAGGCGCCGACGGACCGGACCTCTTCGTCGAATCCTCGCGCCGGCAGATTAACGAGAAAGATCACATTTCCATAACTGCGCACACACACACACACACACACACACACACACATCATTCCTCTCATCGGCATCGGAGCGCAGCTGAGGAAGCCTCCGCTGGAAGGACGAGGGTATGGGGTGGGGGGGGCTGGGAGATGGATGGGGAGGAAATAGGAAAAGGGTAAGGCGAGCAATAAAAATACAGCGAGGGAGGAACTGAGATAAGAGGCACAGGAAGAGAGAATGATGGCCTGCGAAAGCCACCGAAACCAAACATTACCCCCGCTCTGGGGGAGGGGGGGGCAGATAGAGGAGGGAGGGTAGGAAGGAAGGAAGGAAGGAAGGAAGGAAGGAAGGAGGGAAGGATCCACGCTGTCATTACTCCAGCTGAGCAACGAGCCGTCACAGTTACAGCACCAGAGGCCGGCGCGCTACGTCCGCTATCATCTGCAGCGAATTTACACAGGCCGGCCGCCATGCTCCAGCTGGGGCAAACCCTGAATCAAGATCTATGGAGATATTAGCCAATGGGACGGGTCCGTGTGGGTTATGTAAGATCCTGTCGCTCAGAGTAATCCCTGCCATTTCCAGCGCCGCCGTTTCATCCGAGGAGCGCAGGAAGCGGCTCTGTAATCACAGGCCGGCTGAGAGGAGGAGGAGGAGGAGGAGGAAGAGGAAGAGGAGGCGACCGCACACAAACACACACACACACACACGGCTTCAAGAGAAGATGCCAGACTCCGGCGCGGTGACCGGGAGCGGTCGACCGATGCGTGTTCTCTGGCGGCCGCCGCCAATATTTGTATCCGATAAAAAAAATATAAATAAAAAACACAAAAACCATGGGCTTTGTTCGGTTGCTACGCGCGCACACCTGTGCTCACAACAGAAACCAAACACAAACAGACACACAAACAGGATTCGATAGAGTCCCGCTCGCCCCCGATTAATCGGCCGGTCAATTGATCCGGCCTATCACCCGTGGCCGCGGCGGGAACCTGTGATGTAACGCACACATGTATCGGTGCCACGTTGTGATCGATGGCCTGTCAATGTGATTAACGCGACGGAGCAGAGGACGTGCGCGACCGCCAAACGCAAGGACGCACAAATAACACCCCCCCCGAATGAGACAGGAGCGTCTCAGCTATCATGTGACTGACTGATGATGTCTGCAGCTGCTCTGCACACGTGCTGCTTCTTCTTCTTCTTCTTCTCTGGGTTAACGACGTTCAAGCTCCCGTGCGTGCCGTCCGCCGTCCGCACATCGAACCAAACGCCTCGCTCTTAATCGTAAAGCGCGTGGACGCACTAAATGTTTGTTTGTTTGTGCGAACGCCTCAGAGGACGAAGGGGAACCGCTCGCTCACGGTGACGGAGACCCGCCGGCTGGGGACCATTAAGGCCTATTTCCAGGCTCTCGCTTCTTGGGCGCACATAACGATTGTCTCTCTCTCTCTCTCTCTCTCTCTCTCTCTCCCCCCCCTTCCCTAATTTCATCAGGGGCGATAAAACGCCACAGAATCAAGTCTGCGGCCGGTTACTTAGCCCAATCTCCCGCCGGACGAGAGGCAATAACGGCGTGTGGCGAGGAAAATTGGGTGCTTACTCACACGGAGGGATGTGGACGACCCGGCAACGAGCATGACAACGGGATCCCACTCTGTGTGTGTGTGTGTGTGTGTGTGTGTGAAGTCAGAAAAGCGCCGCCACAGGAGCACGGCTCGGAGAAAAGCTTACGCTACATTTGAGAGCGTGTCCGTCGAGGGCGGCGAGAGAGTGTGAATAATAAACAGGTCGTGAGCCGCTGTCCTCACGTCGGGTCGGGTCGGGTCGGGTCGGGTCGGGACAGGACCCTCCGTCCCCCATACAGGATGTGGCGTTGGCCGGGATACGGTGGAAAATCAGCGCTGGCCTGTTTCCTGCGAGTCTGAACTGAGCCCTGAGCAGGCACACAACCACGTCGCCAAACAAAGTCGCACAACTGTGTGTGTCCTGCGCGACAGGACGGGGACGAGGACGGGGGACGCAGATTTTTGAAAACTCAGCAAAACTGCGGAGGGAAGCTGGTGCACCCTGGAGTACAGGCGTGCACATTTATTACACATGTGGCACAGCTGCACACACACACACACACACACACACCAACCACCACCTGAGCAGGAGGAGTGGAAGGAAGGAAGGAAGGAAGGAAGGAAGGAAGGAATGTGGCTGTGACCTTGCAGGTGATGAACGGCGGCGATGTGTGACTGGAGCTGTGAAGGTTGAGCATTGTGTTGTGTAATACACAAGAGATGGAGGAAGTGTGCGAACATTATGACCCGCCGCTGTGATGAAGCACGGGATCGGGGGGGTGTGTGTGTGTGTGTGTGTGTGTGTGGGGGGGGGCAACAGAAACAGCCCCACGGACTTCTTCATGGATTATATTTTGTCTTACCTCGCAGACAAATACTCGCCTAGTGCCCCCTCCCCACCCACACACACACACACACACACACATGCACACACACACACACACACACACACACAACCTATCCACCTTCCCTCCAGCCGCTGCACCTGCAGTGACTCGTCTTTACTCGGTGACCCGAGGAAAAGACGAGCGGCTCTGAAATGAGATGGAGGTGACCGCGTGAAGGGCCGCTGCATCCGTCAACCTGGGAGGAGCTGCCCACCCACCCCCACCCCCCTGCACCACCTCCGCGTTAGCTACAACACCGACCATCCATATTCCTCAGACAGACAGTCTGTTACTGTCTTGCACGCTCGGCCTCCGTCCGTCAGCGCTCGTCTTCCACTACATCTTGATATCGTCGCCCGGCGCAGCGGCTTGGATCTCTGGAAAGCATCGACGCGATCGCTCATAAGTAGGTCTGTTAGAGAGGGGAGGGGGCGAGGGGGGCAGAGGGGAAGGGAGGAGCGGGGGGGCGGGGGGGGCGGCATTGACATTCAGAGCAGGAAGTGTCTAATTCCAGTGAAACCAACTGTAATTCTTGCAACGCTCTCGACTGCACATGGTGTAAAACGACGGGCGAGAGAAACACGTATAAAGGGCTTAAGTGTAACGAGAAGAGCCCCCCCCAACACACACACACACACACACACACACACACACACACACACACACCCCCGAAGACGAACGCGGCCGTTGCTTTCCGAGCATTAAGTTTGATCAAAGCCTAATCTCCGCTCGCGAGATGATTAAAATTAGCATCTGTTTCATTGTCGGGGAAGCGAGGCGGACTGGGACCGGATCCCGCGAGCGCCGACGCTAAGACGGCCAACAAAACCAAAAAAGAGAGAGAGAGAGAGAGAGAGAGAGAGGTGAAAAAGAGCAATAAAGAAGGGGGGAGCAATATCAAGGAGGAGGGGGGGGCAAAGAAGAAAATGAAGAGACATCAATAAGTGAAAATAAAGCGTTCCCAGGCTCGGTCAGCGCCCGATGCCAAACCCCGGCGATGCAAATTCCTCCGTGGCAGTTTTCACCTCGCGTTAACTTTTTCCTCCGACCGCACACGTTGACGATGAAGCCGGGGAGGGGGGGGTGGGGGGGTGAGGAGTGGAGGGGGGTTTGTCGACTGCCTTTAAAAGCCATCATGGCGGGCCCGGCCCGAATCAAGAGACGTGACTGAAACCTCTGGATGGCGAGAGCACTGTTAAAACGGAGACGCGTTACCGTCAGCGGGGCCGGGGTATTTCCTGCCACCGCCACTTTCGGCCGTTTCCTAACGGGGGCAAAACACGGGGTCGGGGTAGTTCTTGGCGGTCGCCAAACAAAACAGCCCCACCGCTGCTGCTGCTGCTGCGCCCCATAAAGTGCAGCAGCAGCAGGGAAAACATGTAATCATACTCCAGCAAAAAAAATAAAAACTTCAATAACAGGAAAGAGAAAAACGATAAAAATCGACTGTTTGCCGCCCGGGAGAAAATGTAATGAAGGTGTGTGTGTGTGTGTGTGTGTGTGTGGGGGGGGGGGGTCCACTCAGCATTTCATCAGTAACACAAACAGCAGCAGCTGAGGCAGGCTAACATGCTAAAGTGGGCTAATTAGGATGCTCGGCGGTTTGCTCACCGCCGTCTTGAGTCGGGCTGGGACCGACTCCGCCGGAGAGTTCTGCCATTAGTTGTGATACTTCGGCACGCGCACACACACAGACACACACGCACACACACACACACACACACACACACCAGAGCACGGCCGCACATCCTGCTAGCTCGCTGAAGCGGGTCCAGTTAGTCGGCTGTTCCCGAGCCCGATAACTAACGCGGCGCTCCTTCACTGTGCCCCCCCCTCGGGTGTGTGTGTGTGTGTCTCTGTGTGTGTGTGTGTGTGTGTGTGTGTGTGTGTGTGTGTGGCTGCCCTGGCACACACAGTGCCCTCAACTTTCTGTGAAAACAGCTCCGACTTCCTGCTCCGTCCCTCCCCTTTCCCAGCTTCCTCCTCTCTTCCTGTCCCACACCTCCCTGTTTTGCTGCAGCGGCTACGGTCGCTGCTCTGAGACGAGTGACCTTTGACCCCGATGACTAACACGCTGCTTTGTTTGTTTGTTTTTTTTAAAGGTGGGTCTCTTCTCCACACACACACACACCGTCTGTATCGATGACGATGTCTTCATCTCACGTGCAGAGAAAGACGTGTGTGGGTTCAGTGAAGACATTCGGCGGTCCTTCCGTCATTCTCTCGTCTTTTCTGATTGGTCACATGGAAGCGCGGCGCACAAAGACGGGTGTTTTTTGTTTTTTTTTTTCTTCTGCTTTTTACCTTGACACATTCCTCGGCCCGGCTTTTGAAGACCCGGAGATACCGAAGCGACTCGCGCGGGCCGAGTGAATGCCGCAGCCTTGGCGAAGGCGAACAAAAGAGCGTGCGCGTCGCGCCCACTCTCCGGCCCCATTCAGCGGCGGCTCTTTTCTTAAAAAAAAACAAAAAAACACGTTTTCTCATTTTTTTTTCTGAGGCGGCACGAAGGTTGCGGTCCCGAAAGGCGGGTTTTAATTCCAAAACGTGCTGACATTTCCCAGCATCTGAGCCACATGCCCTCTGGCATCCTTCCACCCGGCTTACTTTCTCACTCGTTCAACCTCCCCCCACCACACACACACACACACACACACACACACACACACACACACACTAGAGAAAGAGGAGAGAGCCGAAGGGGGGGGTGATGCTGTTCATCATCAGAAAAAAAAGGTAAAGGCCTTGAAACCCCGCTAAAGCAAACACTATGTTCACAAAAAAAAGTGTTAGCTTAGCAATAAAAGGCCTTCAACCCTCGTCAGGGTGGACATGTTCTCTGTGAAACGGGTGTGTGTGTGTGTGTGTGTGTGTGTGTGTGTGTGTGTGTGTGTGTAATCATTGTACATACAACCTTAAGGGGGGGGGTGTTCTCTGTGAAATGAATGAATAAATAAATAAAAGGTTTGCGGCGCTATCGGCTGGGCTGGCTAACGTCGTTAGCTTCCACGGCGTGAATCACTAACTGTTGCTCGCTCGCTGCTTTCATGTACCAACCTGCCTCCACCCCCACCCCCACCCCCACCCCCCTCTACACCTCCGCCACGTTTAATCAACGTCTCCACGGACAAAGCGGGGAATCGCACGCCGTCACGCTCGGAGCAGTCGACGCCTCTGACGTGTGGGGAAAAAAAAAAAAACGGTGATTTTCGATTGTTGGTTTTTCTTTTCATTTCCCTTTTATTTGCGTGACATCGCTTTTCTCTTTAACGGGTCACTTTGCATCCTGCTTACGCCGAAGACGCCGCCGTCACGTTCCCCTTTCGAGACGACGCGGCAGCGCTTCCCTTTCGATAGCGAGAGCAGCGAGGAAGTCCAAGAGGAACAACATCTAAGCGCCGGCGCGGCTTTCACAGCGGCCCAGTTGATGATAGCGTTCGATAAGCAGACGCGCCGAGGGTGAAAAAACAGGATCCGTTGTTCCCGAGCGATCCCACGCATCCCGCAAAGCGCCGTACAAAGCTGTAATCTTAGAGGTCGCGGCGAGGTCAAGATCGTCAGCGGAGGAAAATCACATCCGCGGAGCGCTGTTAGCGGGTTTTGGAAAAGCGAGCAGACGTCCTGAGCGCAGACTTTGTGTGGGCTCCGGGACAAGCTGCCTCCGACTTTTTGTTTTTTTTTTTACTCATCATCCCTTTTCTTCCACTGCGGATCAGAGTCATGTGTTCATGCATAAACATGACCGTTATCCCGGAGGAGGATTCGTTTTCGGCCTGGACACCATAAATCACCTCGGGCCAAAGTAAAGAGTCTGGAGTTTGCAGGACTGGCGGTGACTTGCGTTCCAAGTTGTGTTTGTTTTTTGTGTGTGTGTGTGTGTGTCTTCCTTCCTCGTACCTTCACACTCTGTCTGAGCATTTAAAAAAAAAAACAAACATGGAAATGCAGCAGTGGCCCACATTCCTCGCTCCGCAGACACGGGAGTGTCGAGGTCTTTCATCATCGATTCAACACGATTGACTTCGGTCTGCGACGGCGGAAAAAGTTTATCAAGAGGGTGTGTGTGTGTGTGTGTGTGTAGGCGTGTAGCTTTTCCAGACGGAGTTTTCTGTTTGCTATCTGGCTCAGGAATGACTCTGGAAGGCCTTCCTTTTTTTTCCTCCCCTCCTTCACTTTTTTCTTCCCGTCTGTGCCGAGGATGAGCGGAGGAGCTGTCCGACCAGATAAGGCCGCGGCCGACGGCGGAGCGGCAACAATGAGGCGAGCGCGGGCGCAGGTACGTACATGTCGCCGGGGCCGCGGAGAGACGGTTCAACCCCGGGGGGGGTGGAGGTGGAGGTGGGGGTGGGGGTGGGGGTGGGGGGGCATTAGAGCTGTGGTTTTCAACTCTGGCGCAAAAAGGAGGCGATTTCACAACAGCTCTGAGATGGCGGCAGAGACGGCATTGAGTTAAAGTGGCGGTGGTTGTAATTGTGTGTGTGTGTGTGTGTGTGTGTGTGTGTGTGTGTGTGTGTGTGTGTGTATGTGTGTGTGTATCTGCAGTTGGGGTGGGGGGGGGGGGCAAAGCTGCTTGCTGCCAGCCGGCCTCCCCGACGGCACACGAGCAGACTCCGCAAGCGACGTCGGCTGCGCCACCTCTTCCTGCGGTAACCATGGCGACAACGGCAAGGCAGAGGCATCCTCGTCACCAGAGGGCGGTGTGGGCAGCGCTGCATTGTGTGACCCCCCCATCAAACCCACCCCCCCATTCCACCGCACGCCTCATCTTACAAACAGAAAAAGACACATGTGCGGCGCAGTCAAACACAAATAAATTAAAATGGACACAAACACACGCAGCCAAGCGCACACACACACACACACACACACTGTCATCTGCTCCTGACAGCTGCCCCTGGCGTCACATGACACAACCCCCCCACACACACACACATTCGGCCTCTCTCTCCCGCTCCTTTTTGTTGCTCACTTATTGTGAAGTTTTTTTTCCCGCCGCACAAAAAGACGTGCATCCTCCCGTGACGCGGGCTAATTGATTATGGACGCCGCGGCGGCCGAACTGACTTTCATTCAGACGGGCGAGAAAAGAGCCGGGGAAACAATGAGCGCAGCGCCTTTCACCAGGATGAAGGAAGTCCAGGCATTTGAATGTAAAGCCCGAGGCCCCCACCCACAACCACCCGCCCGCCCGCCCGCCTCCTCTTGCATCGATAATACCCAGCATGCACTGCAGTCTGAGGGCTGTGGTGACTCCAGGTAGTGCAGCTGGAGCAGCGACTTCCTGACAGTGTTTGGAGATTAAAAAAAAAAATCATAACAGCCCTCACGGTTCGCCGGGGTGACAGTCTGACTTCCAGCCCCGGGCGGAGATCAAACAAACAAACCAGACTGCCACGGGCCCCCGCGCCGGGGAACCCGCCGGCCTCCTTATCGCCGCCGCCATCGCGCAAATTTCGTTACACGTGGTGAAAAAAACATAGGACGGCTCCTGACAAGCCGGATCAGATAAAGAGCGAGAGCAGGAAAAAAAAAACAAAACAACTGAGGAAACAGACTGAGGGGAGAGAAACGTGTCATGGAGGCAGTCCCATTAATGTCTTAATAACCCCCCCACCCACCCCCACCCTCCTCCACCCCCTCACACAGGGAGGGGGGGGTTAACGTTTAAGTTCTGCCAGCGTTGCATTGTGTGGGTGTTAGGCTTCCCAGAGGAGCAGCCTAAATGCCCAAACCCGCAAACATGCTCCGCTAAATTCCTTTATCTCCACCCCCCCCACCCACCCCCACCCCCCAAATCCACTTTCATTTACTGTCCATTCCTCCATCTGCTGGATTTAGCGGCCCCGACAAAAAGGCTTTGTTTGAACTCGCTGGAGTCGACGGAGAGACGGATCAGAACCGGCGGCCGCTGACCCCGTCCGTCAGCCGGCATCCCGGCAAGAGACGGGCGAAACAAACAAACCCTCCTCTTCCTTCAACGACACGCGGTTACAGTACGGCCTCGACGTGAGAAACGATAACGCCATCGATCTCTGCACCCTGCGAGCCGCTGTTTAACAACCTCGCGGGCCGGTCGCCGTCGATTTTAAAACGGCTCCGTCCGCGGCGCGCACGACCACTCAGGATGATGAAAGCGGCGGCGGCGTGTCCGCACCGCCGAACGCCAGCCCCGTGGTGTTCGCTAACATCTGCGTCTGTGTGGGAATTATCAAAGAGGAATGCTGGATCGTAAGATCTACGGTGTGGGGGGGGCAAATGATCTATTTGCCAATGAGAGAGCTCCGTCGTTCATCTCCGTAATGGAGAGAGTCGGAAAATCAATTTGCTTTCTAACACGAGCTCCGCCGCCATCAACGTCTCCCATATCGGCCCCAGACCCGACTTATCAGTCGTCGCGTTAGACTCCTGTCACCTTAAACCGGACGCACGCGGATCTCTGCCAGTTATCGGAGCGTGAAGTGAACGTCCGTCTGGATAACCGCCGCCGCCTGAAGCGCCGGATCCGGTAGAGAAAATAAACTCCTGTTGTTTGCAGTTTTCTGGAGAGGCGGGCGCAGTTTCTGCTGCGTGGACGGCGAGAGGGGGCGGTTCTGATCCGTCTCAGACGAAACGTTCTCCCTCGGCTGCGCTCCACGCCATCGGATCGCGCTCGCAAATCGACGCACACGGTCGCCGGAAACGACACAAATGCACACGTGCCGTGCCGAGGGACTGGAGTGTGTGTGCGTGTGTGTGTGGGTCACGGAGATGGAGACGTGTGTTGTGACAGCTGGGTGGTGGTGGAGAGGTTTCAGATAAACAGGCCCACAGTGAGCGTTAAAACAAACGCTCCCTCACTGTTTGTACACTCCAGCAGACAGGAGGAGGAGGAGGAGGACACGGACCTGTGGGAGAACGGGCCACTGAACTCACAAAAGCACCATTATCCGTGTGTGTGTGTGTGTGTGTGTGTGTGTGTGTGTGTGTGTGTGTGCAAGCTAACGACAGTTGGAGTGGCGGGGGCTACTGGGAGGGGAGGGGGGGGCCGGATTCGTTCAGAATACACAGCCACTGAGCGCAGTATTCACTCATTAGGAAATAGGTCAAGGATTCTGCCTGCATGCGTAGCGACTTGTCAAAATCTCTCAGGCTAAACTGTGGTGAGTCTGGCTGCCTTAAGGGGGGGCAGCAGTGGTGGTGGTGGTGGTGGTGGTGGTGGTGGTGGTGTCGGGTGGGGGTGGGGGGTTTCGCAGAAGAGCAAAGACCGTGCTGCGGGAACGCTGGTGGTGACACGGCGCACGAGAAAACAACTCATTCAGAGGCAAATCGCGCAGTTAAACCAAACAAAATTAGTCACATCTGGCTCCGAACGTCGCGCGCGATCCGCTCGGCTCGCCGTCGCTCTCCGCCCACAGAGGGCGCTCTCGAGCCGCGTCGCCGGCCAATCGGCGAGAGTTTGGCCGCAGCGGCAGACTCGATCTGCTCCAAAAGAGACGAGGCGAAGCGGCGAGCGACAACGCGACCAGAAACGTGGAGGTCCTCCACCAGAACCCGAGCGCACGGCTTCCTCACTAATCCAATCAGAAGATCGCAACCCCAGCCCCCACCTCCACCCACCGCCTCCATCCGAGCTCGCCCGGTGGAAGCGGTTTCTCTCCAGCGTGGCGAGGTGAAACCTTATCGATCTGACGAACGTGGGACGCCTCTTCTTCAAAGGCTCCACTTGAAAGTGATTCATTGAGCAGAAGTCTTCGCTCGTAGAAAAAAAAAGAAAAAGAAAAGGAGAATAAACCGGCCGCCGCGTTTGTAAATTAACCCAGACACCTTTGGAAATATTTTCCGCAGCGACGGGCGAAGCCCTCACGAGGCTCACGTAGGTCCAGACGCCGCGAGAAGGAAATCGAGCCGGAGCAGAACAGGCGAGAGGGTCCGATCGCTCGGTGTCCGCCTGGAGTTAATGACGCGAACGTCGTCGGCGTGCGATAATCGAACCGACGCTGCAGCCGCACAAAAACCCGCGAACCCCTCCGAGAAGGAGCGGGTTTCGATCGCACGAGCAGTGTTGGGGTGGGGGTGGGGGGATTAACGTGCGACCCCGTCCGCCGCGGCAGATGCAAGTCATTTTCATGCAAATGTGAAGCAATTTGCTCCTTAAGGCGACATTTATTTTCTTTACAGCCGTCGTCGCCGGGTGCTCGCCGGGCGCTCGCCGGCAGCCCGACAGAGGAGGAAGATTTGTAGGTGCATCTGCTGATTGGACAGACGAGCATCCTGCACTGATCCCAGCTGGCTGCAGCAGTATGTTAAATACCTTTTTTTTTTTTTTTTTTTTTTGTTCCTCCACTTGAGAAGAAAGAGGAGATGTGTCACGTTGCGAGGCTGCGAACCAGATCGGTGACCTTGTGGAAGTGACTCGCGGCATCTCAATCCGTCTCAGCGGACGTAAACGGCCGCGACCTCAGACTTCTTCAGGTTCACCTGTTGCAGGTCCAGCTCTGCATGCGTTGCATTTAAAATGCTGTATGTGCATTATTTTTTTTTTAAATTCACAATCAACGTCAACAGATTAAATATCACAAATATCTGCAAGCGGCGGACGAATGTGCAGGACGAGATGTTCAATCTCAAACCGGATTGAGATTGAGCGGAGGCGAGGCACCGGAGCGGCGCTGCTGGTGCAATCCGGGGGAAGGTGCAGCAGAGCCGGCGGAGACGTGAGACGTGAGATCCGGAGCAGAACACCTGTGCGGCAGAAGCACCGCTCCCACCGCGGCGAATCCCTGCGCACAAAAAAACGACGGTGCAGCCTCGTCGTTTATTAAAAAAAAAAAAAAGTCGAGCTGTGGCAGGGCCACAAGGAAACACGGAGGGAGGCTGCTCCTCGATCGGAGCCCGCGGCCCCCCCTCCAAAAAAACACAAAAAACCGAAAAGCGTCTCTCCGCAGTGTCGGGACGCAGCGTGGACATGACATGGAGAGCAAATATTTACAGGTTCGTTTGGATCGTTCACTCACCTCCGCGTTTCAACTGGATCTGCCGGTTCTCCCCTTCCTTCTCCTCCTTCTCCTCCTCTTCCTCCCCTCCGGGCTGCTGTCTTCTCCGGGTTTAACTGATGCGCTCCTCTCACATCCACAGTGGGAAAATACAAAAAAAAAAAATCAAAAAATGAAAAATTTGAAATTTTCCAAACGCTCTGTCTGGATGCGCCGGTAATTTTCACTTCTTCCTTCTTCCAGAACCGCGGCGGTATCGGAGATCGGTTCCGTGGCGTCACTGGTTCGGATGAAAACCTTCATCCGCCGCCGGGAAATTTGGGGGGGGGGGGGAGAAAAAAAAATTCGGTGCGTAAACTTCGCAGCGGAGCCGCCGCCGCTGCCGCCGCCGCGCGGAGTGACCTCCTGCCGCGTATTCTACTGGACCGCGTCGGTGAGCCCACGCATTCCTCCGGTGCTCCCGGGGGCCGCTCGACGCGACGGGGAAACGGAACCTCGCGACAACCTCAGGAACGAGCCGCGGCGGCCGGGCTCGCCATCGTCCGGCGGCGGTGTGTGTGTGTGTGTGTGTGTGTGTGTCGGTGCAGCCCTCAGACCCGCAGCGGCGTGGCTTCCTCGCGGAGCTGAGCGGGACTGCCGCGGATCAGCCGCTCCATCGGCGTACAGTACGGTGTGAGTGTGTGTGTGTGTGTGTGTGTGTGTGTCAGTGAGTGAGTGAGCGTGTGTGTGTGTGTGTGTGTGTGTGTGTGTGTGTGTGTGTGTGTGCGCCGCCGCTGGCACACTGCGCGTTTAGACCCAGCCCCCTCACACTCTCGGCTTATTACGGTGTTAACTGTTTCCGCCCAAAGAGAAATATGAATAATAAATACGTTAAAGAAACATTTGCGCCCTAATGCAGCCCCTGAACACACACACACACACACACACAACCTGCACACAAAAAGAAGAAGAAGAAGAAGAAGATGCTCACTGAGCGGTGTGAAGTTCCCGCCACGCTGTAAGTGGAAAACTAAGAAGTGAGGATGATGAAGACGCGCTGATGATGAAGAGAGAAAAGGTTCTTACCCGTCACTCACTTTTTATCCGCGCAGCACGAACCGAACCCGGCGACTGAGCCTCCGGTCCAACCGTTTCTGTAAGAACACTGCCACCTATGGTCCAAACGGAGGAAGCTGCTCCCTCCTCCTCCTCCTCCCTCCTCCCTCCTCTTTTTTTTTTTTACTTTTTGAGAGACAGGTCCAACAGCTGACGGATCAGAACCGCAGAGATGAGTTTCTATGACGTCAGGGAGCAAACGTGAAGCATTCTGGGTGGAAGTTGTTTTTGTTTGTTTGTTTGTTTGTTTGTTTTTACTTCTGTGGTCACTGGCGCCCGCCATTAATCTCAATCCTAATCCCCGATTTACAGATCTACGATCGACGAGCTCGGTGGCGACTCGATCCGACGTTCCGCCTCCTCCGCAATTCCGTGTTTTTTCGTTCCTCGCGGGCCACCGCAATGGAGCGGCGGCAAAGTGCTCGCCCCCCCCCCAGTGACAGAGGCGTGAAACAAAAAGAGAAAAAGTGGGCTATCCACGTCCTGTGATGCGTCAATAACGCAGAGTGCGGGGGAAAATGGGTGGAGGTGGGTGGGGGTGAGCGTTCGCCATCAGAAGTATCGCCAAACTGCCGGGAGGAAGAAGATGCGGAGCAACCGGTGTAAGTACACTAAAAGCACAGCGTCCACTTAAAGACGGGGTCAATAGCTGGAGGGCGTCCATATTGGAATTCCGCCGCACTGCCTCTCAAATGGATCTCAGTCAACCCCCGGGCCGCGGCGGCGGCGGCGGCGGGAGGGAGGGAGGGAGGGAGGGGGGCGAGGCAATCAAATACAGACTTTTTCAACCCATTACTCACGGCCCCGTTTGGAGCGGGGTTCTGAGCAAGTCGTGATTTGTTTGATTGGAACATAACTCGGTTCATATCTCGCTTCTTCTTCTTTGGCGAGCGGCGAGAAATGATGGATTAACCCATTTTTTTTTGGGGGTCTGGTTGTTTGTGCGTTAGTATCACACATATCGACCGCGTCCGTTATTAACGTTGGAGAAAACTCCAGCGTGGATTCTTGACCGCTATCTCTCGGATTCGCCTCCTGTCGCAGACCTCCATCAGAAACCCGCGAGGGCGGCGGTCCGCTCCGGGTCCCAGTCGCCCCGGCCGCGCTGAATGTGAAATCAAACGCGCCCCGTCGGTCGTCAGTGTCTGAGCGAAGAGGTGAGGCGAGAAACCCGAGGGATCCGGAGAGGTTAATTGCTGGAGTTCTGACGGCGCCGTACCTGCTGTTTATCTCTGTATGTACGGGGGCAGCTGGGGCGTACGTGATGGTGATGATGATGAGGAGGAGGAGGAGGAGGACGAAGGGTGGTGGTGGTGGGGGGGCGATGCTGTGAGGCGTGTGGAGGTAGACACGGGGCAGAGCGCAAACCTTGTTTGTCAGAAGATCGGTCAGGCGCTCGGGAAACGAGCTCCCCCCGGCGGCCGCCGCTCAAAGCACTAGCAAGCGCCGATTTCACGCCGAGTTGGAGGGTTTCAAAGGTTTCAAAGGGGGGGGGGGCTCATGATGCCGTTATTTTCCAGCCGAGACGTCACGAGGGAACGCCGCTCCCCTCCGACCCGTGTGAGCGATCGGCCTGAGCCGACAGAAAACACAAAGGCGGAGGAAACGGCGTGACGCCAGTTACTCGTCGTAAACACATCGACGTGAGCGATGCTAACGTCTCATGCTAACGCTCGTCACGGCATCCAGATATCCCGGACCTGGGAAGCCCGTTTTCCGGCGGTACTGCTCCGTCTGTCCTTTGAGGAGACGTTCAGGAACACAAAAGAACCGGAGAGGAGAAATACTTCACACGGGAAGTTAGGAGAAGAAAGTGGGAAGAGGCCCAGGGGTAGGCCCTGGGAACGCCGGAGGAGGAGGAGCTGGAAAACGATGCTGGGGGAGAAGGACGTGTCCCCGCGCAGCCTGCTAACCCCCCCACCCCCTGCCGTGACCCGGTTCCGGATAAGACAACAGATGGATTGAAAGAAGAGCGAAGGAAGTCAAAATTAATCCTGCACACCTTCGCTCCCACGTGCCGATCTCCATCCCACTCCGAGGCTGCGGCCCAGAGCTCGTCAGGATTTATCAATGGGGGGAAAAAAACCACAAAACAACTAACAACAAACAACAACAAAATTAAAACGGCAATTAATTTCCACCGAGATGCGTCCACGGGAGACGTGGTAATTGCGAGCCGCTCTGATGCGTTCGCGTCGCATTAAACAGCCTTTTCTTTACTGTCGTCGTTATTGGGTCCTGGCTCGGAGGCACCGGGGACGACAAATCACGGGGCTCGACGTGGCGTCAACGCCCGAAACAAGGCAAGTCGAAAAAAAAAAAAACAACAACAACAACAACAAGGAGAGAGAGAGAGAGTCGGCGCCTCAGGCCCATCTCCCGACACATCGGTGCGACGATTGAGCCGTCAGACAAGATGAATAACGGTGATTTTGAAAAAACAATTAAGCGCTTTGCGCCCACAGCGCCGACTCATTTGCATTCCCCGCTCTAACTGCAAGGTAAGCGGAACGCCGGAAAATTCCCCACAAAACGGGAAACGCTACGAGACGCTCGCCCGGACCGGACCGGACTGGGATGTCAGGGAAGCTCTGGCAGAGATGACCACGGAAAAACAAAACAAACGAACCCCCCCACCCCACCCACCCACCGGTCCGACTTCAAAGGGAGTCTCTATTAATCAGAACCAATTGTTCAACGCGCTAATGAACCGCACATTGTTCAGTCCAGTCCTTTCACTCCGCTCACGACTGGAAAAACGAAATGCCGTGTTTCGCGTGCTAACGACGGACCTCGGGAATCCTCATGCGTCGCGGGTGGGGGGGGTGGGGTGGGGGGGGGGGGGGCACGATCCGCAAACAACAGGAAACACAGAGGAAAATCCCAACGAGCGGCCGGATCAGCTCGTGTTTGATACGAGCTCTTGCACTTTTGAAACAGGATTTTCAAGCTTATGAGCCCTGCACATACTCAGCATCTGCAGTGCCATTTATACATATACATATATACCCATATATATATATATATATATATATATATATATATATATATCTGTGGTCGGACTGCAGCCAATCTGACATTTGCTTGTGGACCAGGGACAGAAATCACCTCTCGTCGTTTCATTTGGTTACTTCCACCTCAGAGAGGGAAAAGAGCGATAGAGGACAAAGCAATTATATCCACCATTACATGCCATCACGCCTGATCTCCTAGGTATAAGGGGGGGTGAGGTGGGGTGTGGGGGTGAGGCAGAGGGGGAGACTGATGAGAGCTTACCGGCGACTCGAGACCCGCTTGGCTCCAGACAGGGATTTAGGACTCCTGCCTGTCCGCGAGGTATCACAGTGATACCTTAATCCGGGCCGACCTTTCACACCGGGGCCCGGCCAGAGGCTCGTCCAGATGTGAAATGTAAATGGGGGATTGAGGATGTCAGTTGGGGGTGGAGGAGCACAAACTGACACCGACCTTAACTCAGTTATTTTTCTTCTTGGAGCCACAAGCGGAAAACATAAGTAGGCGAGGAATCCTGCGCAGGAGGTTAATCTTGGCGGATAAACGGCGCCGCAGCTGGACGGTGACCGAACATCTGGACGCCGACACCGGCTCCTTCAATCATCCCGCCGAGGATTAAAACTCCAATTTAGATTTAATTCAAAGTTTCATTTCTCGATCGTGAATTATTCACCGGCGATAAAAACAGCGCCGAAGCAAAGCCAGACGCGTCCTGCCGGAGCTCCGGGCTCCGTCATCATCTGGAGAAACCGTATTAAAAATGCACGTCGGGCCCGAGGACCGCCTTTCAAATAACACTTTCGCCAAAACGCACGCAAAAACGCCGGCGCGCGCACAACTCGCCGGGACTCGCGGACGAACCAGCGGCACGTCTGCCACTTGTTTCTGACGACGCCCCGCTGGAGTCTCCCGGGCTTCACCTCAAATATCTTCCTCCAGCACAAAGTAAACAACAGCCGCGCGCCGCTTGTCGACCTTGTCGAGTTGTGCGCTCGCTCTCTCGGAGCGTCTCCTACACGTCGGGGCAGAGAGAACTCTCGCGGCACCATCTTACCCCCGCCCGCCCCGTCCCGTCTCGCTCGCCTCCACCCCCGTGTCCCGGCCTTTTCTCTGTTTACGTCTGCAGGAGGTGTCTCAGGATTTTCTCCCCAGGGAGCCATGACCAGCCAAATCCCCCCCCCACACACACACACACACACACACACACACGACACACACCCCCCTTACCCCTTAGTGCTGCTGCTATTTTCGTGGCACAGTGGATGGCAGCGAATCTCCGGCATGATTTCCAGAGACAAGCTCGGGAGCAGATCCTCGCTCCCGCTCTCTGTTTTTCTGCAGGAAAACATGTTGTTGCAGGGTTTTTGTGGTGGGGGGGGTGGGGGGGCGTTGTTTAGCTGTCGCAGCCATTTTCTGGAGGACGTGGGAGAACAGCAGGACAACAATGCAAACGCAAGAGACGTCTGGATCACGTTTGTTACCCTGCGTTTTGTTTTCTCCTCTTGCTCTTTTCTTTTTAAACACACAAAAAAAAAAAAATTCACGACAAGGACATGAATTTGCGATGACTTCGGATTGTGTGTCTCTTGTCATCGGCGTTGTGAGAACAAACTAAAATATTCATAGAAATATTAAGTATATATAAAGTGAAATATCTTCTTCACGTTGACATTTAAGATACAACGCAACACGATGGTGCAGAGTCTGTGCCCCGTTTCCCGCCTCGCTGACATGTGTTCAAGCCGTAATGATGAATCTCCCACTTTTGGGAGCTCGCGCCATTATTCCTGTGCACCCCCGCACCCCCAGCCCCCCCCAGCCCGTGTGAGCGATGGCTCGTCCCGGCTCCTGTGCGTTGTTAAATCACACCTGGATCCTGCCGCTGCACCTCTGAGCCCAGAAGGCTAATGACGTCTGAATGAGTTCCTCCGCAGAAAAATGAAATGTAACTCATACTCGTGTGACGGATGTGTGCACAAGTCGGCCCCCGCAGCGCCCGGGAGGCGGGCATTACACCACCACCACCACCACCTCCACCCGAACGTGTACGCTGGCAGAAAATGCACAACATAATGGTCCGTCTCTGTGGATGTGTCTTTTTTTGTGTTGTCTTTTTTTTTTGCGCGATGCTCATGGATAATTACCAACTGCATGCTCGGTGGTAAATTACAACGTGAGTAATTTGGGAAAAAAAAAAAAAAAAGGTTGTTCGGGACACTGTGCGTGACCTGTTAAGAGCTGTGTAAAACGGCCGTTAAATGTTTATGAAGCACGTCGACGCGAGCGGCGGGATCTTGCGGGACGGCGCGGCCGGGTTCAGCTGGATGGCGGCCCCGCAACATGTATAATTAATGCCACCGCCAGGAAACGGGGAGAATGGGCATTTAATTGGGCTCTTTAATTGCGGCGTAAATCGAAAGTCGACCGTCGCCGGCTTAATCTCCAGCCCCTCGCAAACCGCGGTCACTGCGAGGCGACGGTCGGTCCAGACGCTTTGCGTGCTGCACATTACGACATCGGCCTTGTGCGTTTTTTTCCCCTCGCAGACATTACGATTTAATTTTGTCAAGCTCGAGTATTCACGACTGAAGAGCGGAGGAATACGTGCATGTGTGGTTTCATTTTTCTTTAACAGTGTTTAAAAACGCAGCGTGGCGCTTTTGCACAGTGCAACGTTTCCCATCAATGTAAATCTGATTTATTGATTAACTGATTAATTAATCAGATGAATGTGGTGGTTGTTTTAGTTTGATGGAGTCCTGCTGAAGAAGTCCCAGAAGCGTTGGGTTTCTCTACGCTGACAGAGGGAATAAGCTGGCGGGGGCGCGTCGATTCGCCCGCCAGCCGCACGGAGCTCGATCGATTCCTGACCGACAGCTTCAGGCCGCCGCCGATCGACAACTCGACAACCGACACCACGCCTGCTGGGAGAGCTCGCGCAAATTCTCCACGCGCCTCGAGCGCGGGTTGTTGAGCTCAAATATTTATTAACTTTTGCAAAAAGAAAAAAAAAAAAAAATCAGTTTAATGTGAAATCCATGAGGCCATATTGCTAATGTAGCATGAAGCTAGCTTCCCTCTGAGAGTACAGAGTTAATGGAGCCGCGACCCAATGAGACGTCGCGGAGGGAAATAAAAGTGGAAACAACACATTTCCTCCTGTTTGAAAAAGACGTGTTGTGCGTCTGTATATATTTGTCTACGATCTCTCCGCGGCGCCGTGTGTGTTTTGTCGCAGATAAAAGAGGGAGCGGCGCACATCTCCTGACGGGAGGAGTAAATTATCCATTTCTAATGTCCCTCCGCGCCCCCTGCCCCCTGCGGAGTCCACAGAATTGGATCATAATTGAATCACTCGCAATTATGACGGCGTGCCCTTGGCGGTTGTGGGAGGACGGTGTCGCGGTGTCATAAATACGCCGAGGAGGCCGCGCGGTTTCGACTCGGTTCAGTCCTCACGTGTAAAAAAAGAAAAAAAAGGGACATTTCGCATCTGAGACGTCCGACCAATAACGTCAGCTCAGACTCACCTGGAGTTTTAAGGTTGCCAAGCAACAGTGGCTCGCCGGGTTTCTCGGCGCGACCGGCCGGAGGCAAACACGTTCCCAGAGCGGAAACGACACGGAGGACAAAAGAAACAGACACACAACTCGTCTCAAACGGAGGAACCGGACCTGGGATTGGGGCCGGGAAGAAAACAGGCGCGTGGAGACTCTGAATTAGCATTAATGCGCGCTGGTGCAATTACGCTAAAAGTGTGGCGCGAGTCGTTCCGAGGAGGAAGCGTGATCTCGTTTTAGTGAGATTGAATTTGCTAATTCGGTTACGGCGCACTATCTGCGGCGAGCGGCCCCGACCCAGCGTAATGGCAGGACCACTCGCTGGACGGGGGACGGGGGGTAATGAAAATAAAACTGGAGGGTAAACACTCGTTCTTAGGCAGCGGCGGCGAACATTTAGAAACTTAAGCGTCGCACACAGATCGAGAGATTTAATTATCGGAGCTTGAGCGACTGTGGGACAGAATCCGGCGCTAACGCGCAACATCGACGACAGTATTTTTGGTTGAAAGCGACCAGCGGCGTGTTTTCGTTTCTCTGAGCGCCCGCGGGCCAGCGAGCGATCTCACAGGTGTATTTGTTTGCCCTGACCCCCCCCCCCACAAGGCCGCGACCTTGGCTCCCGCTTTGGTTTGTTCAGCGTGAAACCAAATCCCTTAATCAATCCTTCTTCTGAACTGAACTCACCTTTTTTTTTTTCTTCCTTCCACCATTAAAAGCAATTACATTTTAGCGGCCGCCTAGGTTTTTTGGAAACCCGATGACAGCAGGGGGGCGACAAACCTCCACAATCCGACAGTGCGAGTACACAAAACACAAAAACATATACAAATCCATCTCTGTTAGCTTCAGGATTTGCAGCATAAAATAATAAATCATCGTTACGGAAACCCAGAGAATAAATTATTCTCTCAGCGCTCAGTTTGACGACTTATTCCCCCAGAAAAATCCAGGATCTGAAAATATCTGAATATCAGGTAAAAGTTGAATATTTGCCACTAGTTACTCAGTAAACGGTGGAAAAGGGTGTGTATAAACAGTTTCTGTTTTGTAAATCCCCTTTTTTTGATTGATCTCAGGAAATAAATGGGAAAAAATAAATAGAAACCTGAATCATCAAAACTGGAATTTTTTTTTTTTTTTTTAAAAGCCTCAAAAATGTGTCACTTTAATGAAGGCAGAATAAGTTTGTGAAGCGCTGGTACATCGCAGACTCGCTCGGGAGACGTTACCGCCCGCAGCAGAAAAGGTCAGAAAAGATCGAGTGTGGAAAAATAAAAACGCACAAAACTCAAAATGAGAGGTGACGTTTTATCCCCGCTGCGGTGCCACGTTTAATCTGTGCATCTTTCCTACAACACTCTCGCATCGCACGGACCTGGGTGCGCCTGACCTTTGCCCTTTGCGGTTGGCGTGACTTATCTCGACGCCCCTCCCCCTGCCGTTATCACAAGTCAAATCCGACTCGGGCCGCAATCCATTTCCCCCGGCGCGCCGCGGCCTCCTTCGCCAACTCGCGACAGCAGCTTTTTTCCGGCTCATTTCGCCCGATGACGGGGAGGGGCCATCTCCGCGGCGAGCCCGCCTCCAAATCGGCAGCGCGCCTTTATTTGATTGATTTGCGCGGCCCTGTAAAAAGGAGGAGGAGCGGATGCCGCTGCTCAAAGGCGGCGCGGTTACAAAAGGGCACGTGGAGGTCGAGGGTTCTGCTTGATGAGCTTTTAAAAGTCAGGCCCGGTCCAAATCTCCTGAAAGGCTCGTTTAACCCCGATCCTCCCTCTGAAACGGCAATTTGATTTGTCCCGTGGTTAATGTACTAGAGGACCTTTAATGTAATCTGTATTTGGGGGGTGGGGGGTCAGAAGCAGAAATTATTTTAAGTGAAACTGCAGCGCTTCACAGATGTGGGACTGAGCGGTGCAGCCTCCGGTGGGACCGACAAAAGGCACCAGGCTTTATCTGGTGAAGCTGGAGGACGCCATAATAAACTGGATGCGGGGGGTGGGTGGAGGAGTTGGGGTTGGGGTTGGGGTCGGGGGTGGGGAGCTCTAAATGAATTTTCTGGCTTGGTAACCCAGCTACTCACCTGTCACTGCACCATTGTTACTGACCTGAATGGTGCTGCCTCCATCTCCCCTTCTCACCTGATGGAGCTGCTCCTACAGAAAAACTACAATACTCTTCCCCACAATATCTAAATGAAGTAGTAGTAGCAGTACAACTTTTTAACCAGTACTAAATATTGCAACACAAAGAGGTGTAATTGCAGCAATATATATATATATATTTTATCCTACAGTTAAATATAAATGTGTGGTGAGAAAAAATGAAAAGACTTTCTGAATCCCACTGATCCGGTGTCCCACCAGGCTCTATCCCGGTGCTCCTGATGCTCTGTTGGGATCGGGGAAAAAAAATGCAAGGGTGGGGGGGCGGGAGGGTATTTAATATAAAAAGTTATGAAACTGTGGGTGCGGGGACTCAGAACGGCAGCAATGGTTATGGTTATGTAACAATTACATTTTGCTGCCGAGTAACTCGTAAAATAATTTATTTTTTTTTTTTTTAAATAAGTCATGCGTGACGAATAACAGATTACATTTTTAAAGAAGTAACTCAGCCGAACGATGGATTTTTATAAGAAGAAGAAAAAAAAACTGGGGAAGAGATTAAGTTAGCAAACGGGAGCCGAGAGATAATCGATAATTCAATCCGACTTGTCGAAAACTTAGAACGTGATGGTGTGAAGATGGATGAAAGGGATGTGAACAGACAGACAGGTGGTTGCAGCGCCCCCCCCGGCCCCCCCACATTAAAAGAAAAGTAAAAACACTCGTGAAGAGAACTTGACCTTGAGCGAGCCAAGGTTAGAATCCTGAGCACAGCTGGTGAGAGAGGCTGACAGTTTACTCTCTGAATTAATGATACAAGTCAAGGTCAAGTGCTCGCTGATTATGCAGCACATATGCAGCCGGTGGGGGGGGTGTTGGTGGGGTTGGGGTTGGGGGGGGCATGCTGCAAACTCCTTTACACCTGGAGATGTGATTATGCACCAACTCCTAAGTCACATTCAGGTTTTTTTTCCCTGCAGGCTGAGAGAGAGCGATGGAGGGAGGCACTTAAAGCAGACGTTTGTGTGTGTGTGTGTGTGTGTGTGTGTGTGTGTGTGTGTGTGTGTGTGTGTGTGTGTTTGTTTTCATCGTTGTGTTTTGGGCCGAGGTCGGCGGAGGCAGAGTGAGATCCGCAGAGAACCGCGTCGTCGTCGTCGTGGATGTTCGGTAAACGATGTTAGCGCGATGGAGTGGGTGAAGACACGGGGGAACCTTCTGGTAGATGGACTCCGGACACACACACACACAAACACACACGACATCATCATCCACCCCCCCAGCAAAGATAACGTGACGGGGGGGGGGGGCACCTGCGTCTCAAAGGGGCTTTGAGAAGATGGTTAAATGAGGTTGTGATGTTTTTTTTTCTTTTAAATGTTCATTTTGAATGCATGAATATGTACAGGAAGAAAGTATGAAGTCTCTCCCCCCCCACGATGGCACGCCTAGTGTTTTTAAAAGGGGGGGGGGGGTTGAGGATTCCAGCAAACAAACCAGCTTGATCCCCATCTGAATGGAGGATGATTATCTCCACACGCAGCCCCAGCGTGTTGTCGACACACGGCCGCAGGAAGTGTAACCAGAGCGAGGGGGGGGGTGTAATTAGAATAGAAGCACCCCCCCCCGACGATGACTCTCCTGGTCCATTTGCTTAGATCTCTCTACAGGCAGGTGACTGCAGGTGGGGGGGGGGGTTCAGAAATACTTCCATCTACCAAATAAGACGCACAAATTGTAGCCTCGCCCTCGCTGTGCTGGGGGGGGCTGGCTAATGCACAGCCATCAGCACCGATGACAGTCTATCTTTAGGCTGTAATGAAGCGAGGAGGAGAGTAATGAACTCCACACACACACACACACACACACACAAACACAACAGAACAGGATGCACAGACGCACAAAGGAAACGGAGATGGAAAGAAAGGGAGGGTGGGGGCAACAGATAACAAGGCCGAGGCTTGACAAGGAGTGTGTGGCCTTATCCAAGTAATGACAGGGGAACACCCCCCAACACACACACACACACACACACACACACGCCCTTTAATGCTTTCTGAAGAGTCCCCCCACCCTCCTGAGCAAAGCGCACACTAACAGGGATGCTAACTAGCGGCTAGCGGAGCCACCACGCGAGTGTCAAGCGGGAGCGCTCGTTTTAGTCTCCCCGGCCGGGCGAGCCGGGCCGGGCTCGTTTAATGGCTCTGTACGTACGCAGCCATGTGGAGAAATGACTCCATCGAAAGACTACACCACCCACCACCACCACCACCACCACCCCCTCGCCCCCCAGGCGGATTTTCATTCTTAATCAAAAAGCTCATTACCGCACGCGCAGGTTGGCTCGTCCTTTATGTCCTGCAGAAATGTGATACGGCCCCCCTCCAGACGTCAACACAATTATTGACAAGCATGACGGGGGGGGGGAAGCGACAACAACAACATTTACTCCCGCCGCTGTTCCTCGGCGACTCGATTCCTCCCAGAGTAAGAGCAGGAAAAAGGCCTCTCGGTTCTGGCCCGGCGGCTCCGACGCTCATTTTCTGCACATCCTAAAAGACCCTCATTCCACTCTGGGCCCCATTCGGCAAAATGACCCGTCATCACGAGGCGGCGCTTAACCCCTCGGCCCCAAACCCCCCCCTTTGCGGTCCTGGAGTAAAAAAAAAAAAAAAAAACCGGACGCTGTCGTTTGCTCGAACAGCCCCCCGAAGGCGTGATAACGGTCGCCGACGGCCAGAAACCGGAAAAACAAGAGCGGAGCGCCGAACGTTTGCGGGAAATTACTTTCTAATTGAGGCATATGCCGCGGACATGACGGACAAATTGGCCGCTGTCGGCGCGTTCAGCTGCGGCGTGTCCGAGCGCTCCAGCTGAACGTTTTTTTTTTTTTTTGTCCACGGCGACAAATTCACGAGTGGCGCTCTTTCGTTCTGATGCTGCACCGCAGGACTCCGCTGACTTTTTAAGGATGTCAGTCATTATATATGAATATATTAATATTTAAATATGAACATAATAATATTTTAGATTATATTATATTTCTTAATATATTATTTTCTTGTATTATATTTTAAATCTGAATATAATGCATATAAAGCACTCTTTAAGGAGCTAGACAACAAACTCCTGTTTCATGTTTCCTTCTCCACACAGATGGCGACGCAGCGTGTCGTGACGCGGGTCCGACCCGCCCCACGTCTCAACACCTGGGCCGGGCCGAGCAGAACTCTGTGAAACCGAGCCAAACCTCATGAAGCGATGCAGCTGCTGGGGCGGACCCGCTCCGCTTTGTTCAAACGTGACGATCGTAAAAAGGCTCCACCCACCCCCACCCTCACCCCCACCCCCTGACGCAGGCGCCGCAGTCTGGTCCCCCCTCTCGTCTCAGGCGGACCCCGCGTCACGCCTCGGTTCTGCTGCGACGGGCCTCGACCATGAACTCCCATGATGCACTGAGCACTACTCTCCACCTCATTTATACCACAACACTTCCTTGTAGTCTCCCTCTCTCTCTCTCTACTTTATATATATCGCTTTCTGTCACTCGGCCCGGTCGAGTCAGACGGGATTGGACCGGTGTCGCCACGCAGCGAGACGGACCAGACGGATCAGAACCGATCACCCGCAGCCTCTCGTTGTTAAACAGATACAGAGGAAGCGCGGCGTCTCGTACCCGCGGGCCGGGCCAGCGTCCCCTGAGCCGCCGTGCACGTGTCTCTAACAGGAAGTGAGTGTAATTACAGCGGGGGAAAGGCGGGCGGGCGGCGGCCGCGAGGCAATCACTCCCCCCTGATTGAGACGGAGAGCGAAGGTGCGAGGGGCCGGCAGAGCGTGAGCCCGCGGCAGGTGCAATGCGACGCCTCGGTGAACCCGGCCAGAATTAGAAACCTCGTGTTCCGTTCTGCCCAGCGCGATGATATCTTCTTCATCGTCAATAAGGCGTCCAATAAGGACGTGCGGTAATTGGATTTATTTATTTATCCGCGGCCGCGACAAGCAGGTATTTCCCAGGCGAGACGCGAGCGCTGCGTTTCGAGAGATTTACCGCGCAGGAGCGGCACCGACGGAGCTCATGTCAGAGCGAACAGACTTCAACTGACCCCCCACCCACCCACCCACCCACCCACCACACACACACACACACACACACACACACACACACACACACACACACACACACACACACACACACACACACACACACACACACACACACACACACACACACCATTGAGAACATAAAAACACAGCGTTTTGTAACTAATTAATCACGACTTGTCTTTTCCTGCCGGAGATTGACACTGATCGCACTAATCCCTTTATTTATGCATTTCCCATTTAATCCCAGCAGAGGCGGCTACAGACGGTGCATGTGCACACACACACACACACACACACACACACACACACACACACACACACACACACACACACGCACGCACGGGGCAGCACATCACAATCAGGCTAAAACGACCAGTCATGGGACCACAGCATAATTTAAAGGGTCATTTCACCCATTTAAAAAAAAAAAAACACCTCTCCCTCGCCTCCCTCAACAAAAACCAAATCTAAACCCACAACGATCCGCACAGCTAGATCAGATCTGCCTTTTAGCCCCTCCAACAAACACATACCCCCCACCAAAACAAAAAAAAAGGCAAAGCCCCGGACCATTGTAAAAGATAAAGGCCAAAACAGAGCTGAGCAACATTCACTCCCGTCAGCCAGACAGAAAAACACAGAGAGAGCCCGACAGCGTTCGGAGGAAAGTTCAGCGAGCAGATGAAGAGGTGCACTTAGCGGTGTGGCTGTGGGTGGCACAGCGGGGGTGGGGGTGGGGGGGTGGAGAGGGTGGAGGGGGTGGAGGGCGAGACAACTCACTGGCATCAGGCATCAGCCTCCCCGGGCGACGCATCCTCCTCGACATTAACCCCGTGCTGCGAGCTGCACTGCCGACGCCGAGCCTGTAATTAACAGAGAGAGAGAGAGAGAGAGAGAGAGAGAGAGAGAGAGAGAGAGAGAGAGAGAGAGAGAGAGAGAGAGAGAGAGAGAGAGAGAGAGAGAGAGAGAGAGAGAGAGAGAGAGAGAGAGAGAGAGAGAGAGAGAGAGAGAGAGGGAGAGAGAGAGCATGAGGAGTCTCCAAAACTGTTTATTTTACATTTAGCAAACTACACTTGTTCATAATGTCACTGAGAGCCGATAAAAGGTGTTTTATGAAACGACACCAATGAGGTTTGTTTTTTTTTAAACCAGGACCGTGGTGGATCTGTGGCACGGTACTTTAAATTGTGAATATTTCACATTTCGGTAGTGAGAGAATAAATGTGAGGGATTATCTGAGGCTACGTTCAGGCTCAAACACGTAAAAAGTACAGCGCGCGCGCGACGATAACGCGGTAAAGGGTTCAAATGTCCCCCGGGGATTATCCCGTCACGAAGAGCGGCCGACGTTTGCACGTCATCGGCGGGTCGTTCGAAAAGGCGAGTTCCTCGGCGGAGATAAAGACGCGACGCAAACAGAACAGTCCCACGGGGGTCGGGGGGGAAACAACGATCCTCGAGGGAACGCCGCTCAGCGAGCTGCCGATTTCTGATCTTCTCCACGAATGAGAGAGGGCGTGACGAACAGGGCCGACTGATTTTGAAGAAGATGTGAGGGTTCGGGGAGAAAGATGCCGATCGGAGTCTTTAAACGTAAAACGCCGACGCGGCCGCGATCCCTCGCGGGCCTCGATAATAACGGGCTGGAGGACGAGAGCGCCGCCGGGGTTTTAGAAAAGCCCCGCTTTCACAAAATCAATGTAGCCCGAGGAGGAGAGAGGAAGCGGTGCCAAGCTTCGCAACGTCTTGATTGCTGTCTGGAGACGGTCGATACCGATTTCTATAAAAAAAAATAAAGTAAGAGCAGTCCAGCGCCGCACGAAAACATGCTGCTGCTGACGGAGCACACGCGTTTCGCCAAAATTGCGTCGACGCGACGTCTGAAAATCCTTCCCGGCGACGGCGGACGGCGCTGCGTTCAGACGTTACGTCCACGCCCCCTCCAACATATTCTGGCTTTTACCTCCTTCAGACGTCTGAAGCGCCGACGCGGCGGCTCGGTGATTAATGTCCTTTTAAAAATAGAGATTAAATTATTAACGGGAGTCAAATCTGATCAATTATATAATGAGTGGCGATCTTTTTTTTTAATCACATCTGTCTCTCTCCAATCTTTCATCTTTAAACTCAGATTAATTTTATTATTTATTGCTATTAGTTTTATTCCAGATGATCACCTGTCACTGAGGGGTTTAACCCGATTGGCTCCTTTTGTCACAGTCCCCGATGGATGGGGGGTGTCAATGTCTGGCGGGAAGGCGAGGTCGAAAATTATTCCAGCTTAAGTCATGTCGTAGAGAAAAGTAAGGACATGTGAAAAGTAAGGACTTCATGGGTTTTCATCTTCAACCCCCCCCCCCACACACACACCCCTGTACCCCCCCCACACCATTTTCCAGCACGGATGAGGAATTCATGCCCCGTGAGCAATTGAACATATCTGTACAAATGTGAAGAGACAGATGTTTTGCACTACCAGCAAGGTTATGTAAAAACAGAAAGGAGGAGGGTGGGGGGACCGATGTGCCACATTTCTAAGCTTTTCAAGTCAAAATAACGCCCACCCCCCACACACACACACACACACACACACACACACACACACACACACACACACACAGCGCAGCAGCTTTCCTTGAGCTGTCAGCGGCGGCCGGTGGCGTCTCTTCACAATCCGTTCAGAACGGCCGCCGCCGCCGTGATTGAGTTTGACATCAACAGAAGGGACAATTAAGATGATGAGGTTTTTTTTGGTGGGCGGACAGTTGAAGAGAAACAGCCCCCCCCCCCCACATCACCACACACACACACACACACACACACACAGGCTGCAGGGAGGGGCTGCGTGGGATTGTACATGAAGGTGGTTTATTCACTACTGCATCTCAGAAAATTAGATTAAAGTGACGGCAGAGAACTCTCATAGAATTTCAACTTCACTTCCTTTTTTTGTCTTAATTTGGATGATCGTGGATTACAGCTCGTGGAAATTGGAAATCCAGTAATCCCAAATGAATGGAATACGCCCGAAAATCAATCCCAAAAAAAAAAAAAAAAGATCTGCATCCACGATGCTTCGACAACTGATGGGGAATATTCAACGGGATGCTTGTGCTACAGGGGGCGGGGGTGGGGGGGTCGAAGTGGGGAGAGATTATTTGTTGAAGTGGACTAACTGCGACGATGAAGAGATCCTCGTGGATTATTTCGGCCGAGCCGAGAGCTGTTGACGCCGTTCGTGAATAAAAGCCGCCGAGTTTTGAGATCAGGCGTAAAGAAAGAGATGCGATTTCAACATCCCACACACACACACACACACACACAAACAAACAATTCACCCCCCACCCCCCCAGCATTGTGCGGACAGAAACCCATCCGAGGGAACAACACTACAACACAAACATTTGCATAATAGTGTGCGTGCAACGACAAAAAAACACAAAAAGACAGTAACAACGTGCAGGGAACTGGAGAAAGATGTCAGTTGTCAATAAAAAAATGTCAGCTTTGATCAAAACGACGTAAACACACTTTTCTTCGAGCGAGCGACGACACTTTCGGTAAAACAGAGCCTCAGCGCGACGCATCGGGCCGTCGGTCGCGTCGGAGGCCGATGAAACGCCGCCACGCGAACGCGGCGCCTCTCTTTAGCGGCGCGCCCACGAAGAGCCGGAGACAACATCAACGTGAGAGGCAGCTAAGTGACTCCTCTCTGTCTCTGTCTGAGGCCCCCGGGGCGAGGACATGGGGGGGCAGACAAAGGAAGTGGGGACGGTCGTGTCCGGGGGACGACTCGGCGGCCCCGGGGCCGTCGCTTTTACTCCATTAGGTGAAGTGACCTGGACGAGATGGGAGCAAACATGCTGAAAGGACGCGCTGGAAAAGACGCTCGTGCTGTTTTTTTATTTCCAGTTCGTAAACAGCGGCTTGATGGACTGACCTGCAGGGTGTGTGTGTGTGTGTGTGTGTGTGTGTGTGTGTGTGTGTGTGTGTGTGGGGGGGGTCATGCATGTGCGTGGGTGGACATGCATTGTAATTATCACTGCAGCATCATCCTGCACCGCGGTCGAGCGGCCGAGTGTGACAGACGCCGCTGCGAGGGCATCGCTGGGCGTCTTGGCCACGGAGGCTGAAGGGGGGGGCGGGGGGGGGCACACACAGGCTTGATTACCCCCCCACCCCCCCAGGCCTCCGTCTCGGCCTCCAGCCTCCTCAGCCCGCTCTGGTTAATGAGTCTCGTCAGGTACCGTCCGTCGCCACTCTGCGCCAATTAAGACGCTGGGCACTTCCTCTCGGCTTCCTGCTCTTAAACAAACAGCAGGTCGCTCTCTCTCTCTCTCTCTCTCTCCCAGCAGAGTCTCTCGCCCAATCTGTGACCCAGCGGGAGCGGCGGTCTCGACCCGGGGCCCGTTAGCCTCCCGCGGCGGAACCCAACGTCGAGAGACGGAGCAATCAGAGCCGAGCGTCAAACAATCACGGCGTGACAGACGTGCCTCCGCCGAGATCCGGTCTCGCTCTTCCCCGCCGCCGGGTCCGAACCCGAGTCTTAATCGGATCGACCGCTAACTGGCTGTGGTGGTGCAACTGGAGGGAGGGGGGGGGGGGGGGGGGGGGATTACTGTCTGGACTTGATTGGATACTTTTAACCCTGATTCTCGCCAGACCCTCCAAAGTTAATTGGCTCTGACCCCCGGCCGCCGGCGTCCAGAACCTCTCCAGCACCTGATTGGACACACAAGTGGACAACAAAGCGTCGCCCTGCGCGACGGAGCCTCTCGTGTTTGTGTAATCAACGACCCAGACCCCCCGCTCCGTGACGCGCTCCGATGACAGTCGCCACGGATATCGGCTCGTCATTCAAAACCGGCGGGGGGGGCCAGGATGTCACCGATTCGTTCTGTGTGTCCAAGCGTGTTCCTGCGTGTCGAGTGACAGCAGCGGCGGGCGAACGCTCGCGGCACCTCGCGTTTCTGCGCCGGGTTTTGCCGCTCAGAGCACGTCGCATCACGTTAGCGCGCCGGTCAATCAAAGCCGCTCATCAAGGTGCTGCGCGTGATTGCCGACGCTTCGCTGCGCAGAAATTTGCACCACCCCGGAGACCCCCCCGCCCCCTGGGGAAGGGGAGGACTCATCTGTCACACGGAGCGCCGCGGCAATCCGCGATGACAGATGCGCGGTCGGACCGGCGGCGCGGGAGGCTGAGCAGTGAGCGTGCGCAGCTGGCGTCGAGCGGCGCTCCGAACGTAAAGCGGGGAGGTGCGGGCGCCGATCATCTTCCTCCGTGTCAGGCGACGCATTAACGATTGTCTTAATGCCGGGATTAGCATTTTCTTCCCGCTAATCGGGGATTTGCGGCAAGCTAATCTGCGCACACAGAAAAGTTAAATCTTTCAAAAGCAAAATCTACGTTTACGACACACAACGGCGTTCGAGCATTTTCAGGAGGGGAAGAACAGCGTTCGTGTCTTTTTCTGTCCGTGATCATTTTCCTTTGTCGGTGCCGCTCGCGGTTTCGTCCGTTTCGCCGCTGCTGCTGCTGCTGCTGCCGTGCCACCAGGCTTCTGGAACTTTGTCAAGTCTTTTGACCTGTAACAGAATGAAAAGGCAGTTACTGCAGCAGCGCTCGCGACCGGGGAAATTGGGAAGGGGAGGGGGGCGTACACAGAACTGCAGTGTGTGTGTGTGTGTGTGTGTGTGTGTGTGTGTGGAGGGGGGGGGGGTTAGATGTTTTCTATGTCACTGCAGTCCCACATTGTCCCCAGAAAATGTCACTCTGCCCTTGGGAGGCAGCGCTCCGAGGCGAGACTCATCTGTCCGACCGCATTTACAGAGACGCTCTGTGGCCGGAGCCCGAGGAGGAGGCCGCCCCCCCACACGCCTGCCCCCACCCCCCCAACACCGCCCCCTCTCCAAAGCCCACCCTCCGCCCCCCACGACCACCGACACGTTGCGAGCAACCCGCACGACAATAATATTTATTTTTTCCAAAATCACCGTTCGCTTGACTTTCGGCGTGCGGCGGAGGCCGGCGGGGAAAGCGCAGACGTGGCTCCTCTTCCTCGTCTGCGGGAGGAAGCCGCAACCACCGGTGTCTAAAAATACGACGACGCACGAACGCACGGCGTCGTCACGTGCGCTCGCTCGCTTCCAGCTCGAATAATTACGGCCGTCGATCCCGTCACTCTGCCGTAATGACACGCAAATGGGACGTGCGGCCGCGTCAGAAGTTAGCCGCGCAACGCTAATGGGCCGTCTCATGAAATGCTTTTGGGGGGGGGTGAGGGTGTGTGTGTGTGTGTGTGTGTGTGTGGGGGGGGGTCTTCTTGGCTTCTCATCAAACAAATGGACAGAAAGCACACACGCCTTTCAAGGCTTTGTGATAAAGGCGCATCATTATTTGCCGTTCGGCTCTGACCTGAGGAGGAAATGTCAGATGTTCAGCTTTGACAATGATTAAATAAAAAAAAACAAAACAAAAAAAAACTTCAGTACTTCAAACAGTTTCCTCTCTGAACAAATGCATGCAGCATGAAAACATGCAGCTGCTAATAATCCCCCCGGGATGAATCAGACGAATTAGCGACGGCAGTTTGTGCGACACCGACGCAGACATCGACTCTCATTCTTCCTGCACGGGATTGTGAGAATGGCTTGTGTTCATGAATTAGTACATGAATGCAAAAACCACACACAAAAAAAAAAATGCGGGTAATCCTCTAATCTAGCGCATTTCTGTCGCGCCGAAAGGCGAGCGAGGATTAAAGCGGCTCATTAAAAAAGAGGGGCGTCCGCGATTGAAATAGGCCAAGAGCTCTTTTCTCTGAAGCCAGCGGAAGACAAAAGGAGCTGAAGGAAACGAGCGGGTTTTATCAGGCCCGGGCAGAACCCTCGCCTCGTCCGCCCTGAGCCCCGGACACGACATCGGCCGCATCGACTCGGCCGAGCGCCGAGATTAAATGGCTTATTGACTGCGACGGGACGGAGGCATCAAAAGAGGAGACTTTGTGGAAGGAGTCACCTTCAGATGTCAAGTCTCTGAGACAGCGAGCGTGGGGGGGGCTGAGCTTGTGGTCTCTCATTTTCCGTCTTCACGGACGAATTACATCCGGGAGAAAATGTGACTTGATCGTCTGCAGTGTGACGTTCAGAACCAAGCATCGAACCTGTGGAAAAACGGTAAAAAAATAAATAAAATGGACGTAGCTTCCTGGTGTGAAAAATTCAGCCAATGAGGAAGAGTCTCTAACCCGTCTTCTGCTGAGCGACCACCAGGGGGCGACTACACTGAGGAAATGGATTCATGACGTCAGTAAACATTTTCATACTGAGTTTATGTTTCAACACCGTGTTCATGTTGGACATTATGATCCATTTAGAGGAGAAAAGACCAGGAAGTAGGGAAGGTTTGGGGGCGTGGCTACGGCGTGATTGACAGGTAGCACGCTTCCATCACAGTCAGGTCGGCCTCCGCCCTGTCGTCCAAAAATACGGTCACGTCCGGCTCGTTTCGAGTCACTTTGCAGATTACGACCCGTTCGCCAAACTCGAGGCTTCAATGACGGCGACGGCTCGCGATCCGACGGGTGACGTCACAGAAGCTGCGTATGTTTTTGTTGTTGTTGTTTTTTTTAAATGGCCTTGAAACACCAAGCTGGGAAATTTAACGTGGGAACAGCTGCTTGTCTTTGCAACAACCGATCACCCCCCCCAGCTCAAAATCTCCGACATTAACTCTTCAACTATTAGTTTCTGCCCGTACTTTATTGGTGGTGGTGGGTGGTGGTGGGTGGTGGGTGGTGGGGGGTGCACGCTTTAATAATTTATAAAGGACTCTGGGGCATCCGCAGAGACGAGATTGAATTTTTCAAATGCAGTTTATCTGGCACTTGCAGCTGGGGGGGCCTCTTGGCTCGTCAATACGCCGGCCCGCGCCGGCCGCGACATCAAATTAAATAGGTTATTGACTGGCAGGTGAGTCGGCAACGAGGCCGCGGGAACGCGCGCTCGCCGGCTCGCTGACCGAACCTGCTATGGATCAGCGGGCCGTAAATCAGAGCATAATAGATCCAGATCTTTGTCTTCTGCCCCCCCCCCACCTCAACCACCACCACCTCCACCCACACACCCGATCCATCCTTTATTTGTTTTTAATTTGTACCGATGCTAATCCCTCGGCTCGGCTCACGCATGCAGAAGCAATAACGGCGGGGAAATGCCACCGCGTCTCTCCTGGGGGCGCTCGTCAAACGCGCACTCTCGCGTCGCATGCATGAGGTTTGCAGGGGGGCGTGGGGCGGCCATGTTGGCGTACAAACACCTGTCTTACACACACCTGTATATACACACACACAGACGAGTAAACGTGGCATCGTAGCGTCGGTGAGGTGCAGGTTGTTCCAACGTGGATGTGAATATTGGATATGTTGTGACAAGGGTGAAAGACACCACACGCACACACACACACACGCGCACACACACACACACACACACACACCTCTATGCCGCCCACCTGACACCACTGCGCTTCTTATGCTGTGCATCGTATATATTCAGTAAATTAGATGCACACAGCGTTGGATTTAAAAGAAATTACCAACAAAAAGAAATGAGCGCACCCCAGGGCGCTCATCCCTCCACACACACACACACACACATCATCTCCATGCAGGCTGCGTATTGTTTAGCTGGGAGCTGCAGGTTAACAATCACACACACACACACACACACACACTGTGTGTTTCACCTGCAAGGAGAGATTACACACTAACTGCAGGGTTTGCACATATTAAACTTTTTTTTTTTAATCCTCTTTTACTGCTGCACATTTACACCTGGAGAACCCATCCTTATTTTTATTTTTTTTTCTTTCCTGTGCATCCCCCTGCGGAGAGACGCGACATTCCCACCGGGACGTTCCCGTGCAGACGCGGGACGGTTAGAAGAGAAAACCGAAGGACGTTTGCGCTCGTCCCGCCGACCCGTCTTGGCGGCCACCTGCCTCGCTGTGAGGTGTGCTCAGATACTGGAACGTGTCGCCAGCCAGATGTAATTTGCTTAATGTTGTGTAGATATTGCCGCCTTAATGGCCAGAATGTGGCGTTGCAGGTTTCCTCCGGTGCAGCGGCAGCAGAGGACCGGGGGTGGAGGTGGGTGGGGGTGGGATGCACGGTCGGAAAAACAAGAAAAAAAAAAAGATGTTTGCCATAAATCAAGGCTGGAAGCTAAAACCGCAGCGGTGTGGCTCATTGCACAAACAGACACACAAACACAAACGCAGCTTGGCGCAGGAACCGCACACGCCGTTTCGCTCCGCCACGCTGACCGCGCAGCTGGGACCCCGGTGGAACCGGACCGGATGAGGAACGACACCGCGGCATGGCCGGTTGCGATGTTGTTTTGAGACTTGCAGACAAAATGACCCACAAATAATAAGAAATAAAACTTAGTTTTTAAATGCAGCTGCTCATTTCTTAGCTCTTTGACTTTTTTTTTTAATTCTGGTCTCGACCCGTCTCGCCGTCTCTCGGACAAACAAAGCGGCGAGAGAGGCCGGAGAGCGAGCGAATGGATTTCCAGACGTGGTAATGTATTTCCTCTTCGTCTCTGTATTTACTTTTAATTTGTATTGATCTTTCGCCCGCACCTCAATTTTGCTGATGTCAGAAAGGTGAGGGAGCATTACAATATACAATCCTTTTTTTTTTTTCCTTTCTCCCCTCCCCTCCACCTCCTCTTATCGGGTGGGAAATGAAAAGCAAATGGCACTTTTGTCCGGGACGTGCGATCGTCCAGGCGGAAGGGCTTTTGAAGGGAGCGGGGTGAAATTGAAAAGGTTGCAGGTTCACATCCCCGGACAATGACGGCCCCTCTGCCTCCACTCCTGCGGCTCACAGGAGATTAAAGGAGCCGCAGAGATAAGGAGCAGCATTGGCTAAATGTTGTTTTTTTTTCTTTTTTTGACTGGGCAGATCGAAAAAAAAAAAAAAAAAAAAAACGCTGAAGTGCTCCAGTTAGCCAGGAGACAGACAAATAGACAGAGACGGACCGGCAGAGCGAGGACACCGAGTGAATCGTTCAGGACTGACCTTGACTTGATTGTTGTGCGCAAACCGGTCTGCCGGTTCAAAGATAAAAAGAAAAAACACACACAAGATCAATACTGAAACAACACGGTATCAGAGAGGAGATTTAAAGCAGCACACAGGAGAGGGGGGGGTAGCGAGGACGCACCGGGTCGTGATCGGCTCCTCGTTCGCGGGCCAAATGTTCAAGATTCGACTGTGCGCTTTTGAGAGAAGGGTGCATACAACACGCACAAACACAAACACACACACTCACGAATGCACATAAATTCTCCCGAGCGCTGCAACTTCTTTGTGCTTTTTCCGTGACCCACATAAAATATGATAATGCATGCGGCCAGCCTGCACAAACAGGTGAGGCTTTAGGGAAATGATAAAAGGAGCGCGCCCCCGTCACTCAGCCTCCGACTTGAGACGCCGGACGAGCCGCCCGCCACCGCCGCGTCCTGGAGACGTAACCTCCCCGTCTGAAAACGGCTTCGCAAAAGAAACGTCGTCGAATTTATTTGACTAAACTCGCACACAGAGCAGATTATCCTGAAATATTTATTGACTGCGTGCGCTGTGACGTCGACCCGACGCGTCCGCGCACTTCCTGTTATCTGCATCCTCATTGGAGAATGATTAAAGCCGAGCTGTGGGCGGGAGTCCGGTCAGTCCGCTGCGTTCGGACCCACCTGATGTTTGAATTAACAGGTTTAAATGACAGGGCCGCCTCAGAGAGACGCCCATGGGACACCCCCCCCCCTTTCAAAGGCCCGGCGACCCCGGTCTGCTGTCGGCTGTCAGCGAGGAGACGGGGAACGTGCGGCGGCGAGATAACCCCTGCGAGGGACGCAGCCCGGAGTCGCGCGCCTCTTTGACAGGCTTATTAACGGGGGAAAAAAAAGCCCCTGTATCGGCTGAGGGATCAGGGGAGAAGAAACCTTCCCTTATCGCCGGGACACCGGGGATTAAAGCCTGGCCCGCTCTGATAAATTAATTATTCTCTCTTATCTGCCGTGTTTAAAGGCTGTCAAACGAAAGCCCACCTGCAGCCGCAGCGCCGGACGACGGCGGCGGAGGAAGGAGCGGGGACGCCGTCTGGTTCTGTTCTGCGTCATTTCGGTCGGGTTTCAAGCAGACAGAGAGCGAATCAGGCGGATTTTTGTGTCCTCTGATTGTTCAGGAGCGGCATTAAACATCTGCATAATCCAACACGCCAATGAAGTCGCCGGTCGAGCGCCGAAAAGCGAAGCGCAGCTCGCGGCGGGTCGCTCCGTCTGAGTCAGAACCCGCCCTTCGATGCCCTTGAGGGAGCCGCTTGAAGTCTGTCAGCGGCGCTCACCTCCAGCCCGACCGAGGGCAGAGAGGCCGCGCCGCACCTGAGGGGTGATTGACAAGCCCGGGCGAGTCGTGTGGAGAGGGGGTGGGGGCCTCGCTGCCGCTGCCGCCGCCACCCCCACCACCTCCACCACCATCCTGCAATAACGGCAAAATGTGAACACTGGGAATGTTAATGTCCTTCATATTTTATTAATTCTAAATCCATGGGATATCAGCGTGAAGCGTTATGAAAAGGAAACATCAATCCTGCAGAGGTAATGAGCGCAGGAGCGATTTGTGTGTGTGTGTGGGGGTGTGTGTGTGTGTGTTTGTGTGTGTGGGTGGGGGGCGCTGAACCCCCTCCAGTTATGTACTGAAGGAGATGGAGAAAACTAATATTTGGCCGTCCGCTGCCGGGGATCGTCCGTTAAATGACTGTGCCGCAGGGGAGGGAAGCTGCACGCCGGCTGGTGCTGAGGTGTCTCATCTAGCTAAACTATTTTTTTTGTTCGCTGCTACCCCCCCCCCCCACACACACACACACACACGCGCACAGACACACACCTTCTGTATTTTCATACATCGTGCGTCGGCCTGTGTCGTACACGCCCGCCTCCCCCGTGTTTCATTTCGCCTGACTGAAGCGCGGGGGCTTCGTCGTCCTCAAAAGCTCGTCACATGTTTTTCAAGGTGTGACACGTGGCGTGCGTATGGAAGCGCGGGAGAAAAAAAAAAAAATGGCTGCAAGGTCAAACGTGAATGAAACCATGGGATCACAGGCATCAGCGCCCGGCCGGCCGAGAGACGCCGTAAGTCAGAGGTTTGATGGCGTACAAGGGATTCGTCTCAACGCAGCGTCGCTTAAAAGCGCGCCGCCGCCGCCGCCGCCGGGTTGTGGGGGGGTGGGGGCTGGTGGGGGCATAAAGTGTAAAACAGGTGGTGCCTGCGTGTTACTGTGATATGAACAGATGGACGCAAGAATAATGAGAGCGGCCATTTTCAAACCAACGTTCACTGTCGCTGCTTTATGTTCTGCATCTCACAAAGACCTGACTTTACATATGGCGTGCCCCCCCACACACACACACACACACACACACACACACACACACACACACACACACACACACACAGACACCCCTAATGACGTGATGGATGTTAAGTATGATCTGGGGCAGTACATTGTTCTCAAATGGGCGCAAAAAGAGGCGGTTTAATGGTTTCTGGCTACGGCCCGAGTCGCCGTTTTCTAGGCGGCAAATTACGTGCAATCATAAAACATCTGGAACACATCAGGATCCGCCGCCGCCAGGGGCCCGACCACGACCACTCCGACCCCCCCCTGTTTGTTTGGACGGGGCCGAGCGGCAAACCGAATGACGGAGCCCGAGGTGACGGACGATTTCTCGGCGATGCGGCGAACGTCTCGGCTTTAATCGCCTCCTCCTAACACCCGGCTCGTGATGGGCTCTTGTTCTGCTTTGGCCGCCGTACTACCTGTCAATCACAACGTAGCCACGCCCCCGAACCCCCACCCCCATGATCATAACTTACAAAACGAAGTGGAACGTGGCCCGGAGTCCTTAAAGAGCGCGTCCGGGACAGCGGGCAGATTATAACGCAGAGCCAGCGGCCCGGCTGACACCGGCACCTCGGGGCGACGGCGCCGGGAAAATAACGGCGCAGTGATTATTCCTGAAAAGGTCGCGGTGATACAGGGATTTAAACCCTCCGTCGTTTCACCGCGGCGGGTGCGAAAGGCTCCGTCCGCCCTCCGGCGCCGTCGTCGTGCAACTCTCGCAGAAAGTTTCCACCGCTTTGGCCAGATCAGTGTGTGGGAGGGTGGGAGATAAAAAGTAATCAATTACTCATTACATTTTACGGGAACAAGGGATTAGGGAGCCTGGATTCCCTGCTCATAATCTATATCCTATATAGTGGAGGAAGAAAGATCCTCTTCATCCTCCAGCTCTCAACCGCCGTCTCCTGATTGAACCGGACGAAAAAAAAAAAGTCGTGATAAAAACTCTTCATTACTTCATATATTTAGAAAAGGTTGTGTCCCGCAGGTTTCGTCCCCCCCCCTCAGCGGTGAGCGCACACCTTGGTGCCGGGCCAGGCCCGTAATTTCTCCATCATATATTTATATGGGTGAGTCGTTGGGAGCGAGGGAGCGGGTCGAACGGGCTCAACTGCGCGGTGAATAATTTAAGATTCTATTAACATTTTAATTTGACATTGATCCGACGCAGCCGGGCCTCGGCTAAGTGACAGGAAACGGCCGGGGTCGCGAAGCCGCGGCGTGCGAACAGATTACGCGTTTGTTTATTTTAGTTTGAGGTTGTTTTTTGTTGTTGTTTTTTGTTTACGTAGATCTACCATCGCTGCAAAAGAGTGTGTGTGTGTGTGTGTGTGTGTGTGTGTGTGTGAATATGAGGGATCACAAATCAATAGCTCGGGGTCATCTCCTCCATACAATCGCAGCTCTGCAGATAAAGCAGACCCCCCCACCCCGTTTCTAAAGATCTGTTTACACGGGGACCTTTTAAGAGGACGGACCTGCCATGAGGTCACTGCAGTTCAGAACCCGCGTTCGCCGGACAGACGCCGGGTCCATTCGGGACGCCGCCGCTCTGTTCCCGATGTTTATCATGCGAAACACGTGGGTTAACGTCGCGGCACCGGCCGCCACTTTACACCGTGCACAATGATTTCATCCAGATGAAACACGTGAATTAAATCAGTGCTAACGGAGCGCCGCGGGCCGCGGATCACGGCCGAGCTCGTTCTCCAACAAGGCGATGACATCATTGAAAAGACGTATCGGATCATTTCAGGCTGTAAAATAAGTTTCTGCGGGGAAAGTGTAATATTTCTGTAATAAAACCGCCGGCAGGAAAAGAGAATAAAAAAAAAAGAATGGAGGTTGAAATTTGAGCTGAACTGTTCGACAAGTTTTGTTTTTTTTTAGCGGTAACGCCGCGGAGCCGAGCGGCGCTCCGGGTTAGCACCTCTCGTTACGCGTGGGCAGATCTCGCTTCCAGACGTCCCACTCGCTCGACCCTGTCTGAGGAGGAACGCTGCGTGAACGTTTACGGTATTAAAGCGTTGGTCACGTGACCAGGACCGCCGCCTGCAGCCGCGTGGCTGATGCAGTGAAAACGTCCAATACTTCCCATCGGTTATTGACGAACAGCTGATGCAGTAACTCGAGCCCAAGGTACTGAGCATGTAATCGAACAGACGGTCTCTATCGTTAATCCTTTTTTTTTTTTGATTGATCTCGGGAAACGTTCCAATCATTCCAGGAGCGGGATTTCTGGATTTTCATCGGCTCCAAGCCCCAGCGATCCAAATTAAAACTTAAAAAAAGGCTTCAAATATTTCACGTTAATGAATATGAAGTACAGGAAAGTTTTTCTTTTTAATTAAATTCTGAAGAAAATCTGATTTTTCAGGACGTTCTTATTTTTTTGAGACACGCTGCTAATGTCTGACACAGTCGTCGCCAGTGACGACGGTCCCGAGCAGCAGCCACGGCGCATCTGCAGATCTGCGTCCCATCGGACCGGAAGCGGCCCGGCGAAGCTCGTTACGGTGACAACACACACACGCGCTCGCTGGAGGAAGTGCCAGGCAGGACGGCTAAGGTGCGTCCCCAGCGGCGCTTGGCAGCTGTCGTTTCCCATCAACTCCAGCTGCGCTAATTCCACATAAACCTCCGACTCCGTCTCCCGAGCGCCGGGCATGTGACAATCATCGGCCGCGGCCTTAAAAAAAAAAACAAAAAAAGAGCCATATTACAGGCAGGGTTAATCCGGCGCCGCTCGAGGAAGCGCCAGGATCTCTGTTGTCATAGATACGGTCGGCCCCTGCGGCACTCGGGCTCGTCTCCGCGGAGAACTGGAGCGCACGGTAAAAACGGGGCTGAGGAATCCCAATTATCCGGCCGGCAGAAGTAACACATGCGCCGTTTAAAAATCAAGCGTAATAAATTTAAAAATCGCCGCAAAAATTGACTCCCGCTTCCCTCCTTTCCCGCCGCGGCGTCATCGAAGATAAATCGACGGCAGCCCCCCAACTTTCCCGCTTATCTCCGAAGCGCGTGCGAACGACTGAGCAGCTCCACGCCGTGACCTCCGCCGCACGGAGTGATAAAATGTCACGGCTTCTGTGCATTTAATCCATCAAACAACAACATCTTGAGGGGGGAAAAAAAAAACAAAAAAAACATCCCGCCTGAGAAAGATGCGACCACGGCAGTTTTTTTTAATAGCGTGCCTTAAAACGAGGATGACGACGCGAGAAAGCGCAGGGTGAAAAATCAAGCGGGAACGCACGATGAGGCGACGGCATCACGCAAAGTCCTTTTTATGCACTCGTGTCCAGGTTTCCACTCCGGCGCTAAAAATAGATACGCAGCGAGAGAGAGCGAGAGGGGAAGAAAATAAAAAGAGTAAATTTCAGCGCAGCGTCGCCTGAATTAGATTTGTCAATTCACGTATTACAGTCAGCGGCGAAACAAAGCAAAGACGGATGGCCTGAGCGCCGTACTGTAAAATAAATAAAAACAAATAAAAATATTTAGCACATTTGTGTCGGTGCAGCAACAAACTCTCTGCTGGAAGAACTTAGCATGTTGCGTGCGCGCCAATGCGTTGGCGTTGTGCAGCTGCTGATAAGGGACCTGGCTTCATCATCCACCGCCACAGAGGTGACAGGGTGTGTGTGTGTAATCAGCACCTCACACACACACACACACACACACACACACACACACAGACACACACTTCTCTGATCAGTGCAGCAGGACCAGACTTCCCCCATCATTACAGCAGGAGACACCAATACTGCATCTCCCCACT